>CANXME010002573.1:0-184628 GCA_948144175.1 Closterium sp. NIES-65
GGTAACAGTCACCCTCATCACTAATAGTCACAGCATACATGGCAGCAACGATAGCATCAAAGTCAAGATCAAAGATAGCTACGCCAGCCCTAGATAGCTCTCCCCAGCGGGGAATCTCACTAGCCTCAGGGAACTGCTGACGCCAAGCGTCCGTCAGGCGGCCAAAGCAGCGTTGGGTGGGGTGGGCACCCCCACACTGCTCACCCGCCGCGGTCGCCGGAACGAAGGACGTAGGTGCACGGACCAAAACCCCCACCCCGCTAACTCTGCGTGTACCACTCACGGAGCTGCTAGGGCGGGGGGATGTCCCGCGAACGCTGCTGCTACTGCTGCTGCTGACGCTGACCACCACCAGCCAGAGCCGCTCCGCTGCGGGGCACCACCCCAACCAGCTCCACCCCCTCCGCCACCGCCGCCTCCACGTCCGCCACCACCGCCGCCTCCGCTCCCACCGCTGCCGCCGCCACCGCCTCCTCCTCCGCTGCTGCCACCACCACCACCGCCCCCCCGCCACCACTCCCACCGCCACCCCCACTCCCTCCGCCGCCTCCACCGCCACCTCCACCGCCCCCGCCAGCTCCACCCGCGCCCTTGCCCCCTTGCCCTTGCCAGGGCGGCGTCTCCCGCTAGGGGCAGACGCCGCGCCGACCGACTCAAGACCAAGCAGGTCGGCAGCAGCAGCAGAGGCAACAGAGGGCAGCAGGGGGGAGGAGAACACCCCTCAAAGATGGGGGTGCGAGGGTCACCACGAGAGGCTCCTACAGCGACGTGTCAAACATTATATGTTTATGTGGTTCTAGGCTGTAGTGGCTTACACCTTAGGGGTACACCAGATTAGGGTTTCATATTTGTACTGTTGTTCCTGCTAGTCACAACCATTCCTGTTTCTCATTTTGACATGGTATTACGAGCCTAGGTTCCACCTAGGACTGGAACGTTAGGGCCCACCGTTTCCACTAGCCGCGCCCTCGTGCGCCGCCTTTTTTCCTAGCGCCCTCGTGCGCCTCGTTCCTAGCGTCGCCCCTTCAGGCCCCTCACGGCCCCTCGCGTCGCCCCTTACGGCCTCTCACGGCCCCGTCTTAAGACCCCGCGCTAGCCCCTTAAGGCCCCGCGTCGGCCCCGCGCTAGCCTCTCACGGCCCCCTACGGCCCCGCGCTAGCCCCGAACGGCCCACCTACGGCCCCGCGCTAGCCTCCTACGGCCCCGATTGGCCCCGCGCTAGCCTCGAACGGCCCCGCGTTGCCCCGCGCTAGCCTCGAACGGCCCCGTGTGCCCCCCGCGCTAACCTCCCACGGCCCCGTAAGGCCCCGCGCTAGCCTCCTACGGCCCCTTCAGGCCCCGCGCTAGCCTCCCACGGCCCCTTAAGCCCCGCGCTAGCCTCCTACGGCCCCGAATGGCCTCGCGCTAGCATCGACCGGCCCCCGAACGGCCCCTCCCGCGCTTGCCTCTCACGGCCCCTCCCACGCTCGCCCCTCTACGGCCGAGCTGCGCTGCGCGACCCGACCCGAAACCGCGCCGCCCTAGCCGAGCCGCGCCGCCCTAGCCGAGCCGCGCCGCCCTAGCCGAGCCGCAACCGTCCTAGCCGAGCCGCGCCCTCCTTACCTGAGCAGCAGCACCAGTACTGAACTGCTACTACTACTTGCACACTGCTACTTGCTACTGCTACTGCTGCTGCTACTACTGCTGCTGCTGCTTACTGCTACTGCTACTTTTGCTACTGCTACTTCAGCTATGGCTAGCCCTCCAGTTCTCTCGTTCGATACTGAGGGCCACCCGATTAAGTTTGAGACCTGGCTCGATGATCTGCATCTGTTCCTCCAGCTCACTGCCAGAGAGGATATCTCGCTGTACGATCACGCACTAGGCACAGTCCCTACTCCTGCTACTACTGCTGCTGCTACTGCTCGCATCACAGTGGTAGACTCGCGATGCCCACGCCCGCTTTGCTATTCGCAACTCCCTGCCAGTAGAACGAGCGCGAGCACTTTGGCCAGCATCAGACTGCGCACATGCCCTGTACACTGCTGTAGTTGCGCGCTACTCCTCCCCGGCCTCAGCTGCACTAGGCCGCCTCTCGCTTCCCTACCTGTTCCCCGACCTGTCCGCCTTCCAGACAGTCGCTGACCTCATCACTCACCTCCGCACTAGTGATGCCCGCTTCCGTGCAGCCATGCCCACTGAGTTTCTTGCCTCCAACCCTCCCCCGCTCTGGCTCACTCTCTACCACCTAGTCACCCGCCTCCCTGACACTCTGCGTACAGTCAGGGACCACTTCCTAGCTCGCTGCCCACTGAGCTCACCATTACCGCCCTAGAGAAGGAACTACTTGCAGCTGAGAAGAGTATTGTAGCTGTAGGTGCCTCTCGTGGCGACCCCCGCACCCCTTTCTTCGAGGGGTGTTCCCCCTCCCCCCCTACTCCCCTCTGTCGCCTCTGCTGCTGCTGTCGACCTCCTTGGTGCTAAACAGGTCGGCTCTGCGTCCGCTCCCAGCGGACGCCGCAGCGGCAAGGGCAGGGGAGGCAAGGGCGGTGGGGGTGACGGCGGGGGAGGCGGTGGTGGGGGTGGTGGCGGCGGTGGGGGTGGTGGCGGGGCTGGAGGGGCTAGTGGCAGCGGTGGGAGTGGTGGAGGCAGCGGCGGCGGCGTGGCCGGGGTGGGGGGCGGTGGTGGTGGCGGCAGTGGACGTGGAGGCGGCAGGGGCGGTGGTGGTCGTGGTGGAGGCGGCGGTGGTGGTCGTGGAGGCTCTGTGTCAGATATATATGACATAGCTGTTGTAGGCTATAGTGGGGTAGCACATATGGGGGTACAGCTCTCTAGGGTTTGCATTTGTACCCAACTTTCACTTAGTCATTCCATTCCTGTTCTAGTATTCTCACATGGTATAGAGCGGGTTCCCTGTGGGAACTTCGCCTAGGGCCCACCGAAGCGCGCCCCGAGGCGCGCTAAGACCTTTTTTTCTCTCTCTCGAGCGACCCTCCGTGTCGCCCTTCCCTCCCGGCCCCGCTGCCCTTTCAGACGCGGCCCCGCCGCCCCTTTCGAACGCGGCCCTGCCGCCATTTCAGACGCGGCCCCGCCGCCCACTTCGGACGCGGCCCCGCGCCGCCCCTTCAGACGCTGCCCCGCCGCCCGCTCCGACGCGGCCCCGCCGCCTGCTCAGCCGCGGCCCCGCTGCTGGCTCCGACGCGGCCCCGCCGCCCACTCGGACGCGGCCCCCGCCGCCTGCTCAGGCGCGGCCCCGCCGCCCGCTACGAAGCGGCCCCCGCCGCCTGCTCTTGACGGGGCCCCGCCGCCTCCTCAGCCGCGGCCCCGTCGCCCACTCAGGCGCAGCCCCGCGCCTGCTCAGCCGCGGCCCCGCCGACCCGTACGAAGCGGCCCCGCCGCCTGCTCTGACGCGGCCCCGCCGCCTCCTCAGCCGCGGCCACCGCCGCCCTCCCCTCCGACGCGGCCCCGCCGCCTGCTCAGACGCGGCCAGCCGCCCGTTCCGACGCGGCCCCGCCGCCGTCACTCGCGGCCATCCCGCCCTGCGCGGCCCCCGCCGCCTCCTACCTGCGGCTCTACGGCCGCCTCTACTTGCGGCCCTTCGCCGTCCCTGCAACCCGGCCCCGCCGCTCCTTCCTCTCGCGCCGCCCAACTGCGGCAGCCGAGCCGCCCGCCTGCAGCACCCAAGCCGCCCACCTGCAGCAGCTGAGCCACTCACCTGCAGCAGCCGAGCCGTCGGACCACCGAGCAGCAGTGCACCCGAGCCGCCCTGCACCCGAGCCGCTCTGTCGCCGAGCCGCCCGGGAGCCGAGCCGCCCAGTAGCCGAGTCGCTGAGTCGCCGAGCCGCCCTTCTGCAGAGCTGCCCGACCTGCCCTGCCCGGTGAGCACAGTACAGCTGTCACTGCGTGCTCTTCCCCTACTGCTTGCACTGCTTCGCTGTCGTCGTCATGGCTACCCCTAGTGTCCTAGCTTTAAACGCTGAGGGTCGCGCCATTGACTTTGAGGTCTGGGTAGACGACCTGCAGTTGTTTTTACAGTGCGATAGGGCAGACGGCCTCTCTCTCTTTGGCCTCACTTCTGGCGCCTCTCCTGCCCCTGCTGCTGATGCTGATCCCACTGTGCGCTCTCAGTGGGCCACCCGCGATGCTGCTGCACGTCTTGCTGTGCGTAGCCACCTCCCTACCTCAGAGCACGCGCACTTTAGTCAGTACAAGAGTGCTCAGACCTTGTACGACGCTGTAGTTGCGCGCTACTCCTCCCCTGCCACTGCTGCACTGAGCCGTCTCATGCTTCCCTACCTCTTTCCTGACCTCTCTGCCTTCCCACTGTTGCTGACCTCATTACGCACCTCCGCACTAGTGACACTCGCTACCGGCGCCGCCCTTCCTGCTGAGTTTCTGCGCTAAGAACCCCCCCCCCCATGTACATCACTCTCTACTACGTAGTCGCGCGCCTCCCTGACTCCCTTCGCGTAGTCAGGGACCACTTTCTCGCAGTCTGTCCCACCACCCTCACCGTCGACGTCCTCGAGAAGGCCCTCCTCGCGGCGGAGAAGAGCATCGTTGCTGTAGGAGCTTCTCGTGGTGACCCTCGCACCCCCATCTTTGAGGGGTGCTCTCCTTCCCCCCTCCTGCCCTCTGTTGCCTCTGCTGCTGCTGCCGACCTGCTCGGTCTCGAGTCGGTTGGCGCGGCGTCTGCCCCTAGTGGGAGACGCCGCTCTGGCAAGGGCAAGGGGGGCAAGGGCGCTGGTGGAGCTGGAGGGAACGGTGGAGGTGGCGGTGGAGGCGGCGGAGGGAGTGGGGGGTGGCGGCGGGAGTGGTGGCGGGGGTGGTGGTGGTAGTGGTGGCAGCGGCGGAGGAGGCGGCGGTGGTGGCGGCGGCGGTGGTGGTGGCGGCAGTGGTGGCGGTGACGGTGGGGGAGGCGGTGGCGGAGGAGGCGGTGGTGGCGTAGGAGGTGGAGCTGGTCGAGGCGGTACCCAGCAGCGGAGCGGCGGTGGTGGTGGTCAGCGCTCGCAGCAGCAACAGCAGCAGCGTTCGCGTGACGTCCCTCCGCCCCAGCAGCTCCGTGAATGGTACACTCGGCGTCAGAGGGGTGGGGGTACTGGTCCTTGTACCGACGTCCTTCGCTCTGGCGACTGCGCGGGTGAGCAGTGTGGGGGTGCCCACTCCACCCAACGCTGCTTTGGCCGCCTGACGGACGCTTGGCGTCAGCAGTTCCCCGGGGCTAGTGAGATCCCTCGCTGGGATGAGCTTCTTAGAGCTGGTGTAGCCATCTTTGATCTTGATTTTGATGCTATCCTTGCTGCTATGTATGCTGTGACTATTAGTGAGGAGGGTGACTGTTACCGGTGTTTCCCGCCTGACCCAGGCATTGGTACTGCTGCGCTAGGTGCTTGTGAGACTGCTGCTCTAGGTGCCAGTGCGTCTGTGCTCTCAGGTGCTGGTGAGACTGCGCTCTCAGGTACTGCGTCGCCTCCGTCCTCCCTCACTTTCACACTTGACTCCGGGGCTTCTCGCTCCTTCTTTCGAGACCGCACTACCCTTACGCCGCTCGACCGGCCGGTTGCAGTCTCCCTTGCTGACCCCTCTGGGGGTCCTGACCTGTCTCACTTCTCCACTGTCCTCCCGTGTCCGGCTGCCCCTTCGGGCACCCTGTCTGGTCTGTACCTTCCCTCGTTCTCTACGAAACTTGGTGAGTGGCGCGGACCTGCAGGATGTGGGGGTTCACCAGTTCACTCCTGCGAGTCAGCGGGTGACCCACTGCACGGAGGCAAGCACAGGCCGACACCTGGCCACGTTCTCGCGTCGGCCGGGGTCGAGCCTCTACACCCTGACCACTACGTCTCCTCCTGTCCCTGCGTCTGGTCAGGTAGCTGCGTCAGGTCAGGTGCTTGCTGCTGCGTCCCGGTCAGGTCCTGAGTCTGCCCCCTGTTCTTGTCGCCTCCTGTCTCACGAGACTCTCCTGTGGCACCACCGTCTTGGCCACCCCTCCTTGCCCCGTCTTCGGAGCATGGCTTCCCGTGTCCTTGTCTCTGGTCTTCCCCAGTCTCTCCCTCCCCTTCCCTCCCGGCTAGGACCTTCCTGTGTCCCCTGTGTCGAGGGGCGCCTCCGGGCTGCTCCTCACTCCTCCCAGTTCCCCCCGACAGAGGCTCCTCTGCAGACGCTTCACATGGACGTGTGGGGCCGAGCCCCCGTCCGTGGGCAGGGTCACGAGCGCTACTTTCTGTTGGTGGTTGACGACTACTCGCGTTACACCACAGTCCTCCCCTTGCGCAGCAAGGGTGCTGTCACTGAGGTGCTGATCGACTGGATCCGCGAGGCTCGTCTCCAGCTCAGGAAGAGCTTCGGCTCGGACTTTCCTGTTCTGCGTCTGCACTCGGACAGAGGCGGAGAGTTCTCCTCGCGCCTTCTGCGAGACTACTGTCGTGCACGGGGGATCCGCCAGACCTTCACGCTTCCGGACTCTCCACAGCAAAATGGGATTGCTGAGCGCCGCATTGGCATGGTCATGGATGTCGCTCGTACGTCCATGATGCATGCGGCTGCCCCCCATTTTCTGTGGCCGTTTGCGGTGAGGTACGCGGCGCATCAGCTCAACCTTCACCCCCGGGTCTCTCGGCCCGCGATGTCCCCAGTCTTGCTGTGGACGGGGAAGGTTGGCGATGCGTCGGCGTTCCGTGTCTGGGGATCTCGGGCGTTTGTCCGCGACTTGTCTGCGGACAAGCTGTCCCCTCGTGCTGCTCCCTGTGTCTTCCTTGGCTTCCCCACAGACGCTCCCGGGTGGCAGTTTTACCACCCCTCCTCTCGTCGTGTTCTGTCCTCCCAGGACGTCACGTTCGACGAGTCAGTCCCCTTCTACCGCCTCTTCCCCTACCGCACTCCTTCCCTCCCCCCTCCGGCGGACTTCCTTGTGCCGGTTCCCCCCCCGGTAGACCCCCTCCCCCCTCAGGTTCCTGCCCCCTCAGGTGTGTCCCAGGTAGACGCAGTTGACCCGGTCGAGGTTACTGGTGACTCTGGTGCTGCTGCGGGTGCTGGGCCTGGGGGTGCTGACTCTGGGGGTGCTGTGCGCCGGGGTGCCGAGCCTAGAGGTGCTGCTACTGGGGGTGCTGAGCCTGGGGGTGCTGGGCCTGGGGGTGCTACTGCGGAGGTTGCTGAGCCTGGGGGTGCTGAGCCGGACGGTGCTGTGCCTGGAGCTGCTGAGCTAGGGGGTGCTGGGGCTGGGGGTGCTGGGTCGTGAGCTGCTGAGCGTGGGGGTGCTGAGTCTGGAGCTGCTGAGCCTGGGGGTACTGCGTCTGGAGCTGCTGAGCCTGGGGTTTCTCCTGCTGCTGCGTCTCGCCGGGAGCCCCTCTCTCCACAGGAGCTGCGCGAGTGGTTTGCTCGCCGCTGGGGGCGTGCTGCTGGAGCTGGAGCTTCTTCGACCGTCGAGGGTGCTGGTGCTGCCGGTCCCGGAGCTGCTGGGCCTGCGGGTCCTACTGGAGCTGGAGCTGCTGAGGGTGTTGGTGCAGAGCCTACTGCTGTCTGTCCTGGCGGTGGTTCTGCTGCTGGTGCTGCTGGAGATCCTGCCGCTGTAGGTGTTGGTAGCGCAGGTGCTGTCGCTGAGGGTGTTGGTGCTGTCCCTGCTGAGTCTGGAGCTGCCGCGCGGCCTCGGCCGTACTTCGTTCCGCTCCTGCAGCAGGTTCTTGGTCTTTCTCCTCCGGTAGGGTGTCCACAGCCTGTCCAGTCGCAATCACTGTTGGAGCCTTCCTCTCCACTGCCAGCTCCCTCTCCTTACACTAGTCCTACTGGAGGTCTTGCTGAGCGTCTTGAGCCTGCGTCTCGTCCCGTGTCGCCTGTTCGTCCTGCTCGCGCTAGTGGTCGCGGTTCACGTCAGCGTCCTCCTCCTGTCCCTGGCACGCACCGGATGTCTCTGCGTCCGTCCTCTGCTCCTCTGCGTGCCCCTTTGCCTTCTCCTCCTGAGTCCTCTCTTCCTGCACTTGCCGACCCTGAGTCGGACTCCCTTCGTGCTGCCAGTCCTACTGTCACGCGTCTGCTTGCTACTGTCATCACAGACCCCTCTTTTGAGTCCACTGCTGCGTCTGCTCTTGTCTCTGAGCTCGTCGACTTTGCTACTCGCTGTCGTCTAGACTACGCTGCTAGTCTTGTTGCTGAGTCTGCGTCTATCTGTCCTCCGTCCGTCGGGGGTGAGTGTGCTCTTGGCACGGACGTCCTAGAGGACAGGCAGGAGGAGTTACAGTGTCTGGCGGCAACTTCACCTCATCTCGCGTCTGTACTGCTTGCTCATGAGGGAGACCCGGATGCACTAGACATCCCGACTCCGCGCTCTCACGCGGAGGCCGTAGAGGGTCCCTACTCCTCTCAGTGGCAGGCAGCTATGGATGCAGAGATGGCTTCCTGGAAGTCCACAGGCACCTACGTTGACGCAGTTCCCCCTCCTGGGGCGAACATCGTCAGTGGCATGTGGATCTTCAGGGTGAAGCGGCCGCCGGGCTCTCCACCTGTCTTCAAGGCGCGGTACGTTGCTCGTGGCTTCAGTCAGCGGCAGGGAGTTGACTACTTTCAGACCTTCTCTCCCACCCCGAAGATGACCACTCTTCGGGTGCTGCTTCACATAGCCGCTTAGCGCGACTACGAGCTTCAGTCTCTCGACTTCAGCACTGCGTTCCTGCAGGGTAGCCTGCACGAGGAGATCTGGCTGCGCCGTCCACCTGGCTTCACTGGGACTTTTCCTCCTGGCACCCAGTGGAGCCTCCGACGGCCAGTCTACGGTCTCCGCCAGGCACCGCGTGAGTGGCACGACACACCGAGGACTACGCTTGCGGCTCTTGGGTTTGCTCCTTCTACTGCTGACCCGTCGCTGTTTCTGCGCACCGACACTTCACTACCGCCGTTCTACATCCTCGTGTACGTCGACGACTTGGTCTTTGCCACAGCGGACACTACTGGACTCGCCTACGTGAAGTCTGAGCTGCTGAAGAGACACACGTGCACAGACCTGGGTGAACTGCGCAGCTACCTTGGCTTGCAGATCACTCGGGACAGAGCACGCCGCACCATTACCTTGACTCAGTCACACATGGTGCAGCAGGTCCTTCAGCGCTTCGGCTTCACGTACTCCTCGCCTCAGGCCACTCCTCTGTCTACCCGTCACTCGCTCTCAAGCTCTGCCTTCGGATGAGTCCGTAGAGTCGAGTGGCCCGTACCCAGAGCTTGTTGGCTGCCTCATGTACCTGATGACCTGCACACGACCTGACCTTGCATACCCTCTGAGCATTCTTGCATGCTATGTTGCTCCTGGGAGACACCGACCAGAGCACATGGCTGCAGCGAAGAGGGTATTGCGCTACCTGTGCAGTACGTCGGGCATGGGGCTAGTGCTTGGAGGGCGGAGTCCAGTAGTCCTTACAGGCCACGCTGACGCTTCTTGGGCTGACGACCAGGCTACGCAGCGGTCGTCACAGGGTTACACCTTCAGTCTTGGTTCCGGCTCTGTCTCGTGGCGGGCTACTCGTTCGTCTTTGGTTCTCAGCTCCAGTTGTGAGGCTGAGATCTACGCCGGGGCCATGGCTGCACAGGAGCTTCGCTGGCTCACCTACCTGCTGACTGACCTTGGAGAGCCGCCTCGTTCTCCTCCAGTGCTGTACGTAGACAACAAGGCCATGCTGGCCTTGTGTCGAGAGCAGCGTCTGGAGCACAGAACGAAGCACATTGCTCTTCGCTACTTCCTTGCTCGTGAGCTACAGCAGCGTGGACAGTTGCGACTCGCGTACGTGGCCTCTGAGGCCAACACTGCTGATGTGTTCACCAAGGCACTCGCGCCTTGTGACCATCAGCGCTTCTGCACCCAGCTGGGTCTTGTGCCTGTCTTGTCTCACTTGCTCTCCTCTTGACTTTACTTGTACTGTGACATATATATACCTGCTCTTGCTTGTCTAGTTTTATATATATATGTCTGTACTCCTGCATGTGAACTGGCCTCTGGCCCTGCTCTTGTGCTCGGACTGTGTGGTGACTTTGTGATCCACCCTGAGCTTGTTTTTGCTTTACTTTGCTTGACTGGTCTTGTGACCCCTTGTTCTCCCCCACTTTGCCTATGGGGGTGTGTCAGATATATATGACATAGCTGTTGTAGGCTATAGTGGGGTAGCACATATGGGGTACAGCTCTCTAGGGTTTGCATTTGTACCCAACTTTCACTTAGTCATTCCATTCCTGTTCTAGTATTCTCACACTCTGGCACTGGCCAGAGCGCGCAGCACCCTCAGTCCTCCCAGGAGCTTCGTGAGTGGTACTTACAGCACGGGGGTGGGGGGGGTAGCCTTAGCTGCACGTACGTCATCCGCACTGGTCGCCGCAAGGGACAGACGTGCGGGAGGGCGCACACTGCGCAGCGCTGCTTCTCTCGCCTAGATGACGCGTGGCGTGCTCAGTTTCCTGACGCTCCTGAGCTCCCTCAGTGGGCTGATCTCCTCAAGAAGGATATCGATATCTATGCTCTTGATGTTGATGTTATTCTCAAAGCCATGTATGCATTGACTATTAGTGGAGAGGAGGACCAGTACCTGTGTGTTCCGCCTGACCCAGGCATCCGCACGAGTGAGGCTGCCGCCCTAGGTGCTTGCGTGTCTGCTGCCCCAGGTGCTCGTGAGGCTACTGCTCTAGGTGCTTGTGTGTCCGCCACCCCAGGTACTACTGAGTCCACTGAGGCACTGCACACCTTCACTCTAGACTCAGGCGCTTTGCGCTGTTTCTTTCGTGACCGCACTGCTCTTGAGCCCCTTGCTCGACCAGTCGTTGTCTCGCTCGCTGACCCCTCTGGGGGTCCGGTCATTGCGACCTCCTCCACTGTCCTTCCTTGTCCTGCTGTCCCGTCGGGCACACTGTCAGGTCTCCACCTCCCCTCGTTCTCTACGAACTTGGTGGCGGGTTGTGCGCTTCAGGATGGGGGTGTTCACCAGTTCACCCCTGCCTACGAGCGTGTGACACACTGCACGTGTGCTCGGACGGGCCGTCACCTGGCTACCTTCACTCGGCAGCCGGGGTCGGACCTGTACACACTGACCACTGAGTCCCCTCAGGTAGCGGCGTCTGCGTCTGCGTCTGCGTCAGGTCAGCTGTCTGCCCCCTGCTTGTGTCGCTCTCTAGCGCACAAGACTGTCCTCTGGCACCACCGACTTGGTCACCCGTCAGTGCAGCGCCTTCGGGGCATGCACTCCCGGTATCTTGTCTCTGGTCTTCCTCGGGTACTCCCTCCCCTCCCACCCTCCCTTGCTCCTCCTTGTCTTCCCTGTGTCGAGGGGCGGCAGCGCGCTGCCCCTCACTCCTCCTCGTTCCCCCCGACGACTGCTCCTTTGCAGACGCTCCACATGGACGTGTGGGGCCCAGCCCGCGTCCGTGGTCAGGGCCAGGAGAGGTACTTCTTGATCGTCGTTGACGACTACTCGCGCTACACCACGGTCTTCCCCTTGCGCACCAAGGGTGAAGTCCCTGATGTTCTGATCCCTTGGATCAGCAGAGCACGTCTTCAGCTGCGAGAGCGTTTTCGCTCGGAGTTTCCTGTCCTGCGCTTGCACTCTGACAGAGGTGGCGAGTTCTCCTCCGACCTCTTGGCAGCCTACTGTGCAGAGCACGGCATTCACCAGTCGTTCACGCTTCCGGCCTCTCCACAGCAGAATGGGGTTGCTGAGCGCCGCATTGGCTTGATCATGGAGGTCGCTCGTACCTCCTTAGTCGACGCGGCTGCCCCCCACTTTCTGTGGCCGTTTGCGGTCCGGTACGCTGCGCATCAGCTCAACCTCTGGCCCCGTGTCTCCGCTCCGGAGACCTCGCCCACACTGCTGTGGACGGGGGAGGTTGGCGATGCGTCACGCTTCCGTGTCTGGAGATCCCGAGCTTTTGTTCGCGACTTGTCTGCGGACAAGCTCTCCTCCCGCACTGCTCCCTGTGTCTTTCTTGGCTTTGTCCCGGATGCGTCTGGCTGGCAGTTTTACCACCCCGCCTCGCACCGCGTCTTCCCCTCTCAGGACGTCACTTTTGACGAGTCCGTGCCCTTCTACCGCCTCTTCCCCTACCGCACTGCCCCGCTCCATCCCCCGCCTCTCTTCCTCGCACCAGGTGCTGCAGTGGTAGACCCCCTTCCCCCTCAGGGTGCCGCTCCCTCAGGTGTCTCTCAGGTAGACCCGGTTGAGCCTGCCGAGGTAGCTGTCGACTCGCGTCCTGCTAGAGGTGCTGAGCCTGAGCGTGCGGAGCCTGAGCGTGCGGAGCCTGCGCGGGCGGAGCCTAGGGGTGCTGAGTCTAGGGGTGCTGAGACTGGGGGTGCTGAGCCTGGGGGTGCTGAGACTGGGGGTGCTGAGACTGGGGGTGCTGAGCCTGGGGGTGCTGAGTCTGGGGGTGCTGAGCATGGTGGTGTTGCAGATGACTGTGAGGCGCCTGGAGGACCTCCCTCTTCTCAGCAGCTACGTGAGTGGTACTCACGGTACTGCAGCCTCCGGCAGGGTGCGTCTCGGGCTCGTGGTGCTACTGGAGTTGGTACTCGTGTTTCCCCACCACGGCGGGAGCCGCCCTCTTCCCCACAGCTTCGAGAGTGGTACGCTCGGCACATCAGTCTCAGGAGTGGAGCTGCTGGTGCTGGGGTCCCCGGAGTTGACGCTGCTGCGGGTGCTGCGGACCCTGGTGCTGGAGGTGCTGCTGCTACTGGCGGTGCTGCTGGAGGTGCTGCTCGTACTGAGGACCCGGGCGTTGGAGCTACTGCGGGTGCTGCAGACCCTGGTGCTGGAGGTGCTGCTGGTGCTGCTGGAGGTGCTGCTACTGCTGCTGGAGTGGAGGACCCGGCGAGTGGAGCTTCTGCTGGTCCTGAGGTCCCTGCCGCTGGTGTCTCTGCTGGTTCGGGAGTTGCTGCACGGCCACGGCCGTACTTCGTTCCGCTCCTTCAGCAGGTTCTTGGTCAGCCTCCTCCTCCTTGTTCTCCTCTCGCCTTAGAGTGTCCGCCGTCTGTCCAGTCACAGCCACAGTTACCGACTGCCTCCCCACTCCCTGTGCCTGCTCCTTACACTGGTCCGACTAGAGGTCTTGCTGAGAGACGTGAGCCTGCGTCACGTCCTGTGTCACCTGCGTCTCGTCGAGCGTCGCCTGTTCGTGCTGCTACCACAAGTAGTCGTGTTCCGCGTGAGCGTCCTCCTGCTGTCCCAGGCACTCACCAGATGGCGCTTCGTCAGTCCACTGCTCCGCAGCGTGTCGCTCTCCCGTCGCCTCCTGCGTCCTCTCTTCCTGCTCTTGCTGACCCGGAGTCAGACTCCCTTCGCGTTGCCAGTCCTACTGTCACACGTCTCCTCGCTACGGTTGTCACTGACCCTTCCTTTGAGTCCGCTGCTGCGTCTGCCTTAGTCACTGAGCTTGTCGACTTTGCAGCTGCGTGTCGTCTAGACTACGCTGCGAGTCTTGTTGCTGAGTCTGAGTCTGTCTGTCCTCCGTCCGTTGGGGATGAGTGTGCTCTTGGCACGGACGTTCTTGAGGACAGACAGGAGGAGTTTGGTTGCCTTGCCGCTGCTTTGCCCCATCTCGTGTCCATGCTTGTTGCCCCTGAGGGAGACCCGGATGCACCAGACATCCCGACCCCACGCTCTTACGCAGAGGCGATGGCCGGTCCCTACTCCTCTCAGTGGCAGTCAGCCATGGACACAGAGATGGCTTCCTGGAAGTCCACTGGCACCTACGTCGACGAGGTTCCCCCACCTGGGGCGAACATCGTCAGTGGCATGTGGATTTTCAGGGTGAAGCGGCCGCCGGGCTCTCCGCCTGTCTTCAAGGCGTGTTACGTTGCACGAGGCTTCAGTCAGCGAGAGGGAGTTGACTTCTTCCAGACCTTCTCCCCGACCCCGAAGATGACCACTCTTTGGGTTCTGCTACACGTCGCCGCTCAGCGTGACTACGAGCTCAACTCTCTTGACTTCAGCACAGCTTTCTTGCAGGGCAGCCTGCACGAGGAGATCTGGCTGCGCCGCCCACCTGGCTTCACTGGGTCGTTCCCTCCTGGTACCCAGTGGAGCCTCCGGCGGCCAGTCTACGGTCTCTGCCAGGCGCCACGTGAGTGGCACGACACACTGAGGACTACACTTGCGGCTCTTGGGTTCGCTCCTTCTACTGCTGACCCGTCGCTGTTTCTACGCACCGACACCTCACTACCGCCGTTCTACATCCTCGTGTACGTCGACGACTTGGTCTTTGCCACTTCTGACACAGGTGGTCTCACTCACGTGAAGTCCGAGCTGCAGAAGAGACACACGTGCACAGACCTGGGTGAACTGACAAGCTATCTTGGCTTGCGGATCACCCGGGACAGAGCACGGCGCACCATCACCTTGACTCAGTCACACATGGTGCAGCAGGTCCTTCAGCGCTTCGGCTTCACGTACTCCTCGCCTCAGTCCACTCCTCTGCCTACGGGACACTCGCTCTCAGCTCTGCCTTCGGATGAGTCCGTAGAGCCGAGTGGTCCGTATCCAGAGCTTGTGGGCTGCCTCATGTACCTGATGACCTGCACTCGACCTGACCTTGCATACCCTCTCAGCATCTTAGCACGCTATGTCGCTCCCGGCCGTCACCGGAAGGAGCACATGGATGCAGCTAAGAGGGTGTTGCGCTACTTGTGCAGTACGTCGGGCATGGGGCTAGTGCTTGGAGGGCGAGACCGGCCTGTTCTCACTGGGCACTAAGACGCTTCTTGGGCAGACGACCAGGCTACTCAGCGGTCGTCTCAGGGTTACACCTTCAGTCTTGGCTCTGGCTCTGTCTCTTGGCGTTCTACTCGTTCTTCTTCTGTTCTCAGCTCCAGCTGTGAGGCTGAGATCTACGCCACGGCCATGGCTGCCCAGGAGCTTTGCTGGCTCACCTACCTGCTGACTGACCTTGGAGAGCAGCCTCGTTCTCCTCCAGTGCTGTACGTCGACAACAAGGCAACCATAGCCTTGTGTCAGGAGCACAGACTGGAGCACAGGACGAAGCACATTGCTTTGCGTTACTTTCTAGCTCGAGAGCTACAGCAGCGTGGTCAGCTTCTTCTGCGTTACGTGGCCACTGAGGCCAACACTGCTGATGTGTTCACCAAGGCGCTTCCGCCTGCTGACCATCAGCGTTTTTGCACTCTTCTAGGCCTTGTGCGGACTGTTCCTCACTTGCTTACTTCTTGACTTTGCCTGTACTGTGATCATTATATATATACCTGCATGTTTGCCCTTGCTAGGTTGTGATCATTGTACCTCTTGCTCTATTATAAAACTGCATGTGAACTGGTCTTGTGACCGCTTACTTGTGCTCGGAATTTGTGTGGAATCCTCGAGATCCACCCTGAGCTTGTTTGCCTTGTTTTACCTTGACTGGTCTTGTGACCCCTAGGTCTGCCCCACTTTGCCTATGGGGGTGTGTCAAACATTATATGTTTATGTGGTTCTAGGCTGTAGTGGCTTACACCTTAGGGGGTACACCAGATTAGGGTTTCATATTTGTACTGTTGTTCCTGCTAGTCACAACCATTCCTGTTTCTCATTTTGACACGACGATGCTCTTCTCCGCCGCCAAGAGGGCCTTCTCGAGGAGGTCAACAGTGGGAGTGGTGGGACAGACTGAGAGGAAGTGGTCCTTGATGACGCGAAGGGAGTCAGGAAGGCGTGTGACTATGTAATAGAGAGTGATGTACCTGGGGGGAGGGTTCTTGGCGCAGAACTCAGCAGGAAGCGCGGCGCGGTAGCGAGTGTCACTAGTGCGGAGGTGCGTAATGAGGTCAGCGACTGTGGGAAAGGCAGCAAGGTCAGGAAAGAGGTACGGTAGCATGAGGCGGCTCAGTGCAGCAGTGGCAGGGGAAGAGTAGCGCGCAACTACAGCGTCGTACAAGGTCTGAGCACTCTTGTACTGACTAAAGTGCGCGCGCTCAATTGTAGGCAGGTGGCGACGCACAGCAAGACGTGCAGCAGCATCGCGGGTGGCCCACTGAGAGCGAACAGTGGGGTCAGCATCAGCAGCAGGGGCAGGAGAGGCGCCAGAGGTGAGGTCAAAGAGAGAAAGGCCGTCCGCCCTATCGCACTGTAAGAACAGCTACAGGTCGTCGACCCAGACCTCAAAGTCAATGGCTCGACCCTCAGCGTCAAAAGCGAGGACACTAGGGGTAGCCATGACGACGATAGACTAGCAGTGCAAGCAGTAGGGGAAGGGCACGTAGTGACAGTGGGGCTGTGCTCACCGGACAGGGCAGGTCGGGCGGCTCGGCTGTAGGGCGGCTCGGCGGCGGGGCGGCTCGGCTGCTGGGCGGCTCGGCGGCTGGGCGGCTTGGCGGCTGGGCGGCTCGGCTGCTGGGCGGCTCGGCTGCACGGCGGCTCGGCTGCACGGCGGCTCGGCTGGTGGGCGGCCGGGCGGCTCGGCGGCAGGGCGGCTCGGCTCCTCCGGTACTGGGCAGCGCGGCGGTCGGCTGCTCGGGTGCGCGCTGCAGGGTGGTGCGGCGGTCGGCGGCTCGGGCGGCGCGGCAGGAGGGGAGAGCGGCGGGGCCGCAGTAGACGGGCGGCGGGGCCCTTTGCAGTAGGGCGGCGGGGCCGCAGGTGTAGGGCGGCGGGGCCGCAGTAGACGGGCGGCGGGGCCGCAACAGTAGGGCGGGGGGGCCGGCAGAGTAGGGCGGCGGGGCCCGTGAAGTAGGGCGGCGGGGCCGCAGGTGTAGGGCGGCGGGGCCGCAGCAGTAGGGCGGCGGGGCCGGTAGAGTAGGGCGGCGGGGCCCGTGAAGTGGGGCGGCGGGGCCGCAGGTGTAGGGCGGCGGGGCCGCAGCAGACGGGCAGCGGGGCCGTAACAGTAGGGCGGCGGGGCCGGTAGAGTAGGGCGGCGGGGCCCGTGAAGTAGGGCGGCGGGGCCGCAGGTGTAGGGCGGCGGGGCCGCGAAGTGGGGCGGCGGGGCCGCGACAGTAGGGCGGCGGGGCCGCTAAAGCAGGGTGGCGGGTCCACGAAGTGGGGCGGCGGGGCCGCGACAGTAGGGCGGGGCGGCGGTGCCGCTAAAGCAGGGCGGCGAGGCCGCGACAGTAGGGCGGCGGGGCCGCGACAGTAGGGCGGCGGGGCCGCAAAAGCAGAGTGGCGGGGCCGCGACAGTAGGGCGGCGGGGCCGCGACAGTAGGGCGGCAGGGCCGCTAGGGGAGGGAAGGCCGCTAGGGCGGCTCGTCGAGGTAATAGCCCGAGGCGCGACTCGGGACGAGCGCGCTTCGGGCAGGAAAAAAATATTTTCGAAGTGGTGGGCCCTAGGCACAGTTCCCACAGGGGAACCTGCTCGTGTCAGATTATTATAGCTGATGCATGTTTGTAGGCTATAGTGGGGTAGCACATATGGGGTACAGCTTTCTAGGGTTGCATTTGTACCCAACTCTGACTTAGTCATTTCATTCCTGTTCATTCTTTTCACATGGTATAGAGCGGGTCCCTCCTAAGGACCGTTTTTTTTAAGGGCCCACCCACGATTTTTTTTTCCTGCCCGGAGCGCGCCCTATTCTCCCCGAGGCGCGCTCCCCCCTAGTGCTAGTCGCGCTGCCCTTGTGGCGCCCCGAGAGTCGCGCGCGCGACTCCCTTTTTTTTTTTCGCGCACGCGGCCCGGGCCCCACGTCGCGCTGGCCTTACGGCCGCGCCGCGCCGCCCTCTCGGCTCTGCCGCGCCGCGCCGCCCTCACGCCGGCCGCGCGGCCTCTTCGTCGCTGCAGCGGGCCCCGTCACCTGACGGCCCCGCCGTCCTACTCCCGGCCCCGCCGCTGCACCCTGCCGGCCCCGCCGCTGCACCTCTGTCGGCCCCGCCGCTGCACCCTAACGGCCCCGCCGTCCCCTGTCACGGCCCCGCCGTCCCCTGCCACGGCCCCGCCGCTGCACCCTGACGGCCCCGCCACTGCACCAGTCGGCCCCGCCGCTGCACCCTGACGGCCCCGCCGTCCCCTGTCCCGGCCCCGCCGCTGCACCCTGCCGGCCCCGCCGCTGCACCCTGACGGCCCCGCCGTCCCCTGTCACGGCCCCGCCGGTGCACTCTGCCGGCCCCGCCGCTGCACCCTGACGGCCCCGCCGTCCCCTGTCCCGGCCCCGTCCTGCACCCGAGCCGCCCTGCCGCCGAGCAGCCCGGGAGCCGAGCCGCCCTGCACCCGAGCCGCCCTGCCGCCGAGCCGCCCGGGCGCCGAGCCGCCCTGCACCCGAGCCGCCCTGCCGCCGAGCCGCCCGGGAGCCGAGCCGCCCAGCAGCCGAGTCACTGAGTCGCCGAGCCGCCCTTCTGCAGAGTTTCCCGGCCTGCCCTGCCTGGTGAGCACAGTCGCACTATCACTGCGTGCTCTTCCCCTACTGCTTGCACTGCTTCGCTGTCTTCGTCATGGCTACCCCTAGTGTCCTAGCTTTTGACGCTGAGGGTCGCGCCATTGATTTTGAGGTCTGGTTAGACGACCTGCAGCTGTTCTTACAGTGCGACAGGGCTGACGGCCTTTCTCTCTTTGACCTCACCTCTGGCGCCTCTCCTGCTCCTGCTGCTGATGTTGATCCCACTGTCCGCTCTCAGTGGGCCACTCGCGATGCTGCTGCACGTCTTGCTGTGCAACGCCACATCCCTACCTCTGAGCGTGCGCACTTTAGTCAGTACAAGAGTGCTCAGACCTTGTACGACGTTGTAGTTGCGCGCTACTCCTCCCCTGCCACTGCTGCACTGAGCCGCCTCATGCTTCCCTACCTCTTTCCTGACCTCTCTGCCTTTCCCACTGTCGCTGATCTCATTACGCACCTCCGCACTAGTGACACTCGCTACCGCGCCGCCCTTCCTGCTGAGTTCTGCGCTAAGAACCCACCCCCCATGTACATCGCTCTCTACTACGTAGTCGCACGCCTCCCTGACTCCCTTCGCGTCGTCAGGGACCACTTTCTCGCAGTCTGTCCCACCACCCTCACCGTCGACCTCCTCGAGAAGGCCCTCCTCGCAGCGGAGAAGAGCATAGTCGCTGTAGGTGCTTCTCGTGGTGACCCTCGCACCCCCATCTTTGAGGGGTGCTCTCCTTCCCCCTTGCTGCCCTCTGTTGCCTCTACTGCTGCTGCCGACCTGCTTGGTCTTGAGTCGGTCGGCGCGGCGTCTGCCCCTAGTGGGAGACGTCGCTCCAGCAAGGGCAAGGGAGGCAAGGGCGCGGGTGGAGCTGGAGGGGGCGGTGGCGGTGGCGGCGGTGGCGGCGGAGGGAGTGGGGGTGGCGGCGGGACTAGTGGCGGGGGTGGTGGTGGTGGTGGTGGCAGCAGCGGCGGTGACGGTGGTAGTGGTGCCAGCGGTGGTGGTGGAGGCAGCGGCGGAGGTGGAGGCGGCGGAGGTGGAGGCGGTGGAGGCAGCAGCGGAGGAGGCAGTGGTGGTGGAGGAGGTGGAGCTGGTCGGGGTGGTACCCAGCAGCGTAGCAGTGGTGGTGGTGGCCAGCGCTCGCAGCGGCAGCAGCAGCAGCGCTCGCGGGACATCCCTTCGCCTCAGCAGCTTCGTGAGTGGTACGCTGGGCGTCAGAGGGGTGGGGGTACTGGTCCCTGCACCTACGTTCTTCGTTCCGGCGACCGCGCGGGTGAGCAGTGTGGGGGTGCCCACGCTGCCCAGCGCTGCTTTGGCCGTCTGACGGACGCTTGGCGTCAGCAGTTCCCTGGGGCTACTGAGATCCCTCGCTGGGATGAGCTTCTTAGGGCTGGTGTAGCGATCTTTGATCTTGATTTTGATGCTATCCTTGCTGCTATGTATGCTGTGACTTATAGTGAGGAGAATGAGGGTTACCGGTGTTTCCAGCCCGACCCGGGCATTGGTACTGCTGCGCTAGATGCTTGTGAGGCTGCTGCTCTAGGTGCCAGTGCGTCTGCGCTCTCAGGTACTGGTGAGACTGCGCTCTCAGGTACTGCGTCGTCCTCGTCCTCCCTCACTTTCACACTTGACTCCGGGGCTTCTCGCTCCTTCTTTCGAGACCGCACTACCCTTACGCCGCTCGACCGGCCGGTTGCAGTCTCCCTTGCTGACCCCTCTGGGGGTCCTGTCCTGTCTCACTTCTCCACTGTCCTCCCGTGTCCGGCTGCCCCTTCGGGCACCCTGTCTGGTCTGTACCTTCCCTCGTTCTCTACGAACTTGGTGAGTGGCGCGGACCTGCAGGATGTGGGGGTTCACCAGTTCACTCCTGCGAGTCAGCGGGTGACCCACTGCACGGAGGCACGCACAGGCCGACACCTGGCCACGTTCTCGCGTCGGCCGGGGTCGAGTCTCTACACCCTGACCGTTGAGTCTCCTCCTGTCCCTGCGTCTGGTCAGGTGGCTGCGTCAGGTCAGGTGCTTGCTGCTGCGTCCCGGTCAGGTCCTGAGTCTGCCCCTTGTTCTTGTCGCCTCCTGTCTCACGAGACTCTCCTGTGGCACCACCGTCTTGGCCACCCCTCCTTGCCCCGTCTTCGGAGCATGGCTTCCCGTGTCCTTGTCTCTGGTCTTCCCCAGTCTCTCCCTCCTCTCCCCTCCGGACCTGGACCTTCCTGTGTCCCCTGTGTCGAGGGTCGCCTCCGGGCTACTCCTCACTCCTCCCACTTCCCCCCGACAAAGGCTCCCCTGCAGACGCTTCACATGGATGTGTGGGGCCCAGCCCTCGTCCGTGGGCAGGGTCACGAGCGCTACTTCCTGTTGGTGGTTGACGACTACTCGCGTTACACCACAGTCCTCCCCTTGCGCAGCAAGGGTGCGGTCACTGAGGTGCTGATCGACTGGATCCGCGAGGCTCGTCTCCAGCTCAGGAAGAGCTTCGGCTCTGACTTCCCTGTTCTGCGTCTGCACTCGGACAGAGGCGGAGAGTTCTCTTCTCGCCTTCTGCGAGACTACTGTCGTGCACGGGGGATCCGCCAGACCTTCACGCTTCCGGACTCACCACAGCAAAATGGGATTGCTGAGCGCCGCATTGGCATGGTCATGGATGTCGCTCGTACGTCCATGATGCATGCGGCTGCCCCCCATTTTCTGTGGCCGTTTGCGGTGAGGTACGCGGCGCATCAGCTCAACCTTCACCCCCGGGTCTCTCGGCCTGCGATGTCCCCAGCCTTGCTGTGGACGGGGAAGGTTGGCGATGCGTCTGTGTTCCGTGTCTGGGGATCTCGGGCGTTTTTCCGCGACTTGTCTGCGGACAAGCTGTCCCCTCGTGCCGCCCCCTGTGTCTTCCTTGGCTTCCCCACTGACGCCCCAGGGTGGCAGTTTTACCACCCCTCCTCTCGTCGTGTTCTGTCCTCCCAGGACGTCACGTTCGACGAGTCAGTCCCCTTCTACCGTCTCTTCCCCTACCGCACTCCTTCCCTCCCACCTCCCCCGGACTTCCTTGTGCCGGTTCCCCCCCCGAAAGACCCCCTCCCTCCTCAGGTTCCTGCCCCCTCAGATGTGTCCCAGGTAGACGCCATTGACCCGGTCGAGGTTACTGGTGACTCTGGTGCTGCTGCGGGTGCTGGGCCTGGGGGTGCTGACTCTGGGGGTGCTGTGCGCGGGGGTGCTGAGCCTGGGGGTGCTACTGCTGGGGGTGCTGGGCCTGAGGGTGCTACTGCGGAGGGTGCGGAGCCTGGGGGTGCTGAGCCGGGGGGTGCTGTGCCTGGAGGTGCTGGGTCTAGGGGTGCTGGGTCGGGAGCTGCTGAGCCTGGGGGTGCTGAGCTGGGAGCTGCTGAGCCTGGGGGTGCTGCGTCTGGAGCTGTTGAGCCTGGGGTTTCTCCTCCTGCTGCGTCTCGCCGGAAGCCCCTCTCTCCACAGGAGCTGCGCGAGTGGTTCGCTCGCCGCTGGAGGCGTGCTGCAGAGTCTGTAGGTGCTGCTGGAGCTGGAGCTTCTTCGACCGTCGAGGGTGCGGGTGCTGCCGGTCCCGGAGCTGCTGGACCTGCGGGTCCTCCTGGAGCCGGAGCTGCTGAGGGCGTTGGTGCTGCGCCTACTGCTGTTGGTCCTGCCGCTGGAGGTGTGGGTGGCACTGGTGCTGTCGCTGAGGGTGCTGGTGCTGTCCCTGCTGAGTTTGGAGCTGCCGCGCGGCCTCGGCCGTACTTCGTTCCGCTCCTGCAGCAGGTTCTTGGTCTTTCTCCTCCGGTAGAGGGTCCACCGCCTGTCCAGTCGCAGTCCCTACTGGAGCCTTCCTCTCCACTGCCTGCTCCCTCTCCTTACACTGGTCCTACTGGAGGTCTTGCTGAGCGCCGTGAGCCTGCGTCTCGTCCCGCGTCGCCTGTTCGTGCTGCTCGCGCTAGTGGTCGCAGTTCGCGTCAGCGTCCTCCTCCTGTCCCTGGCACGCACCGGATGTCTCTGCATCCGTCCACTGCTCCTCTGCGTGCCCCTTTGCCTTCTCCTCCTGAGTCCTCTCTTCCTGCGCTTGCCGACCCTGAGTCGGACTCTCTTCGTGCTGCCAGTCCTACTGTCACGCGTCTGCTTGCTACTGTCGTCACTGACCCCTCTTTTGAGTCCACTGCTGCGTCTGCTCTAGTCGCTGAGCTCGTCGACTTTGCTGCTCGCTGTCGTCTCGACTACGCTGCTAGTCTTGTTGCTGAGTCTGCGGCTGTCTGTCCTCCGTCCATCGGGGGTGAGTGTGCTCTTGGCACGGACGTCCTTGAGGACAGGCAGGAGGAGTTACAGTGTCTAGCGGCTGCTTCACCTCATCTCGCGTCTGTACTGCTTGCCCCTGAGGGAGACCCGGATGCACTAGACATCCCGACTCCGCGTTCTTACGCGGAGGCCGTAGAGGGTCCCTACTCCTCTCAGTGGCAGGGAGCTATGGATGCAGAGATGGCTTCCTGGAAGTCCACAGGCACCTACGTTGACGCGGTTCCCCCTCCCGGGGCGAACATCGTCAGTGGCATGTGGATCTTCAGGGTGAAGCGGCCGCCGGGCTCTCCACCTGTCTTCAAGGCACGGTACGTCGCTCGTGGCTTCAGTCAACGGCAGGGAGTTGACTACTTTCAGACCTTCTCTCCCACCCCGAAGATGACTACTCTTTGGGTGCTGCTGCACATAGCCGCTCAGCGCGACTACGAGCTTCACTCTCTTGACTTCAGCACTGCGTTCTTGCAGGGTAGCCTGCACGAGGAGATCTGGCTTCGCCGTCCACCTGGCTTCACTGGGACTTTCCCTCCTGGCACCCAGTGGAGCCTCCGACGGCCAGTCTACGGTCTCCGCCAGGCATCGCGTGAGTGGCACGACACACTGAGGACTACGCTTGCGGCCCTTGGGTTTGCTCCTTCTACTGCTGACCCGTCGCTGTTTCTTCGCACCGACACTTCCCTGCCGCCGTTCTACATCCTCGTGTACGTTGACGACTTGGTCTTTGCCACAGCGGACACTGCTGGACTCGCCTACGTGAAGTCCGAGCTGCTGAAGAGACACACGTGCACAGACCTGGGTGAACTGCGCAGCTACCTTGGCTTGCAGATCACTCGGGACAGAGCACGCCGCACCATTACCTTGACTCAGTCACACATGGTGCAGCAGGTCCTTCAGCGCTTCGGCTTCACGTACTCCTCGCCTCAGGCCACTCCTCTGCCTACTCGCCACTCACTCTCAGCTCTGCCTTCGGATGAGTCCGTAGAGTCGAGTGGCCCGTATGCAGAGCTTGTTGGCTGCCTCATGTACCTGATGACCTGCACACGACCTGACCTTGCATACCCTCTGAGCATTCTTGCACGCTATGTTGCTCCTGGGAGACACAGACCAGAGCACATGGCTGCAGCGAAGAGGGTATTGCGCTACCTGTGCAGTACGTCAGGCATGGGGCTAGTGCTTGGAGGGCGGAGTCCAGTGGTCCTTACCGGCCACGCGGACGCTTCTTGGGCTGACGACCAGGCTACGCAGCGGTCGTCACAGGGTTACACCTTCAGCCTTGGTTCCGGCTCTGTCTCGTGGCGGTCTACTCGCTCGTCTTCGGTTCTCGGCTCCAGCTGTGAGGCTGAGATCTACGCCGGGGCCATGGCTGCACAGGAGCTTCGCTGGCTCACCTACCTGCTGACTGACCTTGGAGAGCCGCCTCGTTCTCCTCCAGTGCTGTACGTAGACAACAAGGCCATGCTGGCCTTGTGTCGAGAGCAGCGCTTGGAGCACAGAACGAAACACATTGCTCTCCGCTACTTCCTTGCTCGTGAGCTGCAGCAGCGTGGTCAGTTGCGACTTGCGTACGTGGCCTCTGAGGCCAACACTGCTGATGTGTTCACCAAGGCACTCGCGCCTTGTGACCATCAGCGCTTTTGCACCCAGCTGGGTCTTGTACCTGTCTTGCCTCACTTGCTCTCCTCTTGACTTCACTTGTACTGTGACATATATATATACCTGCTCTTGCTTGTCTAGTTTTATATATATGTCTGTACTCCTGCATGTGAACTGGCCTCTGGCCCTGCTCTTGTGCTCGGACTGTGTGGTGACTTTGTGATCCACCCTGAGCTTGCTTTTCTTTGCTTTGCTTGACTGGTCTTGTGACCCCTTGTTCTCCCCCACTTTGCCTATGGGGGCGTGTCAGATTATTATAGCTGATGCATGTTTGTAGGCTATAGTGGGGTAGCACATATGGGGTACAGCTTTCTAGGGTTGCATTTGTACCCAACTCGGACTTAGTCATTTCATTCCTGTTCATTCTTTTCACAGCTCGATACCATGAGAAGAGTTTAGCAATGAATGAATGAACTATGAATGAAGTGAGTACAAGTACTAACCCTAATTGGTTTGTACCCCTTATGGGCTACCCCACTATAGCCTACAGAATATGCAAAAGCTATATGTTATGACATCTGCTTCATAAAAAATATACAATATAATAAGACCCGAGTATTATACTGGATTTTCCGTTGAGGAGACCCCCCCCCCATTTTTTTCCGGTGGTTTTCATAATACCCTAGGGTGTTTTATCCGGGAGAATACGGTATGTCTTATCTCGTACACACAAATAGGTGTCGTATAAAAAGGCTAGCCTGTTTATAAGAGACACCCGTATAATAGACAACCCCTGTGTGCTATTCGCCACTGTCTTATATCCGGGCGATGACGGTACATTGTCCTACTCAAAATTTAGTCCTGCAAAGATCCTAAGGGCTTTTCTCAGCCCAACAATGTACACCACCTTTCTTAGGGGGGGGGGGGGTAGTGTTGTAAGGAATTTTCTCGGATTCCTTACTGGGTCACACTGTACGCGTACAACCCCGGTTTTTCAGAAAACCAGGCTCAGCCCGCCGACCTCGCCTCCGAACCACCATCGCGTCGCCTTTGTGTTTCCCAACACCAAACCTGCACCCAACCATCTCGCGACCCCGCGATCTCGGCCTAGCAAGGATGGCTATATTAGTTCTAGGCCTCGCTGTTTGGTCAGACGTAATCACTTCCTCGTTGTTGAATTCTGCGCACTCTTCTCTTTCACAGCTCATAACAGCGTGAGTTCTTGATTGAAGTTTGCTATGAATGTGTGATATGGTAATTGAGAGCAAATTACTCTATGGCATATGCGAGAACAGAACAAAACCCTAATTGAGTGTGGAGAGTGAAAATGATGCAGTTGCATCAGCGATGTAACATTGACCACTTCATATGCAAACTTGGCGGATCCCATCCCCTCCTCGACCTCCTCCTGTCCCTCCCCATCCCATACCCTATGCTATTGCCAATACCCCCATGTGTGAGGATACAGGTACTGGTACATCCGCCTCATGCCATACCCCATCCTTCACATCCCATTCGGAATGCCTACCATTCCCCCCATCCCATGCATCATGCCACAATGGCCTGCATCGGCACTGCCCCCAGCACCAGCAGCTTCCCCAACACCACCATCCGCCCCACCCTCCCACAGAAGCATCAGCTGTACCTGCTACACACCCCCAGGGTTGCACAACGAGGGTGGGTACAGGAACTCTAAACTGGCTAAAATCTGAGTCGCGATCGAGAATTCCCAACAGGTGCACTACGCGGGTGGAGGGTGCAGGGCCGGGGTCAGCCAGTATAGGCACCATGGCGGGGAACTTAACCCCCTGGGGGGATGCAGACTGCTGCTGTGATGCAGGCTGTGTGCTCCCCTGCTGCCCCTGCTGCTGCCCCTGCTGCTGCCTCTTCTTCTCCTGCTGCCCCTGATGCCCCTGCTGCCGCTGTGTCTGCTGCCTCCTCCTGCTGTCCCTACCCCTGCTCCTGCCTCTGCACCAACCCACCTGCTCCTGCCCCTGCACCAACCCCAACCCCTCCACCACTACCGCCGCCGCCACACCGATCCGCTACCAGAAGCAGCAGTACTGCCAGCTCAGTTCTATAAATAACCGCATTTCAACCAAAGAAGGATCAGGAGTACAGTAGTAACACAATAACAAAAACAAAAAAAAAACGCTCCAGCACTTCAATCCCCAGCACTTCCCCAGCTGCCCTTCACTTCGATTCCCAGCACTTCCCCAGCTGCCCTTCACTTCAATTCCCAGCACTTCCCCAGCTGCCCTTCACTTCAACTACATTCTGCCTCTCCATCAACAACTGAGGCAGCACCTCTAGCTGCAAGCACCCGTCCAGATCCACCTCCCTCAGACAGGACAAACTGCCCAAGTTGCTGGGCAGAGCACGTAATCCAGTGCACTCTCTTAGAGAAAGTTTGACAAGGGACGAGAGGAGGGGGAGAGTGGGCGGGAGAAGGTTCAGACCAGGCAGGTGGTTCAGCT
Source organism: Closterium sp. NIES-65 (assembly GCA_948144175.1). Taxonomy (NCBI): domain Eukaryota; kingdom Viridiplantae; phylum Streptophyta; class Zygnematophyceae; order Desmidiales; family Closteriaceae; genus Closterium; species Closterium sp. NIES-65. The sequence continues at coordinate 26,621 of CANXME010002573.1, forward strand.
TTAGAGATGCGAGGTGGAAGAGAGAGGAAATGGAATCTGGAAGGCTGGTGATGCGGGAACAGTCAACAATGCTGAGGCATATGAGGGAGGTCATGAGAGTGAGGGAAGCAGGAAGGCCTTGCAACTCCTTGCATGATTCAAGATGCAGGCTGAGAACCTTCAGCTGCCCAAGGTTCTCGGGCAGGTTGGTAAGTAGCGGGAGAGTCTTGATGGAGAGCCGTTCAAGATTGGAAAGGTCGGAGAGGCAGGCAGGAAGGAGTGGCATGGCAGGGCACTCCTCTAGAACAAGTACTTTCAGCCCTCTCAGATCACTCAGGTTATCTGGGAGCGAAGGCAACCTGGTATTGCTGATGTGGAGGAAGGTGAGAGAGGATAGGAGCTCCAACCTAGCTTGCCTGATGGATTCGGGGAGCATAGGACTCGAGTTTTCAGGAGGAACATGAGGCGCGGCTTCCCCCTTCCTTTTGGATGGATTTTGGTGTAAGGACAGAGGGGCTATCAGCTGCTGGAGGGATTGGAGGCCTTGGATCTTCAGACTGGTGAGGCGGCTGAGGGAAAGAAAGGACTCTGGCAGGTAGCGAGCTCTCTCAAAGGTGTCGGAAATGGAAATGGAGGTCAGGGAGCGAGGAAGGGAGATAGGTGCAGAAAGAGGCAGGGGGTCGACCGGTACAGTGGGAAGCCAAACGGTCTGGTCGGCAAGTCTTAGATTCTTGCAGTCTGCAAGAGTGAAATCTTCCAGCCTAGGCAGCAGATCGAGGCCCTCTGGAAGACATTCCAGTTTGGGGCAGCCAGAGATCTTCAGGCGCTGGAGTGACGGGAGAGGAATGTAGCTAGCAGAGGGGCAAGGATCGGCTCCGGAAGAACATGCAGTGGCAGCAGCAGCAGCGGCAACGGCGGCAGCAGGAGCAGCAGTCACGGTGGCGGCGGCGGCGGCAGCAGCAGCGACAGAAGGTCCTGGATCAACGCGAGCCAAGAGCGAAGGGAAGACACGCAGATTCTCGCAGTTCATCACCTCAAGAGCTGTAAGGCTGGACAGATTGCCCATGCCTATTGGCAGCTCCACTAGCTCCTCGCATCCGTCGATTATCAGCAGCTCCAGACGGGGGAGGTTAACTAGCGAGTGTGGAAGAGCACGAAGAGCGCATGACCCGCTTAAGGCAGACTCAGAAGCAACCTCTGCTTCCGGATTTCTCGGACCAGAAGTTAAGAAAATGTCAACATCGAACCCCCTCCTGGTGTAAGTATCCCTGGTACCAATCTTAAATTCTTTCAAGTTCGCTAAGTCTCCAAAATCTTCAGGCAGTTCGGTAATGGAGCAGTTAAACAGCTCCAATCTCCTCAGCTGCAGCAGCTGCTCAAACCCAACAGGCGGCATTTCAATACAGGTTCCACCATAGATCTCCAAACATTCCAGTGAAGAGAGGTTAGAGAAGGAGTCTGGAAGGTCAGTCAATTCGTAGCACGCATGCAGCATCAGCTCCCTCAGCTTCCCAAGCTGCCCGAAAGATTCCGGGAGCGCCAATATCCAGGCGCAAGACAGCTTCAACAATGTCAAGCTCTGAAGCTGCCCGATGTCTTCAGGCAGCTCACAAACAGCACAGCAGTCGAGAACGAGGCTGGTGAGAGACCCCATGGCGGAAACAGACTCCGGGAAACATTCCAAGTGGGGGCAGTCAACGACTTTCAGCTCCTTAAGACCGGAGAGCAGTCCAACGGAGTCCCGAAGCACGTTGAGCTCATCAAGAGCGTCCAGGTGCAGGTACTGGAGAGTATCAATCAGGCCGATGTCGTCGGGTAGCGAGGCCATGTCTAGGCAGTTGTCTACTGTGAGGCGACGAAGGGACTGGCTGGCGGATAGGGAGTCTGGCAGTTGCGTCAGTAACGGGCAGGTGTGAATATATATTTCCTGTAGAGCTGGCAGCTGGTCGATACTCTCAGGTAGTGCTGTCAGAGCCATCAGTCCAATCAGCTCCAGTGTGTCCAGATTGGGCAGTTGGTGAAGGTTTTCGGGCAGCCTGGTGAGCTGCGGGCAATGGCTGAGAGAAAGGTGCATAAGGCTTGAAAGCTCGCAGATCGAAACTGGCAGTTCAGAAACTTCTTCTAGAAACATGAGGCTGATGAACTTCAGATTCCGGAGCTGCCCCAAATTACTGGGCAGATGGAAAATGTGGGAGCCGCTGAAGGTGAGTCGCTCGAGGGAGCTGAGATAGCATATGGGATCAGGTGAAGTACTCAACGAACGCCCCGACTGAAACTGCAAGTCCTGAAGTCCCACCAGCCTGCCGAACTCCTCTGGTAACCCGGTAACGCCTTCGCTTAACTTCACGCTGAGCCTCGTGAGCTGCTGCAGACGGCTGATGGAAGCCGGAATCTCCTGAACACCGTCCAGCTGGAGATTGACCAATCGCGAGCAGGATTCGAAGATGGCAGCGACATCGGACGGTGCGAGGCTGGTCGACTGTCCATGGCGTCCGCTACTGCTGTGCTGCGTGGATCGCGAGAACCGTCGATCGTACAGGTGCATCGTGAGATGCGTCAGCGTTGAGCCGCATCCGGTGCAAATGGATCGCACGAGGTTGCTATCAATGGAGTCTAACGCGAACTCGCCAAGATGTAGGTGACTAAGATTCGAGAACCTAGATTTTGGTGGAGCGAGGAGGGAGGCGAAAGCTCGTGAGGAGAAGAAGCGGTTTCGAGGGACGATGATGGCGGGATGCACGGAGCTGGCGACGCGCAGCCATCGCTTGCAGACGAGAGCGTGGCTGAACGCGACTAAGGAGCAAGTCTCGGAAGGAGGAACCTTAGTCGTGCCTAACCGCTGGCTCTCGCATGGCAGCGGCTTCCGCAATGCATCCTCAATTTTCTTCTGGAGAATGTCCTCGGTATTAGCGAGCGAATCAATGCTGTCGAATTCGTTGCCGTTAGAAGCAACAAAACGAAGGATCACACCCAGCAGGTCGTCAGAAATGCGGGAAAAGATATCACCGATCATTTTCTGCTGCGTCGCTGCAAGCGGCTGGTTTGCAGCCTGAACAAAAGGCTGCTGAGATGTTTCCGCTGGTGTTTGCGTCATGTTCTCCTCGGATGCTAGCTGAGAGGTAGGCAACATGAGAGAAACTCTAATGGAAGACTGGTAAGGTAAGGGCTTGTGAGAGCTGCTGCTGCTTGTGAATCAGAGAGTTGCTGCTGCCTGTGAACCAGAAAGTCGCTGCTGCTTGTGAATCAGAGAGTTGCTGCTCCTGTGAACCAGAAAGTCGTTGCTGCTGTGAATCAGAGAGTGCTGCTGCCTGTGAACCAGAAAGTCGTTGCTGCTTGTGAATCGAGAGTTGCTGCTGCTGGTGCTTGTGAATCAGAGAGGATGAGCAGGCTTGTTTGACAGGAAAAGTGACAATGAGATTTGGCGGGAAACCAGGCTCGTCATAAGTTCGGAGGCGAACAGTTTGGTTTGGTATGGTTTGGTTCTGGTTGTCTTTGAATGGTTTTGAACCTGTCTGGGATTTCGAATTTCTGGTGGTTCGTGGTTTTTCGTTTGTGTGTTCGTTTACCGCCCTGCGAACCGTTGAGGCAGAGCAGCTGTTTTTCACCGCTTGAGACCATAGCGCAACAGACTGAACCTCCCTGAACGAATGAAATATGGCGGACCCTATGAGGCGCGTTCGAAACTCCCACACCCCAGTGCTTCGGCGGTTTACATACTGCGAGGTTCCATCCACACCCCCAGCAAGCAAGGAAATCGTGGTCTCAGAAAAACCTACCTAGATTTCAGACCCTGGAGTGGACTATACCGTCACATTATGACTTCCGTGTTGTTATGAGCTCGTATTTTTGCTGCTTCGTACTTGACATCTGCTAATATGATCCGCCCTAAGGGTACCATTGAGCTAGCGCAAGGGAAAATGCCACAGCAGCCATGGGTCCATCAGCCAGAACGTCGGCAACGAATTAGCAGCCATGATAATATCTTTTCAAGTATTTCTGACGATTTGCTAGAAACGATTCTTCTCCTTGTCGCATCTAAGGGCACCAAGTTCGGTGTCCACGACTGTCCCAGTAACGAGCCCATTCTGCAAAAAAGGATCGAGAACGCGTTGAACGAGCACCTGCCGAGCGAGAGCGTCTTGTTCGGGTTACCCGAGGCTTCTGTCGCCACAGCTTCGTCGCTCACTGCTTTCCGCCACGCTCTGGTCTGCAAGCGATGGCTGCGCGTCGCCAGATCTGTGCATCCCGCCATCGTCGTGCCTCGAAACCGCTTTTTCTCTGCACGAACTCTCGCCTCGCTCTTGATCTCACCCACCTCGGGATTCCCGAACCTTCGCCACCTGCACCTCGGCGAATTCGCGACGGACGTCGTAGATCGCCACCTCGTGCGATCCATCTGCAACGGATGCGGCTCGTCGCTGACCCATTTCACAGTGCACCTGTACGATCGCCAACCAGTGACGTCCGGTATCAGAAGAACAAGCTACCAGTCAATATTGAGCACGCAATCGGCCGGTAGTAGCCGCGGGAATCAGTCAACCAGCCTTGTACCGATCGCGGCCTCGGATGTCGCCGAAATCTTCAATTCCTGCACGCGATTGGTCAATCTGGATCTACGGCTGGGAAAAGGTGTTTGCAATATCCCACCTTCCATCAGCCGCCTACAGCAGCTCACGCGCCTCCGCATGAGTTTTCGTAACGTTACCTGGTTACCAGACAAGCTGTGCGGTTTGTTGGGACTGTTGCAGTTACTCATCGTGTCGCAGTCTCTTCGCAAGCTGCCTATTTCGTTCGAGAGTTTCACCTTTCTGGAGCACCTCTCTCTTCGCAACTGCCCTATTGGCCATCTCCCGAGCGATTTAGGTCAACTTCGTAACATCAAGATCCTAAGCCTATCGTATCTGCCACTCCTGGCCGCTCTTCCAGAATCCATTTGTCATCTGCCGACCCTCTCCCACCTTTCTCTCGACCATTGTCCCCGATTCGCCAGCCTACCAGAGAATCTTCTCCAGCTGCCCGACCTAGATACGCTGCATTTAGACGATCTGGCTGCTCTCACCGCGCTTCTCGATTCGTTCAGTCAGCAGCCCGCCGGCCAACCCTTGCGATTTCATGCCCTCCGTAATCTCACGATCCTCAATTGCTCACGCCTATCCTCGCTCCCTGACAATATCGGCCAATTTTCCGCTCTTCAGCAGCTGCATCTGAAGTCCCTTGATAATCTTACGGCTCTTCCGCATTCCCTGGGGTTCCTTACGGCGATGAAGGAGTTGAAAGTGGTTGAGTGCGTCAATCTCGTGAACCTCCCCGAGTCTGTATGCGCCATGGGAGCGCTCACAAGCCTCATTCTTGACGGCTGCTCTTTTTCAGGCCTGCTCAGAGACATTGGGCAGCTGCAAAACCTGGTCTCTGTGAAGCTGTTTTCTACAGGCCTTTCTCACCTGCCTGACTCGTTCGGGCAGCTAGGGCAGCTGAAAACAACAAGAGGTTAAACAAAAACTCACTTGATGTCCCGCTCGTTCTTGGTGCGGATCATGAACCGCACCTCCGACCTGACCACCGATATCTCTCGCATGATGCTCAGCTCCGTCTCCCGGTATATCGTCGCCTCCACTCTCGCCGCCATCTGGCATGCCTTTATGCGCCCAAGGAGCGTGTGCACCGTTGTAGATTGCACAGGCTGTGTTCCTGTGGCGTTGTCACCCTCCTTGCTGGACTCAACATCGAGATTCAACTCCCAAACCATGTACTTCACGTATGCGCGAAGCCGGGACTTGGTGACCCTAGGGCCGTGCAACCACACGTACGACCGGGGGACATCGGCCTCTTGGTCCCAGTTTTTCTTCTTGTTGTCCCGGATGTAGTGCCCTATCTCGTCGACGTGCTTAAGCCTGTACTCCTGCGGAAGCTTGTTGCGAATTTGCCTCAACATCTTCGCCGCCCACCTCTTGTAGTGATAGATCCACGAGGTGTACTGCCTCAGCGTGCTGTTCCTCTCCACGGTTTGCAGGTGGCGTAGGGCGTCCAAGACGAGCACGTCGATGGTCGCGTACACCATGTCTTCCTCGACGAAGTCTGCCGCCCTCCACTGTTCGCGCGGCACCGACAAATTCTCCTGGTCGGCATCCTCGTCCTGTTCGAGCAGATCATCTAGGTATTCAAGTTCCCGCCTGAGCCGTTCTTCCAAGGTGCGCTGACTAGTGCTACGCGACGAACGCTCGTCGTTTTCGTCATCGCTTTCCTCCTCCTCCTCCTCCCCCCCATCCTCCTCCTCATCGACCTCAACCTGGTTTCCAGAGCCGGCCGGTGCTGACGAAGTTCCTGGCCGTCCATTTCGGGTCGGATTCTGTTTTTTATTCTTGTTAATTTCCCCGATCGGCGGTGGGGGAATGTCCTTAGTGAACTCCCCTTCTGGAATCTGCGTCAGCTTGTCAAGATCGTAGAGCAAGGGGAGTGTCTCTTCCTCGGTAGATATCGCACTGTGGTCGGTGGATGGTCTAGCGTCAGTCATGTCGACGTCGGCCATGTGGCAGCACGTATGTTGCTCTACCGTCGTCCGTGTGCAATGCGGAGGCCGGTAAACCAGAGACGGTACTGATTCACAGGTGCGGTGTACGACCGAAGAGTAGCGCAGCGGTCTTCCTCTAGATAACGTTCAATAACGTCTAACTCGTGTTCGACCTCGAGATTGCGGGGGTTGGTAAACCAAAGACGGTACTGAGTCACGGGTGTGGTGAACGCCCGGAGAGTTGCGCGGCGGTCTTCTTCGAATTCTCGGTCGAGTGAATCTAACTCGACTTCGACCTCGAGCCGTTCCAGCTCCGCTTTGATGTCGGCGTCTACAGAGTCGGCGGGGGTTGGAATGGGTTGTGGCTGTTGGGCTCTAGGGCGACCTCTGGCCATGCGTCGCCGACTTGCACCGATGTTTCGCTAAAACAGCAGACGTCGACGTCGATAACTACTAACCAAGTCGGCAACCGAGTAACCTACAGGCGCGATGACAGACTCGCAGCTGAAAATTCTGAGTGCACGAGAGAGCAGGAAGAAACGCAGGAACGGACATGGGAATGAGCAGGCCCGCACGGTCACGGATGGGTATGGTCCTGAGCGACTCCGATGCTGCCGCGCTTCACGCACACCCCTATGCTACTGCCACCGTGCATGTGTTCTCGCATAGGCGGCGCTCTGCCCGAAGTGCCACGTGCCAAGCATGGCTAATGTTACTTCGCGCTGCACCGAAGGGGCGTAAGCCAGGCCCTCTCCACGGTGGAATGGGCGTGTGTTACGTGGCTTGGGGCCGACATTGACCTCTCAGTACCGAAATTACAGCATGCCGACTCAAATCTCCCAGGGTCCCGGATTTATTGAAGCCCACCGTGGCAGTCTTAGCATGGGCGCCCGAAGATCGGTGCCGACTTACAATCGGCGCGCTTGATTGTTTCTTTAGGTTTATTGAACCTAGACAGTGTTGAGATTGTGCCGCGTGGCTTGGTTGTGGGCCTTTAGATGAATTGGTCGACACCGACATTGCGTGCAACTCGCGATGCCACAGAACAGTTACATCATGGACGGTCCGATTTTTGTCGCGTGGATCGCGCTCTGACATTTTCAAAGGTGTGAACGTTTTCCCGCTTTGGGAAGTTCACCGCTGGAGCGACGCGTAGCCACGATGGCCACGTCGTGGCAGCCTAGTACACGGTGGGGACGGTCTGGATCCCCCCTATTGGTCCGCGTGGCGGCCGTTGCGGCTTGACGTGGCAAGCTTTCCTATTTTGTCCGTTGAGATTTACTTCTCAGGAATCTCCCAGCGCAAACCTATGTCGTCCGATTGTCGACATTCCCGAGGGCTCTCGAGTGTTGGAAAGCTAGAATTGATACATTGAATAATGAGCCAAGAGGCTCTTTAGTACAAACAATGAGCAAGAGAGAGATGAGAGAGAAGCTTACCCTATTGGCCAATAAGTTGACCAATGGGTGAGCTTGCTTGTGACCCAAGCAACCACAAATGTGTGTTGGTTGGGATTGGTTGAGCTAAGGACCAATCCCAACCAACCACAAAATGTGGTTGGAGGGTACACTAAGAAACCCCCCAATTTATAAATGTGCTACACTTCTAGCCTATGTATGTTGTATGAAATATGAAATTACAACACCGAGGCTCCTAGGACGCCATTTGGGCCCAGTTTGGAGCTCGGAGGTCGTCGCGAGCTTGTCAATCCCGAGGGGGGCCATTGTCCCTTCTGAACCGCGAAATTGGGCGGCGTTTTTTGGCCGCTGAGGTATATCATCCCAAAAAGCCCTGACAGCAAATTCGCCCTGGCACGGTAGTTTCGTGCTGCCAGAGCACATCGAATTCGCCCAATCACAGTTTTGCGTCGTCAGAGAGCAGAAAAATTGCCCAATCACAGCGGAATTACCCTGACACAAGAGCAGATTCGCCCTTACACGAGATTCGCCCTGTTAGACCCTGTTGCGAGTGCTGCTTTATTATGTTAGTATAGAGAACTTAGCTCACAAAATAGTAGCCGAAACAGGCTTAGCCTAAAACTACCCTGCTCAAATCAGGCTATAGGTTGATTTACCCTGCTGCAAACAGGGTACGAAAAAATTTACCCTAGGGGTCGGGCTAAGGAGAGGCTGGAACCAGGGCTCTCGTTATCAGACCAATTTGGTCTGATGGTCTGATTTTCAGACCTTTATTTTTCCTTTCATCTGAACCATAAGACAGTGCTTTTTATTTCGTCTGATCCATAAGAGAAAGGATTTTAGTTAGTCTGAATTATCAGAGCAGGCGTTACGGTATACTTCGTCCGATTTCAGATAGTGAGTTTCGTTTCATCTGATACCGACAATTCTGCCCACGTAGCCATAGGTTGTCAGTTCTGGCAGGCACCTTTGGTGGCTGTGATTGCACGTGTAGTAATTTGCGTCGCCTCACTGGCCGAATTTTGTAGTGTACTGTACCAGCACAAAGCCCGCCTCGTACCAGCCCAACCAAGTCCCTTTGGCCTCTACCAGCCCAGCCAAGCCACCATCCCCCCCCCTACCGCCCCCCACGTCCGCCAGCCAAGCGCTACCGTAAGTCCCCCTTGCCTCTACCAGCCTAGCCACCCTACCAACTCCAGCCCAGCACTTCACCCAACTCCCTCGCACTGTCGCAAATCTTCCAGCAAAGTCCTCCCCCACCCCAACTCTCACATACCTTTCCCAGCCCAACCCTTCCCCCACATTGACCGCTCTTACCCTAGTCCAGCCCCACTCCCCTCTCGAGCCCCACGCCTCACAGTCCTGTCCACTAACGTGCAGTCTAATGCACCGCTGCTACGTCATCAAGATGCAAGTTGCAACATCAGACGCGGAAAAAAAATTCGTCTGAGATTTTCAGACATGCAATGGAATTTCGTCTGAAAAGAAAGACACGCGAAAATTTCCCGTCCGAACGTCAGACGAAACGGATTTTTGGGTTTAGGTTTTCAGACAGGCCAAAATCCTAGCGAGAGCCCTGGCTGGAACCCTGATTTGTAAGGGTAGGCCTAAACCAATTTTGGGCCCTGCTGGGAATGCTTTGTGCATCAAATAGTAGACTGTATCACTTAGTGTATGCACTACTGAGCGCCTCGATAACATCCCCGATGGTGGGAAAGTGCTCTCGCATGCTGGAGACGGTTCTTGTGTTAAATCAAACTTTACCGTACAATACATTACTCGGTGAATGCGCTAATGAGTGCCTCCATGACATCGCCAATAGTGGGGAAGTGCTCTCGCATGCTGGGAATGCCCCTTGAGTTGGCTCGAACGTTACCGGTACATTACATCACTCCGTGAACGCACTGCTAAGCGCCTCCATAACATCGCCAATGGTGGGGAAGTGCTCCCGCACGCTGAGAATGCTGGCAGCACCTGGAGTTTCCACCAGCGATGAGGAGTAGAGCCAGGAGGAAACCAAGGCTTACGATCTTTAGAGGGCCAGGCTGCATCACTCGGTGAATGCATCACTGAGCGCCTCGATAACGTCGCCGATGGTAGGGAAGTGCTCTCGCACGCTGGGAATGCTGGCAGCATCTGGAGCCGGCACCAGCGATGGGTAGAGCCATGATGAGACGCTGCTGATGAAGATGTCGGAAGAGGGGCAGAGGATGGACTCCCAGTCCACCTGCACACGGCACCAAGGGGCATGAGAGGATGGGTGGTAAGGACATGAGTGAGAGGCACAGGCAGCCGGCACGATGGTAGAGCCAGGAGGAGACGCTGCTAATGAAAATATCGGCTGAGGGGCAGAGGATGGACTCCCAGTCCACCTGCACACGGCACCAAGGGGCATGAGAGGATGGGTGGTAAGGAGGTGAGAGGCACAGGTAGCCGCCACGAGCGATGGGTAGAGCCAGGAGGAGACGCTGGCGATGAAGATGTCGGATGAGGGGCAGAGGATGGACTCCCAGTCCACCTGCACGCAGCGGGATGGAAAGGAAAGGACAGAAGTGAGGTTACTGACACCTGCACGCAGCACAGTGGACTATGAGAGGATGGATGGTACACCCCCCAAGAAGTGAGGTTACTGACTTGCACACCCCGGATGACGAGAAGGTACTAACTGCCTCTGATTGAGAGAGGGATCTGACTTTTGAGTCGACTCAAAAGAGTGCCCCTGATTAAGAAAGGGATCTTACCTGCACGCCCCTGGGAATCGGCTGCAAGACTTGGAGGTCAGCAGCGAGCAGGAGGGCGAGAATACTGACCTGCACACCCTTGATAAGAGAGGGTACTGACCTGCACACCCTTGATACGAGAGGGTACTGACCTGCACACCCTTGATAAGAGAGGATACTGACCTGCACACCCTTGATAAGAGATGGTACTGACCTGCACACCCTTGATAAGAGAGGGTACTGACCTGTACACCCTTGATAAGAGAGGGGTACTGACCTGCACACCCTTGATAAGAGATGGTACTGACCTGCACACCCTTGATAAGAGAGGATACTGACCTGCACACCCTTGATAAGAGATGGTACTGACCTGCACACCCTTGACAAGAGAGGGTACTGACCTGCACACCCTTGATAAGAGAGGGTACTGACCTGCACACCCTTGATAAGAGAGGGTGGTGACCTGCACACCCTTGATAAGAGATGGTACTGACCTGCACACCCTTGATAAGAGAGGGCACTGACCTGCACACCCTTGATAAGAGAGGGTACTGACCTCCACACCCTTGGCAAAGAGAGAATACTGACCTGCACGCCTCTAGCAATGGGCTGCGAGACTTGAAGGTCAACGGCCAGCAGGAGGGCGAGGGTACTGATCAGCACAGCCTTGATAAAGAGAGTCTATTTACCTGCACGCCTCTAGCAATGGGCTGCGAGACTCGAAGGTCAACGGCCAGCAGGAGGGCGAGCGTCATGACATAGCCGTTCATTGCTGTGCCGCGTGCCAATGGCATGAAGTTGTACCTGGGGTGGATCAAGGTATGGCAGGGGAGCAAAGCAGCATCACACAGCGTTAGGGCCATTCACAGATGTTCGAATTGACCCACCATTAGAGAGCACATGGTGAGAGATTTCAGCGTATGACACTCTTTCAGCGTACGCAACTTTGAACCACAGCGTGATTCTTTTGAGGCGCCTCGAAGGTCATATGACCGACCAGTAGTATGATGCCATGATGGGCACTGGCCAGCCAGCCATGCACTGATTGGCATGGCTGAGCATAAGCGCCACAAGACGAGTCAAGGCGATCTGCTTGGTGAGGTGCTGTCAGTAACGGACAGGTGGGCTGCGGAGGTCTTCTTTCCATCAACTTGAATGGTTCTTAGAACGACGGAACAAACCCCATGGAATGAATGAAAAGGAGGAGCCTGGTTACCTGTGAGCTAGAACGTTTTCTTAGAGAGCCAGCTTGAACAAATCTTCAGCTTAAAATCAGAACTTGCGTTTACCTAGTATGAAGATGGGCACTGGCCAGCCAGCCATGCACTGATTGGCATGGCTGAGCATAGGCGCCACAAGACGACCTGCTTGGTGTGAGTCAACGAGTACTAAGCCATGCCTGTGTGCTCACCAGTAGTAAGCCGTGTTTTGAGTCGACTCAAAACACGACTCAAGACGAGTCAAGGCGACCTGCATGGTGTGAGTCAACGAGTACTAAGCCATGCCTGTGTGCTCACCAGTAGTAAGCCGTGTTTTGAGTCGACTCAAAACACGCCACAAGACGAGTCAAGGCGACCTGCATGGTGAGTTAATGAGTACTAAGCCATGTCTGTGTGCTCACCAGTAGTAGGCCATTCTGAGGATGTTGACTTGAATGGCCTTGCAATAGGCCTGAAACAGATTTTGAGCAGTCTTGAAAAACCAGAAAGTGGCTATAGCTGAGTCATACTCACCAGTAGTAGGCCATTCTGAGGATATTGTCTTGAATGGCCTTGCGGTAGGCCTGAGGGTCTGAGTCACGGAGAGACGTGTGGGCCACTGCTAGAGAAATGTCCTGCGAGGCGGAGAGGAAACGAGGGGGGAGGGGAGGTGATGAGATAGAGACGAGATTGCAGGCAGTGAAAGGTTGAGACTGCGGGTCCGAGTCACGGAGAGGCGTGTGCGCCCTTGCTAGTGAGATGTCCTGCAGCGCACAAGGGAGATTAAGATAGGAGATCGAGGTGGGAAAAAGAGAGTATTGTTGGCAATGATGTTGCAAGTGAGAGAATTGATGCATTGAATAATGAGCCAAGAGGCTCTTTAGTACAAACAATGAGCAAGAGAGAGATGAGAGGGAAGCTTACTCTATTGGCCAATAAGTTGGCCAATGGGTGAGCTTGCTTGTGACCCAAGCAACCACAAATGTGTGTTGGTTGGGATTGGTTGAGCTAAGGACCAATCCCAACCAACCACAAAATGTGGTTGGAGGGTACACTAAGCAACCCCCCAATTGATAAAATGTGCTACACTTCTAGCCTATGTATGTTGTATAAAATATGAAATTACAACACAACCCCCCAACATGCATAAGGCTAGAAGGCTAGAATCAAGAGGCGGGAGGAGACTTAGGAGGAGTGAGGCCAAGAAGACGAAGTAGGAAAGAGTGAGCGGCGTGAGGAAGAGCTTTTGTGAAGATGTCGGCAAGGTTGGCCGCCGAGTCAACCTTGTCGAGGCGAAGGTGCCCCGCCTGAACAAGATCGCGAATGAAGAAATGACGGAGCTCAATGTGCTTGGAGCGCCCGTGAAACACAACATCTTTGGTGAGGTGAATGGTACTAGCATTGTCACACCAAATTGTGGGACAGCGCTGGGGGGCACCAAGTTCCTCAAGAAGGAAGGTGAGCCAGCGGGCCTCTTGCGCAGCCATGGTGGCGGCATACAATTCCGCCTCGCAGGAGGAGAGGGCTGCAGCCGAGGAGCGGGTGGAGCGCCAGCTGATAAGGCCGCTGCCAAGAGAGAAGCCATAGCCCTGGGAGGAGCGACGATCTGGCCGGGAATCAGCCCAGGAGGAGTCACTGTAGCCGCTGAGGAGAGGTGGGGAGGGGCCGCCAAGGGTAAGGACATAGTCCTTGGTGTCAGAACTATAGTAGTGAGCTCAAAGCTCTTTAAGTACATCCGGAATGAGCAAGGTAGGGATGAGGAGGGAATCAGGAGGCAATCCTAGGGAATCAAGGGTAATCCCAAGGCAATCTCCAATTGGTGGGTTGGAGATTGCTTGGAGATTACATTTGGGTTTGGTTGGGATGTGGGTGTACACCCAACCAAACACAAAGTGCAAACTACACTAAACTAGGATATAAAAGTACAAGTACAAAATGTGAGATTGGGGCCTAACACCAACACCCCCCCTGAGGCGTCAATCGAACTCATGGCGGAGAAGGAGGAGCGCAGAGCCCCATGGCGCCAAGGAGACGATGGTGGGGAACCTTCCCAAGGGGCTTGGTGAACAGGTCAGCCAGGTTGCAGTCAGATGCCACGTATTCCACCTTCAGCTGCTCTTGTTGCACAAGGTGACGAATGAAGAAGTGCCGAAGTTCAATATGCTTGGTGCGGGTGTGATACACAGGGTCTTGAGAGATGTGGATGGTACTCTGGTTGTCACACCAGAGGGTGGGGGCTGACTGAGGGAAGCCAAGCTCTTGGAGTAGGAAGGTGAACCAACGGGCCTCCTGAGCAGCCATGGTGCCTGCGTAGAGCTCCGCCTCACAGGAGGAGAGGGAGACTGCAGACGACCTGGTGGAGCGCCAACTGACAGTTCCGCTCCCGAGGGTGAAGCAGTACCCCTGAGAGGAGCGCCGGTCGGTCTGGTCATCAGCCCAGGAGGAGTCTGTGTAACCTTCCAGGCGAGGAGGGGAGAGCCCACCGAGTGTGAGAACGTGGGACTTTGTGCCCTTAAGATAGCGCAGCACCCGCTTTGCTGCCTTCCAATGAAGATTAGTGAAGCGACCCGGGGCCACGTAACGAGAGAGAACACTGACTGGGTAGGCCAAGTCCGGTCGGGTGCACATCATGGCGTACATGAGGGACCCAACAAGTTCCGGGTATGGCTCAGAGCAGGCCTCTGGTGTGGGTACAGCAGGAGCTGTAAGGAGGTGTTGCAGCGGCAGCGGGGTGGCAACAGGTGTGCACAGCTCCATCTCAAACCGCTTGAGCACATTGTCGATGTAGAACTCCTGGGAGAGTGAGATGGTGCGAGCCTTGCGATCACGAGTGATCTCCATTCCCAGGTAGTGCTTGAGGTCACCAAGGTCTTTCATCTGGAGGGCCTTGCTCAGGGCTGCCTGGACAGAGGTCATTTGGGCCGAGTCCTTGGCAACGAGGATAAAATCATCCACGTAGACTAGGATGTAGAATGGCTCAGAATGACGACGGATGAAGAGAGTCGGGTCAGCAGTTGAGGGGTGGAAGTCCAGGGAGAGGAGGACTTCTTTCACCTTGTTGTGCCATTCGCGAGGGGCTTGTTTAAGGCCGTAGACGGGGCGATTCAGCTTCCAGACTGTGTTGGGAGGGAATTCTCCTGGGAAGCCTTCTGGTCTGTCCATGAACACTGTCTCCTTGAGACGTCCTTGTAGGAAAGCGGAGGAGGCATCCATGGATTTGATCTCAAAGTCTTCTCGAGCTGCAACATCCATGAGCGTTCGAATGGTGGGAGGTTTGGATGTGGGGGAGAAGATTAGGTCGAAGTCGCGGTACCGCTGCTGGGTGAAGCCCTTGGCTACGTAACGCGCTTTGAACACCGGTGCCTCGTCTGGGAGCTGTTTTACACGGAACAACCACTTGCCCCCGACGATGTTGACTCCTGGAGGTGGAGTCTCGTCATCGAAAGAGTGGTTGCGAGTGAATGCTGCAATCTCCGCGTCCATGGCAGCACGCCATTCGGCAGCATGAGGGCCTGAGAGAGCCTCTTGGACGGTGAGAGGGATAGGGATGGTCGGGTTCTCCGCGAGGTTGAGGGAGGGTGAGCCAGTGATATCGGGGAAGATGTGTGAGAGCTGAGGAATGACTGCATGGAGATCACACAGCTCCTCATGCCTGTCTTCTAGAAGGGTAGAGGGCACATCCCCCCCAGCAGGAGGAGGCGGTGTGATCATTGTGTATCGAAGAACCATTGCGAGTGGAAGAGCAGCGCGATGGGAGCGGGTGCCATGAGCCACCGGTGAGGAGGGCGGGGCAGGCGGTGTCGGAGAGGGTGACTTAGGAGGCTTGGGTGGGGGAATGGGCCGCCGGCGGTACGTGCTCAGCTCGGGCGACTGTGGGAGAGCGGGTTCCTCTGTGGTGGGGGGAACTGGGGGAGGAGGTGGGGCCGGAGGGTGGGACCGCCGATGGTAGGTGATAGGTGCGCTCGGAGGGGGCGGCGCAGCGGGAAGTGAGGAAGGTGAGGGGGGGGGCGGAGCAGCCGCCGAAGACACCGGTGAGGCCGGGTCAGAGACCTCAGAGGGAGATGGTGGGATGGCAGGAGAGGGAGGAGGTGAGGGGGCAGGAGCAGGCGGGAGGTCGGGAGGCGCGTCAAAGTCTGCCCACACGAGGGAGGGTGGATCAGGGAGAGGGTCCCGTCCCGAAGGGGAGTAGAATGGGCGGGTCTCATCAAAGACAACGTCGCGGCTCCTGACCAACTGTTGAGTGGAGGGATTGAGGAAGAGGTAGTCAGGTGAGTCGGCGTTGTGCCCAAGGTAGATGCACGTTTGAGTCTTGGGACCGAGCTTGCCACCGTTCTGGCGTCGAGCCTGAGGGTTGAGGAGGACATAGGCGGTGCATCCCCAAACGCGAAGAGAGCGAGCAGTGGGCGTTTTCCCGAGCCAGAGTGTGGTTGGAGTGGTGTCGGGAAGGTGCGGATGGGGGTAAAGGTTGTAGAGGAGGGCGGCGTGGTAGAGAGCGTATCCCCAGAGAGAGTGTGGAGCGTTGGAGTGGCTGAGGAGGCACCGAGTGATCTGCACTAGAGTGTGGTTGCGGCTCTCAGCTATGCCGTTCTGTTGAGGGCTGTCAGGGAGGGTGAAGTTTTGCTGGATGCCTTCGGAGGAGCAGAAGGCTTTAAGCTTGTCGTTGCAAAATTCACCCCCCCCATCCGAGTGAAGGCGCTTGACCTTGAGGTCAAAGGTGGTCTGTGCCTGCTTGACCCACGCCATGATGACCTCTGGAGCCTCAGCCTTAGTGTGGAGGAGGTGAACAGAGACGTATCGTGAGTGGTCATCCACGATAACTAGGAAGTAGCGATATCCACCTCGTGCAAGAACAGGGGCAGGGCCCCAGACGTCCATGTGCACTAGGTCCAGTGGTGCCGCTGCGATTGTGGGTGAGGCAGTGTGGGGCTGTTGGCGCAGTTTGCTCTTGGTGCAATCAAGGCACGTGGGAGCGGGTGAGTCCGGTGGTGGAGGAAGTGTGGCTGGCAGGCCGAGAAGAAGTTTCTTGGAGGCCATGTCAGCAAGCGTGCGGAAGTTTGGGTGCCCTAACCGATGATGATAGAGGATGGTCGGGTTGGAGAGGCTGCGACATGTGCATGGTGTGATGGGAGCCTGTGCTTGGGTGGTTGAAACCTGTGGGAGAGGAACGCGTAGCGTGTAGAGGCCGCTGCTATTGAGGGTGAAGCGGGCCAAGACCTTGTTGGTGAGTGGGTCAATGATGTCGCAGTGGTCCTCATTCTCCGAGAAGATGGTGCGTAGCCCTGCTTTCTGAATTTCTGTTTGAGCCACTAGATTGTGGCGTAGTGAAGGCACGCACATGCCAGTGACGGTGCCGGAAGGGAAGGCTGGGCATGGGACTGTGGAGGTGCCCTTGGCTAGGGTGGTGAAGCTGGAGTCAGCTCCCAAGAGAGGGATAGGTGCTGGATAGGGTTTGAAGGAGAGTGTCTCCTTGAGCACAGTGTGAGTGGCCCCACTGTCGAGTGTGAACTCTATGTACTGTGGTGCCTGTGATGAGTCGATGTACTGGGAAGTGGCTTCATTAATCATGGCAGTGCCAGGAAACAACAGGTTGATACGCACATCAACAGGAGCACTGTCACTAGCACTAGCCGAAGAGGGGTCCTGGACCTCAACGAGATTGGCCTTACGAGCGCGCATCCAGTTTGGCGGCTTCTTGTCAACCCCGTGGATGGCATACCACTCGTCGTCTTTCTTCTTGAAGCACGTGGCAAGGGGGTGGTTAGTGCCACCACACACTTGTCCCTTGCGGTTGCCATACTTGACGACGTAGGTGCACGGAGGAAAGCGGTTGCGCTGGAAAGGCGCCGAGGCAAGGGCTGCTGCAACACTTGCTAGGGGCATGGGAGCACGGATGGCGTATGCCTTGGCCTGAGCAGTGGAGTCTTTCTCGGCAGAGAGGAGTGCGGTGGAGACCTTAGCAAAGGTGAGGTCTTCCGCTGAGAGCGTGAGGAGCATCTTCCTCGTCACTTCATATGCCGAGGAGAGACCAACAAGAAGGGCGGCTGCAGGGGCTTGTTCGGGGAAGACTATACCCAGCTCCTTGAGTTCACCATGAATGGTCTGCACCTTGGCGATGTAATCAGCCATTCCTGAGCAGTCCTCAAGGCGGACTTGAAACATGCTGGGGATGAGAATCGCCACTCCGACCGCCGTCTTGTTCATGAACCGATCCTGGAGATACTTCCAGATGGCGTTGGAGGTAGGGTAGTTGTGGAACGTGTTGACAAGTTCGGGAGGGGTGGAGGCAATGAAGACGCTGATGATGGCAGCATCGGCCTTCTCCCACTTCCGGTACTTCTCAACAGCTTCTTCGTACGTCATCACGTCAGCATCACTTGAAGATTCGGTCGGTTCACGGGGAAGAGTGGGCTGTTTCCCCTTGCCACGGTTGAGGAGGACGTCCTTGAGGTCAAGGCCCTGCACGTCACGGCTCAGGAGGTGCTTGTCAACTCCGTAGCTCCACGCCTTGAAGTTGGAGCTAGAGCCATCGGCTTCAAGGCGGAGCGGGGTGATGGGGTTCGCCATGGTGGAAGACGAGAAAGCCATGGTGGAGACCCCTTAACTTCTCGCGCGGAGCGCCGCTCTTAAGTCACCAATAGGAACTTGAGGTTTGGGGTTTCCAAAGGAGATTTTGAAGAACCGGAGGTTTAGGGTTTACGAAGGAGAATTTGACTGAGACGCCAATTTAGTGTCAACTACCTACTAGTCCTATTCCCACACACCCCCCCACACACCACCCTCAGCTTCGCGGCTACGCTGCTGCTCGGCTGCGTTGCTGCACCTGTTCAGCTGCGGGAAAGAGGGGGGATGGGGGTAGGAGTGCAGATGCGGGGCGACGGGCGGCAGCCCGAAGATGACGCTGCGGGGCGACGGGCGGCGGCCCGACGAGAAGCTGCAGGGCGACGGGCGGCAGCCCGTCGAGGAGAAGAAGTGACGAATTGATGAAAACGAGTGTTAGGTTAGAGCGCCGACGATGCGCTTACCAGAGAAGTTTCCGTCGATGGTGACGGGAAGATTTGGCGGGAGAAATTCCGCCGATGAATGTCGCGAATCCACGGCGACGAGATTGGCGATGGCTTCCCCGAGGTTTGCGGGACAAGTATCCGCAGAGATGAGAGGATCACGATCCGCGTATGCGGTTGAGCTGCTCTGATTACCATGTCAGAACTTGAGCTTAGAATAGATACTATAGTAGTGAGCTCAAAGCTCTTTAAGTACATCCGGAATGAGCAAGGTAGGGATGAGGAGGGAATCAGGAGGCAATCCTAGGGAATCAAGGGTAATCCCAAGGCAATCTCCAATTGGTGGGTTGGAGATTGCTTGGAGATTACATTTGGGTTTGGTTGGGATGTGGGTGTACACCCAACCAAACACAAAGTGCAAACTACACTAAACTAGGATATAAAAGTACAAGTACAAAATGTGAGATTGGGGCCTAACACCAACACTTGGTGCCACGAAGGTACCGGAGGACACGCTTGGCGGCCTGCCAGTGCTCTTCCGTATGCTTGCCTGCGCCAACAAAACGAGCGAGGACGCTGATGGGGTAGGCAAGGTCAGGGCGAGTGGAGACCATGGCGTACATGAGGGAGCCGATGAGCTCGGGATAAGGATGGGAGGAGGCTGAGGGGGAGGTGGGTTGAGAGAGGTGGTGCCCGACAGAAAGAGGAGTAGGTTGGGCGCCACCGCGGACCATGTCAAACCGCTCCAAGACCTGCTGCAAGTAATGACCCTGGGAGAGAGAGATGGTGCGGGCGGAGCGGTCGCGGGTGATGGTCATGCCCAGGTAATGCTGCAGCTCTCCCAAGTCCTTGCACTTGAGTCGGCTACCCAACTCAGCCTTAACACGTTCCAACTCAGCAAGGTCGGCGGTGAGTAGAATCATGTCATCGACATATACAAGGATGTAGAAGGGGGAGGGGGAGGTGCGGAGGAAGAGGCTGGCGTCGGAGCGGGAGGTGCGAAACCCAAGTTCACCAAGGGTGGCGGCAAGCTTAGCATGCCACTCTCTAGGGGCCTGTCGGAGCCCATACACAGGTCGACGCAACTGCCAGACAGAGTCTGCTGGGAAGGGAAGGTGAAAGCCGGCTGGACGCTCCATGTAGATAAGCTCGCGGAGGACGCCTTGTAGGAAGGCGTTAGAAACGTCCATCGAGTGGATCTCCATATTGAGGCGAGCGGCGAGGTCGAGCACGGCGCGAACAGTAGCAGGCTTGGCAGTAGGGGAGAAGGTATCGAAGAAGTCAAAACCATACCGCTGCGTGAACCCCTTGGCGCAGTAACGAGCCTTATAGACGGGCGGCTCCCCTGGCAGCTGCTTGACGCGAAACACCCACTTTCCTTTCACCACGTTCGTAGGGGCGGGAGGGCGAGGCACATCGACAAAAGAGGAGTTGCCGATAAAGGCCTCCAGCTCCTTGATGATGGCGGCGAGCCATAGCGGAGCGTCAGGGCACGCCATTGCCTCCTCGTACGTGGTAGGAACGAAAATAGAGGGAGCAGAGGAGAAGGCGAAGACAGGTGTGCCGGAGAGATCGAACGTGATGGGTAGAAGCAAGGAGTCATAAAGGTGGAGGTCAAGGAACTCCTCATGGGAGTCCTCAGAGAGGGAGGTGTGGAAGGCGCGGATGACTGCTGGTGCCGCTGCTGGTGCTGCTGGTGGAGGCGTTGCCGGTGCCGGTGCTGGTACTGCTGCTGGTGCCGCTGCTGGTACTGCTGCTGGTGCCGCTGCTGGTGCCGCTGCTGGTGCCGCTGCTGGTCCTGTTACTGGTGCCGATGCCGCTCCCGCTGCTGCTGCCGCTGCTGGTCCTGCTGCTGCTGCGGCTGCTGGCGCTGCTGCTGCTGCTGGAGCCGCTGTTGGAGAGGAGGTGGCTGAGGGGGCTGTTGCATGAGGGGCTTGATGCAGGACAGCCTGGAAGAAGTGACGAAGGAGGGGGGAGAGAGGGGGGAGGGTAGAGGTAGAGAGGGTAACGGGAGGCGGTGCACCAAGGATACCGTCACGTGACCTGGTGTGGGGATACCGGGTGAGTATGGTGCGGGAAGGCGGAGGAGTGGTTAGTGGCGAGGGAGAGGAAGGGGGGGGGGGGAGGGGTACTAGGAGAGGAGTGAGCGGGGGAGACAGGGGAAGACAGAGGTTCCGGGTCAAAGATGTCACCGGAAGAGGGAGGGGCACCATGGGACTGGGACGGCGGAGAAGGGGGGGGTGGGAGGATGGGGGGAGGAGGGAGTAGTGGGGGAGGGGTGGTGTCAGACCAGACAAGGGGACGGGTGAGAGGGGGGAGTGGGTCAGTAGATGTGGGAGAGGAGTAGTAGGGAGTGGACTCGTGAAAGACCACATCCCTGCTGCGGATTAGACGACCGGATGGGGGGTGGAGGAAAAGGTAGTCGGGGGAGGAGGGATTATGACCAAGGAAGATGCAAGGAAGGATACGAGGGGCAAGCTTTCCCATGGAACGGGAGCGGTCAGAGGGGTGAATGAGGACATGTGCCTTAGAGCCCCAGACACGAAGTGAGGAGGCATCAGGCTTGTCCTTCGTCCACAGCTCAGTGGGGGTGATGGAGGGGACAAGTGGGTGAGGGTAAAGGTTAGTAAGGAGGGCGGCATGAAGGAGGGCGTAGCCCCAAAGAGAAGGGGGGCAGGAGGCGTGAACAAGCAGACACCGGGCTGTTTTGGTGATCTCTCGAACACGACTCTTAGCCACGCCGTTCTGTTGTGGGGAGTGAGGGAGGGTGTAAGTCTGAAGGATGCCATGAGACTGACAATAGGAGGAGACTTGGTTGTTAAGAAACTCACCACCTCCATCAGAGTGAAGGCGGCGAACTGGGCGTCCAAAATGGGTGTTTGCCCGCTCGAGCCAGGCGATGATCGCTGCCGGGGCATCCGCCTTCGTTCGAAGGAGAGAGACGGATGAGTACCGACTGTGATCATCAACAAGCACGAGAAGGTAGCGATGGCCCTGGCGAGTGGGAGAGGGATTAGGGCCCCATAGGTCCATGTGAACAAGATCAAGTGGCTGCGCAGCAGCGGAGGGGGAGCTCCGGTGCGGCTGCTGCTTGAGCTTGCTCTGAACGCAGACGGTGCAGGGGGGTGCAGGGGATTTGGGGAGGGGAGGGAGGGAGGAGGGGAGACCGTGGAGGAGACCGGAGGAGATAGAGGAGCGCAGAGTAGCGAAGTTGGGGTGGCCTAGCCTGTGATGGAGGAGGATGGTGGGGTGGGAGAGGGAGCGACAGGAACAGTCAGAGTCAGGAGGGCGGGGGGGGAGGGGTGGGTTAGTGGGAGGAAGGGGAGGGGGGGGGGGGAAGGAGGGGGGGGGGAGGCAACTTGGAAGGTGAGGGGGCGGGGAACCCGAAGGGTGTACAGACGGGAGCGAGGACAATAGGGAATACGGGCGAGAAAACGACCTGTGGAGGTTTGGTATAGGTCACAATGGTTAGCACCACCTGGGATGAGAGTGGTGATCATGGCTTGTTGGAGGGACCTTTGGGAGAGGAGGTTAGTACGAAGGGAGGGAATGTGGAGACCGGTGACAGTACCTGAGGGAAAGAGAGGACAGGGAAGGGTGGAGGTGTTGTGACAGGGGATGGAAAAACTGCTATCAGCGCCGAGGAGGGAGGTTGGTGTGGGGAGAGGGCGCAGTGTACCAGCGTCGCGAAGGACAGTGTCAGTGGCTCCACTGTCCAGAACGAAGTCAATGGTGGAAGAAGGTGAGACAGAGTACTGGAACGAAGTTTCATTAGCAGAAGAAGGGTACATGGGAGATGCAACAGATTCAGGTTGACCTAATAAACCAACAAAACCAGAGGAAGGGAAAGCGGTCACACTGCCACCTGCAGACGGCGCCGGGGATGCACCCGAGAGATGGGCTGCAGAGGCAGCACTCCCAGCAGTCCAGGTAGGAAAGTGCTGTTGCTGGGAAACCGGAGGAGGAGGGAGGAGGGGCAGTTGCGGCTGGAGGTCGAGCTGCTGCTGGAGATGCTGGAGCTGCTGCTGGAGCTGAGAGAGGAGAAGCTGCTGCCCATACTGCTGTGACCCCTGCTGCTGATTCCCAAGCAACTGCTGCTGCTGTTGCTGCTGCTGGTGCTGCTGCTGGGGAGGGGCGAGGGCCTGGTGAGCGTGGGTGGAGGAGGGAGGTTCATAGAGGGGAGAGGAACGGACCTCAAGGGGAGTGGGGCGAGGGTTGAGGGCGGACCAGCGAGGAGGGGTGCCGGTGTTGCCACGGGCAAACCACTCATCACTGAGTGCCTTGAAGCACGTCTCAGTGGCATGGGTAGTTTGGCCGCAGCGCTGTCCCTGAGTGGGACCGTAGCGAGGCAGATACTGACAGGGAGGAAAGGCAGCTGCCGTACCACGACCCGCACCACTGCTGCCAGCACCACCGCGACCTACTGATCCCCCTCGTCCACCCCCACGCGCACCACCACGCCCACCCCCACGCCCACCGCCACGGCCACCCCGGCTGCTGCGCGACTGGGCTGCTGCGGCTGTGGAGGAAGAGTGGCGAAGGATCTCAGCTTCGGTGGTGATAATCCACTGAGCGACTTCGGCAGGGGTGTGGTGCTTGGAGATAAGCTGCATGTAAGCAAGCTTGTGAGCGTCGAAGGCAGGTGTGAGGCCCTCGAGGAGGTGGCAGCAGATGACGGTGTCCGGGTACACCACATCGAGTGCTGCAAGGCGCCGAGAAAGGTCTAAGACACGGCGAGTGAAAGCAGCTGCGCCAGAAGTGGAATCCATGGAGAGAGTTCCAAACTCCTGGATAAGGGCGTAAAGAGTGGCAACGTCCTGCCGATCGAAAAGGTCGACCAGCAGTCGCCACAGGTGGGAGGAGGAGGTAGGTGAGAGCTCGCGTTTGAGGGAGGAGGGGATGGTGGCGAGAAGAATGGCAAGCGCACGTCGATCAGCAACCCGCCAGGTAGTAATTTTCGTGGTGTAGTCTGCAAGTTCTGCAGTGTAGGTGTCCAGGTCCTCCTGGTACTTGTTGTAGCGGGCAGCGGCGTCGTCATAGATGCGCCTGTCATCCTCGTAACGCAGTTGCAGGCGCAGGTGCTCTTGGAGATTGGTGCGGTAGGTGCGAATGGCGGTTTCCGAGCTCTGCGTGTCGTTCACATTCGGCGCAAAGGCGGGAGGATCACCGGGGGGAGAGGGCTCGGCGCCAGGGTGGGCAGGGGGAGGTCCAGTAGGAGCGGTGGGGGCCGCGGGCTGAAGTCCACCGCCTTCCTGAAAGACAACCGAGCGAAGGTTGTAGCCGCTGACCACAACAGAGGAGAGGAGCACCTCGACGGAATGAGCATAAGAGTGCCAATTAGCAGCGGAGTTGTCAGGCAGCAACTCGAGTGCATCAACAGTGGCAAGGTCGACGGAAGAATCGGACGACGATGCCATAGAGATGAGGGTGGGTCGAGGCTAGGGCAGGAGGAGGATGGTGTGAGGGTACCGTTGCCAGTGCTGCTGCTGGCCCTGCTGCCCGTGCCGCTGCTGGTTCTGCAGCTGGTGCCGCTGCGGATGCTGCTGCGGGTAGGATGGGAGGAGGAGGAAGGGAGGAGCGGAGGGTGAGGAAGGTGGAGGAGGAGGAGGGCGATGCTATGGGGGATGCAAGGGGGAAGGGTGCTGCTGGTGGTGCCGCTGCAGGTGCTGCTGCTGGTGCTGCTGCAGGTAGGATGGGAGGAGGAGGACGGTGGATGAGGAGGGCGATGCTATGGGGGAGGCAAGGGGGAAGGGTGCTGCTGGTGGTGCTGCTGCTGGTGCTGCTGCTGGTAGGATGGGAGGAGGAAGGGAGGAGCGGAGGGTGGGTTGGGTGGAGGAGAAGGAGGGCGATGCTATGGGGGAGGGGCAGATCTGGGCGCGCGGAGGGCAGATCTGGGCGCGCGGAGGGCAGATCTGGGCGCGCGGAGGCCAGATCTGGGCGCGCGGAGGGCTGATCTGGGCGCGCGGAGGGCAGATCTGGGCGCGTGGAGGGCGGATCTGGGCGGGCGGAGTGCAGATCTGGGTGCGGGAGGAGGAGATCTGGTGGCGCGGAATCCAGATCTGGGCGCGGAATGATCAGATCTAGGCGCGGGAGGAGTAGATCTGGTCGCTGGAGGTGCAGATCTGGGCGCTGGAGGTGCAGATCTGGGCGCTGGAGTTGCAGATCTGGGCGCTGGAGGTGCAGATCTGGGCGTTGGAGGTTCAGATCTGGGCGCTGGAGGTGCAGATCTGGGCGCTGGAGGAGGAGATCTGGTGGCGCGGAATCCAGATCTGGGCGCGGAATGATCAGATCTAGGCGCGGGAGGAGTAGATCTGGTCGCTGGAGGTGCAGATCTGGGCGCTGGAGGTGCAGATCTGGGCGCTGGAGTTGCAGATCTGGGCGCTGGAGGTGCAGATCTGGGCGCTGGAGGTGCAGATCTGGGCGCTGGAGTTGCAGATCTGGGCGTTGGAGGTGCAGATCTGGGCACTGGAGGTGCAGATCTGGGCGCTGGAGGTGCAGATCTGGGCGCTGGAGGTGCAGATCTGGGCGCTGGAGTTGCAGATCTGGGCGTGCCTTGGAGGGCAGCGCCTTAGGGGGCGCACGGGGAGGGAGGACAGCGCCTAAAGGGCGCGTGAAGGGAGGGCAGCTCCGTGGGTGGGGCTAGATCTGAGGAACGGGGAGGAGAGGGTGGCCTAAGGACCGAGGGAGGAAGGCGTGAGCCATTAGCTCATGATACCATGTTGCAAGTGAGAGAATTGATGCATTGAATAATGAGCCAAGAGGCTCTTTAGTACAAACAATGAGCAAGAGAGAGATGAGAGGGAAGCTTACTCTATTGGCCAATAAGTTGGCCAATGGGTGAGCTTGCTTGTGACCCAAGCAACCACAAATGTGTGTTGGTTGGGATTGGTTGAGCTAAGGACCAATCCCAACCAACCACAAAATGTGGTTGGAGGGTACACTAAGCAACCCCCCAATTGATAAAATGTGCTACACTTCTAGCCTATGTATGTTGTATAAAATATGAAATTACAACAAATGAAAGGCCATGACACGTCATGAAATGACACGCCACGCCATGCCATGCCATGCCATGCCATGCCACCCCACCTTCCACGCAGCAGCCATCTCCAGGTCAAAGTCCATCCACCGGCTGGGCGTCAGCTCAATGCCACGCACAATATTACCATGCCACACCCATACACCATCGGCACCTTAGCGCCATACACACATCACCAGCGCCATGCCATCCGCCTTCCACGCTGCAGCCATTTCAAGGTCTAAGTCCCTCCACCGGCTGGGCGTCAGCTCAATGCCAAACATGCAAAGCATGACACCACACATCATGCAGCATGCACCAAGCAAGCACCACCATCCCACCTTCCGTGCAGCAGCAATCTCCACCGGCTGGGCGTCCACTTGTTACCAACCACGAAAATTCCATCCCACACACACACACCATCAGCACCATAGCACCTTACACACACCATCAGCACCATAGCACCTCACACACATCATCTGCACCATCCCACCTTCCACGCTGCAGCCATTTCCATGTCAAAGTCTCGCCACCGGCTGGGCGTCAGCGGCGTGCGAATTGCAAACTCCTGCCCGGGGTCGCTGTGAAAAAGGAGGGGGATCGGGGGGGGGAAGGGAGGGGTTGGGAAGGAAGAGATGGAGAGTGAGAGAGAGTGAGCACGGCATCACTGTGAGTAATGTGAATTGCTAACTCATGCCCGGGATCGCTGTGATAGAGAAGGGAGGTAGGCGAACTGGAGTGGTGCTTGCATCGCATGGTGGCATTGATTGCTGCTACTTGTGAGGCAGCGAGCGGCAAGCAGCAAGCCGCGAGCATATATATAACCCATATAAATAGATAGATAGATAGAATGTTTCGTGCGTACGTGCGTGCATATGTGTCTGTGCCATGTGTGTTTGTGCGCGTGCCGCACTCACACGTGCGTTTGTGTGTGTGCGCGCGCGCAGACGTGCGTGCGTGCATGTGTGTGTGCGTGTGTGTGTGTGTGTGTGTGTGTGCGTTGTGTGTGTGTGTGTGTGTGCATGTGTGTGTGTGTGTGCATGTGTGTGCGCGCGCGC
Organism: Closterium sp. NIES-65; assembly: GCA_948144175.1. Taxonomy (NCBI): domain Eukaryota; kingdom Viridiplantae; phylum Streptophyta; class Zygnematophyceae; order Desmidiales; family Closteriaceae; genus Closterium; species Closterium sp. NIES-65. The sequence continues at coordinate 53,522 of CANXME010002573.1, forward strand.
GTGCATGTATTGGAAGGCACTGATGACTCACGTGGCGGTGATTGTGAGGCGAGAGCCGTTCAGCACCTTTTGAGCCGTCATTGCATGTGAGTGTGGGTGCACGGTGCGCGCACGCTAGTGCATCTGTGCATGCAAGCATGTGGCTGAGGGCCCTGATGATGACTCACGTGGCGGTGATTGTGAGGCGCGTGCCGTTCAGCACCTTGCTGTTGGGGCAATGGCCAGGGGGGAGGGGGTGGGAGGAGGAGAGAGGTGAGAGGAAGGAGAGGGAAGGAGGGTCAGCCCAGCACAGAAGGAGGGTCAGCCCAACACAGAAGGAGGGTCAGCCCAACACAGAAGGAGGGTCAGCCCAGCACAGAAGGAGGGTCAGCCCAACACAGAAGGAGGGTCAGCCCAACACAGAAGGAGGGTCAGCCCAACACAGAAGGAGGGTCAGCCCAACACAGAAGGAGGGTCAGCCCAACACAGAAGGAGGGTCAGCCCAACACAGAAGGAGGGTCAGCCCAACACAGAAGGAGGGTCAGCCCAACACAGAAGGAGGGTCAGCCCAACACAGAAGGAGGGTCAGCCCAACACAGAAGGAGGGTCAGCCCAACACAGAAGGAGGGTCAGCCCAACACAGAAGGAGGGTCAGCCCAACACAGAAGGAGGGTCAGCCCAACACAGAAGGAGGGTCAGCCCAACACAGAAGGAGGGTCAGCCCAACACAGAAGGAGGGTCAGCCCAACACAGAAGGAGGGTCAGCCCAACACAGAAGGAGGGTCAGCCCAACACAGAAGGAGGGTCAGCCCAACACAGAAGGAGGGTCAGCCCAACACAGAAGGAGGGTCAGCCCAACACAGAAGGAGGGTCAGCCCAACACAGAAGGAGGGTCAGCCCAACACAGAAGGAGGGTCAGCCCAACACAGAAGGAGGAGACAGAGGGAGAGAGGCATGAAGGTGTGATTTGGGGAAAGGCAGGGCTTACTTGGGGAAAGGCAGGGCTTACTTGGGGAAGGCAGGGCTTACTTGGAGAAGGCAGGGCTTACTTGGGGAAGGCAGGGCTTACTCAGGGAAGGCGGTGCTCTTGCACGGGGTGAAGACGAAGAATCCTTTCTGCACGACGTCCCACAGCTGGTTAAAATTGGTTGCCTGGTCCACCTGACGTGGCAGGAGGGACGGGGATGGAAGACATGTGTCACGTCAAGGGTCATTCTGATTGATAGGTTGATGGCCATCAATCGATTTCAGTCAATTTCAATCGATTTCAACACAATTTCAGTCAATTTCAATAGATATCGATCGATTCCGATCCATTTCGATCCATTTCGATCGATTTCAGTCAATTTCAATCAATTTCAACCGATTTCAACCAATTTCAATCAATTTCAATCGATTTCAGTCAATTTCAACCAATTTCAGCCATTGAGGAGATGCTTGCATCTTGTCACATGAAAGGAGGGAGGAGAGGGTGGAAAAACGAAACAGGTGCAGACGTATGCTTTGAGTTGACTCAACATGAACTGCGAAAGATGCGGTGGTTGGAAGGCACATGTGATGTGATGCGCACAACTACTCACCTTCTCGAGAGCCTCTTGACTGAGCGGAATCTCGTCGCCGCTGGCCGTACACCTTGATTATCCTGAGACATCTCAGAACACAGCAAAGAACTTACACCTACCGACCCACCCACCTACACGACATCCCCCCCCCTCACACACATACGTGCACTCACCTTCTCCAGAGCCTCTTGACTGAGGGGAATCTCCTCGCCGCTGGCCGTACACCTTGCGTATCTTGATTCGACTCAAATCAATGCACACACACACGACCCCCCCCCCTCCTCCCCCCCAACACACTCAAGCACCACACACCTTTTTCAGATCCGCTTGGCTGAGCGGGATCTCCTCGTCGCGCTCGCCGTACACCTTGCCGTGATGCAGCATCTCCTGCCGTACGATCTTGAACGCACTGGTGGGTGGGTTGAGAGGAAGGGCGGTGAGGGAATTAAAAGGAAGACTTCTTCATGCACCTTGCCGTGATGTAGCATCGCCTGCCGTACGATCTTGAACGTACTGCTGGTGATATAAGACGGATTCGAGATTGAAAGGAGGGTGAACAGCCGACCTCGATCCATAACACCACTCATCACATCATGAGCTAAACGCTTAAAGAAAATGATTTGGTCAGGTGATAACGGATCTCACCGGTCAGCATTCATGGAGTAGCGAATGTTTCGAGTCTGCCCGGACACCATCGGCGTGACCGAACCAAACCCGGTTTCGAATGCTTCCCGCCTGCCAAAGCAGGGACGGAAAAAGAGTGAGTCGGAGTAAGGAGGAAAATCCGAGCCAGTTACGAGAGCGAGTGTAGACGTCTGAGCTGAACATTGGAACTGATTTTGAAGAGATTAAAGAATGAGTGAGTGGATGCCACTTTTGAGAACCTAGAAAAAGTGAGCCGGTGCCATGTCTTGTGCATTTGAGCAAGCGGGCATCCCAGAGTGGAAAGAAAAGCTGGTGGAGGAGACTGACCGAGAATGGTAACAGCAGTTGTGGTTGTGGATATGGAATAGCTCAAACCAGTGCCAGACAGTTGTGATTACAACGTAACCAATTCAGAGCCCCACGTGCGACTCACGTGAGGCCATCGATCCACACGATGGGGTCGTGGTTACCAGGTAACACATCAAATCAAAGAGCCCCACGTGCAACTCACGTGAGGCCGTCGATCCACACGATGGGGTCGTTAGGTTCGGCAATCTGGCGCCATCTCACTCCCATGCCGTACACGTCCCTCCACCCCACCCCCACCCCCTCCTCCACCTCCTCCGCACTGCTGCTTCTGTCCACCTGCCCGCTCTTCATCCAATCCCTCCACGCCTTTCGCACTGTCTGCATGATGTCCAGAGCAGCCAGCCCTGCTGCTCGTTGCTGGGGAGTGGGAGAGAAAGAGGGTAGGGTGGGTGGATTCTTGAGACATTGCCAGACGTTGCAACGCACGAAGCCCCTCCCCATCCCCTCGCCACGCCTTCCTCACGCCGCTCACTGTCTAACGCCAGTCAGGCCTGCTGCTCGTTGCTGCACAGAGCGGGAGGAGGGTGGATGGCGAAAGAGCGAAGGATGGGACGGAGAGTAAGGAAAGGAGATGGGAAGGGTGATGGAGCCTCGAGGTGTTGCACTGAACCAGCCGCCCAATCGCATCAGCCTGCAGCAACAGCATGTCACCGAATAGATTGTTGTTTGCAATATATTCTGTTACTCGCTAGTGTAGGTGTAGTAGGGTTAATCGAAGTACTGTAGAAGGTGAGTTTGGTGCGTGGGTAGTGACGCGAAGTGGTGACCAAGGGACTTGCGAGGCGCAGGGTGGGACAAATTCAAGGGCGAGCCCTGGGCAATCCGAAGGGCCAATCTGAAGCCTAGCGGGCGGAGCCCAATGTGACTTACGGGAAACTGCACGGCACGGGGTAGGGACTCAAATAGGCTAGAAACTCACTGCTTAGTTCGTTCTCTTGTTTGTTTGCTCGTAATAGTGGATATAGGTTGCCGTTTGATAGCTAACTCCAGCTTAGGCGACTAAGCCACTGTGGGCCGCCATACGTGGGGGAGGCAGAATCTCTCAAGGTAGTGGCTGAGGCAGAGCAGGTAAGGTATCACAGGAACAGAGCTCAGAAGAAGAAGGGAGTGAGGGTGAGTCCGGGAAGGAGAAGGCAAGCCACGGGAAGCAACAGAGGATGAATCTCCGACAGCAGCGGCACCTCTTTCTCTGACCTAAGCACTCAAGTTAGCAGATAACAGCTATCAAGGCCTCGCCTGCCGCATGTTACCAAGGAACCCCCCGTGGTGTTGACTGAACGAGCCGGCCAAGCGCATCAGCCTGCAGCAGCAGCAGCAGCAACCCTCTCTCTAAGGACTTACAGTAGCAATAGCACCCGCACACCTAACGCATGTTACCAAGGAACCCTGTGGTGTTGTATTGAACCAGCCGCCCAATCGCATCAGTCTGCAACAGCAGCAGCAGCAGCAGCACTTTCTCTAAGGACTCGTGACAGCAGTAGCACTTGCTTACCTGCCGCATGTTACCAAGGAACCCCGTGGTGTTGTACTGAACCAGCCGCCCAATCTCATCAGCCTGCTTTAGCAGCGCCGCTCGGTTCGCCTCGAAGCGCTTCTCCCCCTTGCGCCGGTGCTGCTGCCGCCGCACGCGGAACACTGCCTGAATGTCCTGCATCTGATACCCTCTGGAGGGTAGGTGCCCTGGAAACTGTGCATTCGCCCAGCCCTCCTGAAGAGACGGGGTGGGGAAGGGGATGGGTGCAGTGGGTGGGTGGGTAGTGAGGAAGCATGGGGAGCACAGGAACACTGCCTGAATGTCCTGCATCTGATACCCTCTGGAGGGTAGGTGCCCTGGAAACTGTGCATTCGCCCAGCCCTCCTGAAGAGACGGGGTGGGGAAGGGGATGGGTGCAGTGGGTGGGTGGGTAGTGAGGAAGCATGGGGAGCACAGGAACACTGCCTGAATGTCCTGCATCTGATACCCTCTGGAGGGTAGGTGCCTTGGAAACTGCGCATTCGCCCAGCCCTCCTGAAGAGACGGGGTGGGGAAGGGGATGGGTGCAGTGGGTGAGTGGGTAGTGAGGAAGCATGGGGAGCACAGGAACACTGCTTGAATGTCCTGCATCTGATAGCCCCTGGACAGTAGGTGCCCTGGGAACTGTGCGTTGGCCCAGCCCTCCTGTGGTGGGTGGGAGATGGGATATGTGCAGTGAGTGGGTAGTGAGGGAAGCATGGAGAGCACAGAAACCCGGCTTGAATGTCCTGTAGGGACACAGGACACGGGAAGCATCTCGTATTCCTTGAAGGGTAGGTGCACCCAAAACTGTGCATTAGCCCAACCTTCCTGTTTCAAGGTGGAGGCGGAGGGGAAGGAGGGAAGAGGGAACTTCAATGTATTGACTGCAATTGAAGAATGGGCACTGGAGAAATTGCCTTGCCTGGCAATGGGAGAACAAGAGACATGAATTTCACTTGACAAGAAAACGCAAGCTTGCCTTGAAGACGGGAGAGTGAGGGAGGGGCGAGTGAGTGAGAGGTGCATGCGTAGTGTGCTGTGCACATGATGATTGGCAGGTGGGAAGACACAAATCTTGCCTTGAAGACGCGATTGAAGTGGTCGTCCAGGCTGAAGTGAGAGAAGGGCAAGTGAGGGATGCGCGAGTGAGGGAGAGGTGCATGCATACATCGTGTGCCGTGCACATACGGCAGGTGGGAAGACTCGGATCTTGCCTTGAAGACGCGGTTGAAATGGTCATCAAGGCTGAAGTGAGAGAAGGGCGCGTTCACGTTGACTGCCATGTATGCCGCTATCTCACGCTGTAGTAATGGGGATGACAGGGGTGGGATGGGGGGGAAGAGAGGACAGCGGGTGTAAGAGTAGGATGAATTCACGTTCACTGCCATATATGCTGCTATGATGAGACTTTGAGGCCACGCCTCTTTGGGCATGGAGATACAAGGAGCTTTTGGTGCGATGCAAGTACTTGAAGAATGGCACGAGCTTGTGCAAAAATAAAGAAAGAAAACGTTAACAAACATCAACATTTCCAATATTGGTAGACAGCGTGGAAGCCACCTGGAAGCAACCAGGAACCTTCTCAATGCACCTGGTAGAAAGCGAGGTACTGGAACCGCTCATCTCCAGACGTTTGCAGCGAGAGAATGCTGTCGTAGAGCCTCACCTAAAGGGTGGAAGAAAGGGGGGGGGGGGGGGGGGGTGGGGGGGGGTGGGTGAGGGGTGATTGGCCGATTGGTAGGGAGGTGAGAGGATTGTTGTTTTGATTCGAAGGGAAGGCGGGGTGCTGAAACCTCTCATCTCCAGACGGTTGCAGAAAGAGAATGCTGTCGTAGAGCCTCACCTGAGCAGGGGGGAGGATGATAGTCAACGAAAGTCAACGCGAGTCAACTCATGGCCTGTGAGAAGACCCGCATGGCATGGATGCAGGAGGCCTCAAATCAAAGTAGGAGACTTGGAGGCGTCGACTGCAGTCAACGAAAGTCAACGCAGGTCAACTCACAGCCTGGGAAAAATCCCCCGTGGCATGGAAGCAGGAGGCCTCAAAGTATCGCAACTCCACGTTGTTTGGGTGGTGTTTCAGCCCCTCCTGCAGCAGGCGGATCACCCCCCTGCCGTGGTGGGAGAGGAAGAGAGAGACAAGATGCATGGTGGTGGGTGGGTGGTGGTAGTCACAATACAAGTGTAGCTCCACGTTGCTTGGGTGATGTTTCAGCCCCTACTGCAGCAGCTGAATCACCCCTCTGAAGGGGACAGGAAGAGAGGAGGAAACACTTTCAGAAAGGTCATTGTTTCAGCCCCTCCTGCAGCAGCTGAATCACCCCGCTGTCGCGGTGGGAGCAAGGAAATGGGGAAGGGAAACTACTTAATATTGCAGTTACGGAACCCTAGGGACAGCAAGAGGGACACAATTCAGATTTATTACGGATGGGATGGGACAGTTAAGCCTCTGCTCAAGGATTCATGCACATGCCATTCCGTGCCATGCCGTGCCGTGCCATGCCGTGCCATGCCATGCCATGCCATGCCATGCCAGTGCCCATCACCACCTGTCTGCCTGCCGTCGTCCCTCACTCACCTATGGACGCCCACGGCGTGCCTCAGAGGTTGAGGCGTCGCAAAACCCGAAACGCCTTTGAGACGTCTCATAGCAGTGGCCTGGCCATCGCTACCTGTCTGTCTGTCTGTCTGCGTGCCGCCTCGCTCACCTGTGGTCGCCCACGGCGTGCCTCAGAGGTTGAGGCGTCGCAAAACCCGAAACTCACCAGTGGTCGCAGAGCTTGAACGCCAGCAGCAAGTGTATGGTTCTCCTCTCAACCCAATCCATGCAGCACGTGCCAGGCACTTGCCAGTGCCCATAGCAGCTACCTGTCTGTCTGTCTGCGTGCCGCCTCGCTCACCTGTGGTCGCCCACGGTGTGCCTCAGCTTCGCCCACAGCTTGTACGCCAGCAGGAAGCTGTAGTGATGGGCAGGCACGGGGAGTGTGGCATGGGGGCATATGGGGAATGGGATGGGGAACGATTTTGGTTAAAATATTACAGCGCATCAGATATGGGTATTATAAGGGCCACAAATGTAGGATATGCACATGTCCCGAGTTAGCCCATCCCGATTGTCCCCCATATAAGCTGCTCCACAGTCCACTCACTCACCCACTATCCACCCCCAGAGCGCGCTTATAGCATCGCTCCGACTCGTTGAACATGGCGATTTCCTTCATTGTCTGCCCCCAGTTCGTCCACCCCTCATCATTCCCATGCAGCACCCCCCAACTCATGTATCCCCCATATACGCTGCTCCAACCACTCACCCCTTATCCACATCAAGGGCGCGTTTATAGCATCTCTCTGACTCGTTGAACATGGCGATCTCCTTCATTGTCTGCCCCCAGTTCGTCCACCCCTCCTTTACATCTGGATTCATGGCCATTGCTGTCTCATAGCTCTTCACTGCTTCAAACGGTGCCCCTGTTGCTGTCAGCGCCAAGCCCTGGAGGCAAGGGGAAGGAGAAGGGATGCGGGGGAGTTGAGAGCGGAGAGATGAGACATGGGTAATTTGTTATGGGGGGCTGCTGCACCCCTTTCATTCTGGATTTATTGCCATGGCTGTCTCGTAGCTCGTCACTGCTTCAAACTGCGCCCCTGTTGCTGTCAGTGCCAGATTCTGGAGGCAAGGGGAAGGGACACGAGAGAAGTTTGAAGGCTTGTCTTTGACAATGAGCTGAGCATACAGGAGGAGATGAGGGACTTGGCAATTCAAAGGATAAAATTTTGAGGAAGAGGTGCGGCTTGAAGAGCCGAGGGCTTAGTTATTCATGGTTCAGGGTTTTCAGGTTTGGGTTCAGGCTGAGGCTCCCTTGTTGTCATATGGGGTTTGCAGAGCCAAAGGCTCAGCTTTTCGGGGGTTTGGGCTTGAAGGTTTGGGTTTAGGCTTCTCCCTTGCCATATAAAGCTTAGGAGGAAAAGATGGGGTTTGGAAGAGCTGGGGGGGGGGGGGGGGGGGGGACCACGACCCTGTTGAGGCGCCTAAAAAACCGCAGGTAGAGAGACGACTTTGAGGAGCCCCAATAGGACTTACGAGGAAGAGGTGCGGCTTGAAGAGCTGCGGAGCCATGGCCCTGGCAGCATAGAGGTCCGGCAGCGCGCTTGAATAGGCGTTGGCGTTCACATATGCCGCTCCTGGTTGGTGGGGGAGGGGAAGAGGTCAGAACAGAAAGGTGGTTATTATAGGGCGCATCCTTAGTATGCCTACCCAACGTGCCTGGCAGGCAGCGTAGAGGCCCGGCAGCGTGCTTGAATAGGCGTTGGCGTTCACGGATGCCGCTCCTGGTTGGTGGGGGGGGACAAGGGTGGAGACAGGAGGTTAACATGGGATAGGTTGGGTGGGCATACTTGGTATGTTGACCCAACCTGGCAGCATAGAGATCAGGCAGTGTGCTCGCATAGGCATTGGCATTCATGTATGCCGCTCCTGGTTGGTGGGGGAGGGGAAGAGGTCAGAAAGGAGGTTATTATAGGGCGCATTCTTTGTATGCCAACCCAACCTGCCTGGCAGGCAGCATAGACATCCGGCAGCGCGTTTGAATAGGCGTTGGCATTCACGCATGCCGCTACCGGTTTGTGGGGGAGGGGAAGAAAGGGGATAAGAGCAGAAAGGAGGTTATTATCGAGCGCATTCTTTGTATGCCAACCCAACCTGCCTGGCAGGCAGCATAGACATCCGGCAGCGCGTTTGAATAGGCGTTGGCATTCACGTATGCCGCTACTGGTTTGTGGGGGAGGGGAAGAAAGGGGATAAGAGCAGGAAGGAGGTTATTATCGAGCGCATTCTTTGTATGCCAACCCAACCTGCCTGGCAGGCAGCATAGACATCCGGCAGCACGTTTGAATAGGCGTTGGCATTCACGCATGCCGCTACTGGTTTGTGGGGGAGGGGAAGAAAGGGGATAAGAGCAGAAAGGAGGTTATTATCGAGCGCATTCTTTGTATGCCAACCCAACCTGCCTGGCAGGCAGCATAGACATCCGGCAGCGCGTTTGAATAGGCGTTGGCATTCACGTATGCCGCTACGGGTTTGTGGGGGAGGGGAAGAAGGGGGATAAGAGCAGAAAGGAGGTTATTATAGGGCGCATTCTTTGTATGCCAACCCAACCTGCCTGGCAGGCAGCATAGACATCCGGCAGCGCGTTTGAATAGGCGTTGGCATTCACGCATGCCGCTACTGGTTTGTGGGGGAGGGGAAGAAAGGGGATAAGAGCAGAAAGGAGATTATTATCGAGCGCATTCTTTGTATGCCAACCCAACCTGCCTGGCAGGCAGCATAGACATCCGGCAGCGCGTTTGAATAGGCGTTGGCATTCACGTATGCCGCTACTGGTTTGTGGGGGAGGGGAAGAAAGGGGATAAGAGCAGGAAGGAGGTTATTATCGAGCGCATTCTTTGTATGCCAACCCAACCTGCCTGGCAGGCAGCATAGACATCCGGCAGCACGTTTGAATAGGCGTTGGCATTCACGCATGCCGCTACTGGTTTGTGGGGGAGGGGAAGAAAGGGGATAAGAGCAGAAAGGAGGTTATTATCGAGCGCATTCTTTGTATGCCAACCCAACCTGCCTGGCAGGCAGCATAGACATCCGGCAGCGCGTTTGAATAGGCGTTGGCATTCACGTATGCCGCTACGGGTTTGTGGGGGAGGGGAAGAAGGGGGATAAGAGCAGAAAGGAGGTTATTATAGGGCGCATTCTTTGTATGCCAACCCAACCTGCCTGGCAGGCAGCATAGACATCCGGCAGCGCGTTTGAATAGGCGTTGGCATTCACGCATGCCGCTACTGGTTTGTGGGGGAGGGGAAGAAAGGGGATAAGAGCAGAAAGGAGGTTATTATCGAGCACATTCTTTGTATGCCAACCCAACCTGCCTGGCAGGCAGCATAGACATCCGGCAGCGCGTTTGAATAGGCGTTGGCATTCACGCATGCCGCTACTGGTTTGTGGGGGAGGGGAAGAAAGCGGATAAGAGCGGAAAGGAGGTTATTATCGAGCGCATTCTTTGTATGCCAACCCAACCTGCCTGGCAGGCAGCATAGACATCCGGCAGCGCGTTTGAATAGGCGTTGGCATTCACGCATGCCGCTACTGGTTTGTGGGGGAGGGGAAGAAAGCGGATAAGAGCGGAAAGGAGGTTATTATCGAGCGCATTCTTTGTATGCCAACCCAACCTGCCTGGCAGGCAGCATAGACATCCGGCAGCGCGTTTGAATAGGCGTTGGCATTCACGCATGCCGCTACTGGTTTGTGGGGGAGGGGAAGAAAGGGGATAAGAGCAGAAAGGAGGTTATTATCGAGCGCATTCTTTGTATGCCAACCCAACCTGCCTGGCAGGCAGCATAGACATCCGGCAGCGCGTTTGAATAGGCGTTGGCATTCACGTATGCCGCTACGGGTTTGTGGGGGAGGGGAAGAAGGGGGATAAGAGCAGAAAGGAGGTTATTATAGGGCGCATTCTTTGTATGCCAACCCAACCTGCCTGGCAGGCAGCATAGACATCCGGCAGCGCGTTTGAATAGGCGTTGGCATTCACGCATGCCGCTACGGGTTTGTGGGGGAGGGGAAGAAGGGGGATAAGAGCAGAAAGGAGGTTATTATAGGGCGCATTCTTTGTATGCCAACCCAACCTGCCTGGCAGGCAGCATAGACATCCGGCAGCGCGTTTGAATAGGCGTTGGCATTCACGCATGCCGCTACTGGTTTGTGGGGGAGGGGAAGAAAGGGGATAAGAGCAGAAAGGAGGTTATTATCGAGCGCATTCTTTGTATGCCAACCCAACCTGCCTGGCAGGCAGCATAGACATCCGGCAGCGCGTTTGAATAGGCGTTGGCATTCACGTATGCCGCTACGGGTTTGTGGGGGAGGGGAAGAAGGGGGATAAGAGCAGAAAGGAGGTTATTATAGGGCGCATTCTTTGTATGCCAACCCAACCTGCCTGGCAGGCAGCATAGACATCCGGCAGCGCGTTTGAATAGGCGTTGGCATTCACGTATGCCGCTACTGGTTTGTGGGGGAGGGGAAGAAGGGGGATAAGAGCAGAAAGGAGGTTATTATGGGGCACATTCTCTTCTTGGTATGTTGACCCAACCTGGCAGCATAGAGGTCAGGCAGCGCACTCGCATAGGCATTGGCGCTCACATATGCCGCTCCTGCGAGAGGAGGAGCGGCGGAAGGGGTGGGAATGGAAGGGAAGTTACTAGGCTAGCATAGCATGGTATGGGTTGGGTCGGCATTCTCGGTATGCTGACTCAACCCGGTAGCATAGAGTCTGGCAGTCCTCTCTCATAGGCTTTGGCGTTCACGTATGCGGTTCCTGCAGAGAAAGGGGGAAGGAGGCTGGGTGAGAGCAGAAGGAAGGTCAGCAAGGTATGAGTTAGTTTGGCATTCATGCTACGCTATGCCGACCCAACCTGGCCGCATAAGGTCTGGCAGCGAACTCGCAGAGGCGTTGGCGTTCGTTTTGAGGCGCCTCAAAACTAGACTCGCAGGGGCGTTGGCGTTCGTTCACATACGACGCTCCTGCGTGGGGGGAGAGGGAGAGGGCGAGGGAGGAAGGGGCGGGGGAAGGAGGGGCGGGGAAAGAGGGGGCAGGGAAAGAGGGTGAAAACAGAAGAAAGCATGAGATTCTTTCAGGTTGGGTTGAAATACACGATTCAATCGCCAACCCCCTGGAGAGACGCTTCAATGTCTACTGTCGCCTTGGCATCGGTAAACTCTCTAGTGTCACGTCCCTATGCTCACCTCTCTCTCCCTACCCTGTTCTCACCCTAAGTTGCAATAAACGCTCAGGCCTGTTTGCGTTTAGCGGATATCCGCTTGCGTATACACGCAACACGCTATACGCAAGCGAATCCGCTATACGCTCGGCAAATTTGTTTTGGGGCAGCCCGGGCGGAAAAAAAAATGAACATACGGAAAAATGCGGAATTTCACGACGTGCGTTTTGCCGAAGGCGAATTGCACGAACGTGACTTGTCCAATCGTGGACGTGGGTTCAACCCACGTAGTCGAGATTGGTTGTGTCAATTTGTCAAGTCGCGTTTTCACGTACACACTTTGTGCGCTCTGTTTGTTACCGCATTGAATCCCCTCCCATCTACTCACTCCAACCAAATGTCCCAATGTTCCCTTCTCTCGTTGTGCTACTCAGTGGGTTGCAAGCAACTACGCAATTCATCAGTTCCCCGTCTCTTTCGTAATGTCTAGCCCGCCATGCACACCGCCATCCGTTCAGACAGTGCAGAGTTCTCGGATTGTTCGACCTGAGGGTAGGGATTACCTTCCTGGCATGCCGGAACACGCTGTCTTCAAACATTTCAGCCTCATTGTGCGGGAAGAAGGCAAAGCACAGCAGTACGAGTGTAAGTACTGCTTCAATTTTTTCACCGGTGCAGCCATTCGTTGCGCGCAACACCTGAGCTCGTGGAAGGGAATGAAGCGTCGCGAGGTGACGCTTTGCAAAGAGGCACCGCAAGACGTACGCAACGAGATGCGCACCAAATACAAAAAGATGGCTGCCGCGATCGAGGAAAAGCGCCGAGCAACATCTGCTGCAGTTGCGGCAGTACAGGCTGGCGGAGGGAAGCGGCGCATAACCGACTACTTGGAGGGAGATGCCTCTGCGGCTAAGCGGGATGCTCACGAGGGCCTTGCGCTGATGTTTGCGGCCTGCAGAATCCCGGAGGTCACCATGGACCACCCGCTGTTCATCAACGCCATGCTGCTCGTCAACCGCACCGGCAACGGCTACGTCCCCCCCAGGAGGACTTTCATTGGCGGGGCTGGACTGGTCGCTGTCCGCAAAGGGATTGAGCAGGGGCTGGTGGGGATTAAATCGAGCTGGAAGAAGACGGGGGTAACAATTGCGTCCGACATGATGACGGACAAATGTGGGAGGGCGCAAGCGAACGTGCTTCTGATCAACGACTCCGGCGCCGTCTTCAGGGAGGCGATCGACTGCGGTATGGAGCGGAAGACGGGGGGATACATAGCGGGGATTCTGCAGCCGGTGGTGGAGGAGGTAGGACCAGAAAATGTCGTCGCGTTTTGTATGGATGGGGGGTCGAACTATGCCGTGGCTGTCCAGGAGCTGATTGCCAAGTGGCCCCACATTCAGCAGGTCCCTTGTGCCACGCATGTGATGGATCTCCTCCTGGAGGACGTGGGAAAGATGGGGTGGGCAAAAGGGGTGGTGGATCGGACTGGGGAGATGAGTTCGTTCGTTCGCAACCATCATTGGACGCGCGCTTACCTGAGGACCAAGGAGTTGGTGGAGGGGAAGGTGCTGCAGCCGCTGAAGCCAGCAGGAACACGGTTCGGGACACAATACATTGCTGTGTCCCGCCTTGGTCAGTTGCGTAGCACCCTCAACGCGATGGTGCTTTCCGACAGGTGGAAGGAGTGGGCCTCGGGGTCGCGGAAGGAAACTGCCGAGGCCTTTGCTGCACGGGTCCTCGATGACGCATGGTGGCGGACGGCAGAATTCTTCTGCAAGTTGATGCAACTGCCCTACAAGGCGATGCGGCAGATTGACGCAGATGCCAATGGGATGATGGGCCGGCTCTACGATGTAATGCTGCAGCTTACCGAGGATGTCAACAACATCTGGACGAGGATGAGCAGCAGCTGAGTAGCGCGGACAAGGAAAAGATCCGCAGCATCATCAAGGACCGCTGGGATAACTACCTCGCCTGCGCCATGCACGTTGCTGGCCGAATCCTCAACCCCGCCAACCAGGAGGAGGATATCTTTGGCAGCGACGCCGAATGCACCCGGGTTTTCAAGGCGTTAATCAACCAGCACGTGGAGTTCCTCATCGGCAATGACGGGAAGGGGAGGGATGAGGGTCCAGATTACTTGCTTGCCTTGGGTGACGGGCTGAGGGCTTTCTTGGACATGAAAGGCAGTTTTGGGATGCCGGAGGCGCTTGCACAAAGGGAGAAGGTGAAGGCGGGTAAGTACAGCATGGTGAAGTGGTGGCAGTGGAACGGCACAGATGCACCTCACCTGATGCGCTTCGCCGTGAGGGTGCTATCTCAGCCTGTATCGGCATTCCCTTGTGAGCGTGGGTGGGGAACTTGGGATGCTGTCCACACAGCCCGCCGGAACTGCCTCGGATCTGCAAAGTGCCAGGACCTGGTTTTTGTTGCGCACAACTGGAATGTTGTGCGCAACTGGCACTCGCGCGCAGATGTAATGCCGAAGGTTGTGCCAGGGATTGGGGACGAGCCTCCTATTCCCGAGGGGTACAACGGGTTGGATGAGACGGAGGTGGAGGAGGAGGAAGGCGACGATGACGTCCTGGAGGACGAGTACGCTTAGAACTAGGGTGGCAGGAGAGTATTAGTGACATGTGTGTGTGTATGTATGGTGTCGTAATCTTATTATGAGGAAAAAAAAACTGTGTTGCAAAACCCCCAAAATGCCTCACCCCTCCCCCCCCCCCCCCCAAACATCCCCAAGTGGTTTTTTTTTCCCTGCCCGGGAAAGTTTTTTCCCTGCCCGGAAAAGCGTATTCCAAAGTCGGCCCCCAAGCGGATAGCGTGCATACGCTAGCGTATATACGATAAGCGTATATACGCTATAAGCGTATATACGCTATAAGCGTATATTGCAACTTAGTTCTCACCTCGTTCCTGTCTGGCTGCTGCATCATTCGGATCCATTTCAATCACAGCCGTCCAATCAGCGATGGCCTGCAGGATTGGGGGTTGGGTGGTTGAAGAATAGTCAAAACTCAATCAGCAATGGCGCGCAGAATGGTGAGTGTGCATATGGCCACGAGAGAAAAGAATGTGGGGTGGGTGGGGTTGTAACTTGTAGTTGATAACTTATACCTCTAATGCAAGGTAGAAGAGTTGTTTGTTCCTTGCATTGAACACACGAAAAAAAATTGTATCTCCCGGCCACATACACGGCAATTACAACGCACGAGAACCAGGCTTCAGCACATATACACGCCCCACCACACACATACCTCCTTGTGACTTCTGAGAATTCTCAAAAGTCACTCCAATATAGCTGGCCTACAAATCCCTCCGGTTCTGGTGTGTTGGAAGTTACCTGCACGAGAACCAGGCTTCAGCACATATACACGCCCCACCACACACATACCTCCTTGTGACTTCTGAGAATTCTCAAAAGTCACTCCAATATAGCTGGCCTACAAATCCCTCCGGTTCTGGTGTGTTGGAGTTACCTGCACGAGAACCAGGCTTCAGCACATATACACGGCCCACCACACACATACCTCCTTGTGACTTCTGAGAATTCTCAAAAGTCACTCCAATATAGCTGGCCTACAAATCCCTCCGGTTCTGGTGTGTTGGAAGTTACCTGCACGAGAACCAGGCTTCAGCACATATACACGCCCCACCACACACATACCTCCTTGTGACTTCTGAGAATTCTCAAAAGTCACTCCAATATAGCTGGCCTACAAATCCCTCCGGTTCTGGTGTGTTGGAAGTTACCTGCACGAGAACCAGGCTTCAGCACATATACACGCCCCACCACACACATACCTCCTTGTGACTTCTGAGAATTCTCAAAAGTCACTCCAATATAGCTGGCCTACAAATCCCTCCGGTTCTGGTGTGTTGGAAGTTACCTGCACGAGAACCAGGCTTCAGCACATATACACGCCCCACCACACACATACCTCCTTGTGTCGGCCCACCACACACATACCTCCTTGTGTCGGCCCACCACACACATACCTCCTTGTGTCGGCCCACCACACACATACCTCCTTGTGTCGGCCCACCACACACATACCTCCTTGTGTCGGCCCACCACACACATACCTCCTTGTGTCGGCCCACCACACACATACCTCCTTGTGTCGGCCCACCACACACATACCTCCTTGTGTCGCCCCAAGATCCCAAGCACCGACGCTCGTTGCCTCAGAATCTGCCCTGCCTTGGGAGCCTGCTCTAGAGCCTGTTGGGGGTCGGGAGTGGATGGAGGAAATGAAAGGGCTGAAAGGGGTTTGAGTGAGTTGGAATCACCCCATGGTGATCCCAAGCACCGACACTCTTTGCCTTAGAATCTGCCCTGCCTTGGGAGCCTGCTCTAGAGCCTATGGGGGGTGGTGGGGGAGGGGGGAGAAAAGGAAGAGGTTAAAGAGTGTGGTCTGTGTCCATAAACATCAACCCAAGGTCTTTCCAAGCACCGACGTTTGCTGCCTCAGAATCTGTCCTGCGTTTGAAGCCTGCTCTAGAGCATATGGGAGTTGCAGAAGAATGGAAGAAAGGGGGGCTGGGGAAAGGGGTGAATGAAACGAAGGGGTTGGAAAGAGTTTGAAAGTCCATTGAAATCACCCAGCAGCACCACACACACACCGTGTTTCATTCGCTGTGTTCCTCAGCATACTGCTCTGTAAAGGCAAGCGCAATTCCAGAGTCAAGTGAAGAGTCCAGCATCAACAGACAGTCCCCGCACCCCCCTCCTCCCCTCCGTCCCCCCCCCTCACCCTTCTCACAGTCCTTGCTGGAGTAACTGAGGGTTTTCGTCATAGTTCTCTGCAAAGGCATGTATCATTCCTGAGTCGACTTGACATGACACTAGAGGATTCAGCAGCAGAAGACAGCCCTGAACACACACATGCACACCTTGTTGAAGTCGCTGAGAGCTTCCTCATACTGCTCTGCAAAGGCATGCTTCCCCCTCTCCCCCCATCCCCCCCCCCAAACCCACCTCCCCCCCTTCTCTCATCCCACCCACACACACACACAGACACACACACACACGCACACACACACACGCACACCTTGTTGAAGTCGCTGAGAGCTTCCTCATACTGCTCTGCAAAGGCATGCTTCCCCCTCTCCCCCCATCCCCCCCCCAAACCCACCTCCCCCCCTTCTCCCATCCCACCCACACACACACACACAGACACACACACACACGCACACACACACACGCACACCTTGTTGAAGTCGCTGAGAGCTTCCTCATAGTGCTCTGCAAACGCGTGTGCCATGCCACGCCACGCCAGCAGCACCACCGTCTCTTGCGCTCCACTCTCCTGCAACTGCAGTGTGAGAGGGAGGGAGGGGGGTGAAGGGGACAGGGATGGCAGAGGGAAGGCGTGATGGAGGGGGGAGGTGAGGATTGCGAGAGGGGGCAGCACCATTGTCTCCTGTGTTCCACTCTCCTGCAGAGGCATGCGAGAGGGAGGGGCGTGAGGTGTGTGAGGGGGTTGATGAGAGGAGAGGGGAAGAGGGGAGCGTGATGAGAGGAGCATGATTGGGGCAGGGAAGGGGAAACGAGTGAGTAGAAGAGAGGAGGATGGGAGTGGGGGATGTAGGGTTGAGCAAAAAAACGAACACCTGTTCGGTTCGCCTCGAACGTGTTCGAGGCGAACCGAACAGGTTTTTTTTTTGGCTTAAAATGTTCGCCGAACAGCGTTCGATGTTCGCCCGAACACGTTCGTGTTCGGGCCGCTGCTGCAATTTGCCCGCGACGAACACGAACAGTGTTCGAGGTTCGCCCGAACACGCCTTCACAGGCGAACGGCGAACACCATTTTTTGCTCAAAGTGTTCGCCGAACCGAACAGTGTTCGGTTCGGCAAACGAAGGTGTTCGTGTAGGGGCGAACACGAACACGTTCGTGTTCGCCACTTGCTCATCCCTAGGGGGATGGATGGAGGTGAATGCGTGCAGTGGATGCATGTGGGGTGGGATGACATGGGATGGGTATGGGATGACATGGGATGGGCATGGGATGACATGGGATGGGCATGGGATGACATGGGATGGGCATGGGATGACATGGGATGGGCATGGGATGACATGGTACGAGGTCGAATATATTTTTCTATGCAGGAAGAGGAACCACGTGTAGAAAGTAGATTTTTGAGACGTCTCAAAAAAAATCTATGCAGGAGGAGGAACCACGGCATGACTTTTGAGTCGACTCAAAAGTCGAATCTATTTTCTATGCAGGAGGAGGCATGACTTTTGAGTCGACTCAAAAGTCGTATCTATTTTCTATGCAGGAGGAACCACGGCATGAATTTTGAGTCGACTCAAAAGTCGAATCTATTTTCTATGCAGGAGGAGGAATCACGGCATGACTTTTGAGTCGACTCAAAAGTCAAATCTATTTTCTATGCAGGAGGAGGAACCACGGTATGACTTTTGAGTCGACTCAAAAGTCAAATCTATTTTCTATGCAGGAGGAGGAACCACGGCATGACGTGTGTGTGTGGCATGGTTCTGAAAAATGGAGAATGACATGACATGGCAAAGGAAAGCACAGCACAACACGACACAGCAGAGCACCGCACAACACCGCACAGCACCGCATAGCACGGCACAGTACAGCACGGCACAGCACCGCACTGCACCGCACGGCACCAGACAGCACAGAACGGGGTACCTTGGCAAAGATGGGGAAGGCGTTCTTATGGTCGCCCATTTGCACCTGCCAAGGGGTAAGGGAGGGATGGATGCGGGTTGGGTTGGCTGAATGATTGACTCGCCCAATCGTAGATGGGGAAGGCGTTCTTATGGTCGCCCATTTGCACCTGCCAAGGGGTAAGGGAGGGATGGATGCGGGTTGGGTTGGCTGAATGATTGACTCGCCCAATCGTAGATGGGGAAGGCGTTCTTATGGTCGCCCATTTGCACCTGCCAAGGGGGAACGAGCGAGGCATGGCCCAGAGGCGGGTGGATTATCAAGTCGAGTACTAGGAGATGGGGAAGCAGCTTCTGTGGTCGCTTAGGGAGCATGCGATTGTTTATGAAGTTCATATAACGAGGATGATGAGGGTGATGATAACGGGAGCACGTATAAAAAGACGTGCAATGCGGAGGAGATTGAACAAAGATTAGCAAAAAGAAGACGTGTGATAAATGAAGTAGGAAACGGTGATTGCACAAGAATGAGACACCAGTAAGTGGGAGGAGGAAGCAGAGTATAGACGCACGCACACACACACACACACACACACACACACACACACACACACACACACACACACACACTCACTCCCATACCATGGAAGCAACGGTTCAACCCCATCCCACCACATCAGGCCACCACCATATCACCACACCAATTCACCTCCATCGCATCATACCAGCCTAATAGCTGCTTCCAGCGCAGATGCTTCATCAAACGTTGAATCCTTCTTCCCTCCTCCTCCCCTCCCACCACCTCGTCTACCCTCCTCCCTCACACCAGTCCCCTGACCTCCCTTCCATCTCTCACTCCTCTCCTCCTCACCCCTCCCCTTCCTTCTCTCCTCACTCCCCTCCCCTCGCCCCTGCCGCCCCTGTCGTCCCTGCCTCCCCTGCCGCCCTGCAGATGCCTCCTCTTCCTGCTTCCTCCTCTCCCTTTCCCTCTCCTGTTCTTCCCTCCTCTGGCTTCTTCTCTCCCTCCTAGATCGCCCACTCCTTTCACCCACACTACTCTCTTCCTCCTCAGCCCCTCTTCTACTCTCCTTCCCCCTTCCCTCCCTCCCACTACTACCCCTGCCTCTGCCAACCACTCCCTCCCCACTGAATGGCATCGTTTGTCTGCTAGCCCTTCGGGCAGCTCTATCAGCACGCCTGCTTCGTTCCCGGCTGAACTCAACACACAGAGCAGCTTCGTTGCCAGCAGCAGCAGCGGCAGCAGCAAGAGCAGCTGGGGAGGGGAAGCCCTCGTTATTATCACCCTCGCCATCCTCGTTATAGGCCTCATCGCCAGGGGTGGGGGCGCTTTGGAGAGGGGAGGAGGAATCAGAAGCGGGAGAGTGGAGGAAGGACGAGGCAGGTGGTAGCGCGAACAGAGAAACGTCTGGGGGAGACGTGGATGGTGGAGAAGAGGGAGAAGGGGGGAGGGCGAGGGGGACGGGGGGAGGAAGAGGGAGACGTGGGGAGGAAGAGAGTTTAGAGAAAGTTCTAAGTCGACTCAAAAAGCAGGTGAGGTGGTAAGGCAAGGAGAAAGACGTCACTGGGCTGGGGAGAAGTGGATGGTGAGGGGAAGAGGGAGATAGGTTGGACGGATGACAGGGAGATGGATTTTGTTCAAGAAGAGAAGATCAGAAAAGAGATTAAGAGGAAAGATAGAAGTTCCTTTTTTTTTTTCATGCTGCAGGCAAGAAGGCAGTGTGCCCTTGGTTCATGGAGGCGAGAAAGAAGGCTGTGTGGAGCATCCCATGCCCATCCCATAGCGTTCTTTCTCGCCCTGCATTGCTCTCTGCTCGGACCCTCCCTGTATAATTTTTAGCATCCCCACAAACACACTCTCCCACGCACTCATTTTCCCTGTAGACACACTCCCTCCTTTCTCTCCTTACCCGTCCGTTCCCCAAACATCCCCTCTCTGCTCACCCGATTTGAGGAAGGGCGAGGGACACGTGGCACGCCATGGGCTACCCTGCAGCATCCCCTCACTCCATGGCTCGGACAAAGACAACGGCGCACGACCAATCACAGGCAGCCAGCTGGCGGATAAGGATTACGGTAAGCGGGGAAGTGGGTATGGGGGAGGGAGAGGAGGTCATGATGACGTAAGATGGGTCGGCAGAACTGGAATGGAGGGTTACAACCTACAGCCGGGGTGTGAGGGCAACATCAGGGGGTCTGTCCTTCCTCTCTACCTTTTCACCTAAGGCGGAACGGCAGAACTATGTGACGACAGCGAGACACGATGCATCCTCGTTGACTAACCACGCGGCATGTCCACATTCAGCGTACCGACTTCACTAGTGCGAAGCGATTGAGTCCAGATACGATTTATCGGTCCAGGTACGACGTTCCAGCCCGGTTTGCTGAACCTAGCTTTCGAAATTGACTCAGTTGACTTTCTTGACCCGTTTCAAAGGTACTCGAGACTTCTTTAACGTGTTGGCCTATTACGCCTCCCCCACCAGCAGTCGTGAGCGCACGCGACGAGATAAGAGACCGAGCTTAACGGAGCCGCTGATGAAGGGGATAACCTGTGACACCTACCCACCTCAACTGGCCAGCGACACTCTGAAAGTCGCGCATTGTCGCAGCGAGTGCGCTCGTCGCGCGAATAGATACCCGCTCGCCGCATTCTGCCGGAGAGGACGACGCGACGACTGTGCGTGCGACAGGCGCGGAGCCTGCGACGGTGTCGGCGGCCGAAGGGGACGCTCGGTACAAATGACAGAGCGTCAGGTTGAGCGAGAGACAGATAAACGACGCCGCGGCTGTCGCGATAGAGACGCCCATTGCTGGCGTTGTGAATGGCGGTACTGATTAGGAACACAGTTCAGCGCATCCCTGATTTTTACCCTGCTGCTCCTACTAACACGGGACCACCATCTAAACCTTCCACTCCAGTCCAGTCAAGATAATCCTATCTGGAAGTGACGATTTGCCTGCGCAAAATTTTGTTGGAAAGGCTCTTGTGTAAAAGAAAAGGTGTTAGAGCTGGTGATTGACCCTCGATAAGCAATATCGGGTTGCCCTGTACTGCACCATTCTCAACCCCAGCCCCTCCACAATGTACACCCTATTTCTCAACTGTTCCTAATATCTGAACAAATGGGAAAAGCAAGAGGTGGAAGTTGGCATGTGGAAATTTCATGCGATCGCCACTGGCGGACACGTCCCGGGAACCAACGAGAGAAGAGGCTGCAAGGGAGCGAATATTCTTCAACCGCCGCATCTTGCTGAACGGCAGGACACCGGTGGGAGGACAGAAAGCCGCGACGAAGCTATGGGAGGTCCGCCTAAGTGACTTACTGGCAACGGACGATGCGGGAGGCTGGAGGGTCAAGAATTCTGAAACCCTCGTAAGGGAGCTGAAGGGGAAAGCCGAGGCAAATTTAGCCCTCCGGGCTTGGGAGGCTGTCCCGCAAGAGTGGAAATCGCTGCGGAGTGTAGGGACACGTCAAGTCTTGGACAGTTATTTATTGTACTTCCTATTGCTGAAAAAAATCTACTTCCTACTGCTGAAGGATTGCCACACTCTGTGGGCAATGCCGGTCGCTAAGAAGAGCGATGTGCTGCGGGAGTCCCAACAGTGGCTGGTGCTGGTAGAGCAGCAGACAAAGAAAACGGTGCTGATGCTTCGCTCAAACCGAGGAGGGGAGTTCCTCAGGAAGGCGTTCACCGACTTCGTCAACGGGAAGGGCATTGTCCACGACATGATGTGCCCCTACACTCCGCAGCAGAATGCCATGGCTGAGCGTAGCTTTGCTTAGTTCCTTAGTGCTTGCACATTCACGGGAGAAATTGGCAAGACTTTCCACTAGGCACAGTCGAAATTACAGAATGATTGAACAAGCAATGACTACATCAGGCACCTAGCAACTCGGCAGCTAGCCTGGTCGACCGCCAGCTCAGCTTGGTCGACCGCCTGCCAGCGTTGCGTAGAGGAGTCGTGCCAGCACTGCAGAAGAGCGACATGCCAACACTGCAGGTCGACAGCATGCCAACGCTACAGCAAAGTGGCAGTCCAGCATTGCCCCGTAAAAGACAGCAGTGCGCACGCTCGCATGTGCGTGCAGACGATTCATTCGACTTGCATTGTTTTGCATCCGTCGCCTGTTGTCTACGGGATACCAACCCGAAGTCGCCTTCACCACCGCGACCTCGACGACGTTCGCGTGCCTCCGCGGAACTCGTCGAACAAGTTACCTGGTCAACCTGGACACCACCAGGCGCTCTGGTCGACCACCAAGTGCCTTTGGTCGACCACCGGGTCCTTCTGGTCGACCACCAGATCCCTCTGGTCGACCACCAAGTGCCCCTGGTGGACCACAGCTCCCGTCGAGCTACCTCCTGGTCGACGGACCCCTTCCGTCGCCGAGCTTCCCTCGTCGACCACTACTTACTTGTCAGGTCGACGGACTGCTCCGTCGACCTCCTGATCGAACTGCAGGTCGACGGACTGCTCCGTTGACCTCCCAGTCGAACTGCAGGCCTACGGACTGCTACGTCGACCTCCCAGTCGAACTGCCCATCCTGGTCGACGGCCCACCCATCGCCCAGACTAGTCATTTGCAGCTGTTGAGCTCCCTGGTCGATGTGAGAGTACGACGCCTTATGCCAGCTATGCTTGCTTGCCTTACTTGATTATGCTATTTCTAGCATAGGATAATTATATGCATGCATGAATTGTTTGATTTCCTAGGCTAGGTGCTTTCCTATATTTTATTTTAGTTATAGCACCGAGCTAGGTTGCGTGCACTGAATTCTGGCTTTTCCGTTGCCACCGAATTGCCTGTCAGAATGTTATGTTTGTCTAGCCTGCAGTGGGGTACTCAATAGTGAGTACAACCCAATTTAGGGTTTGCTATATGTACTCAACTGCTTGCTAGTGAACTCCCTCCTCATTCTTCACATGGTATAGAGCAGGTTCTTTAGTGGGAACGCTTCCTTGGGCCCACCACTGAAAATTTCCTTTCTGACCGGAGCGCCAGTCGCTCCTGCCCGAGGCGCGCCTTTTTGCCGCCCTTTCCAGGCCCCTAGTGGCCCCTAGCGGCCTCGTCGCCGCCCCTAGCGGGCCCGTTACCGCCCCTACGCGGCCCCGTCGCCGCCCTTAGCGGCCCCGTCGCCGCTCGTAGCGGCCCCGTCGCCGCCCTTAGCGGCCCCGTCGCCGCCCTTAGCGGCCCCGTTGCCGCCCTTAGCGGCCCCGTCGCCGCCCTTAGCGGCCCCGTCGCAGCCCTTAGCGCCCCCGTCGCCGCCCCTAGCAGCCCCGTCACCGCCTCTCACCCTACGCGGCCCCGTCGCCACCCCTAGCGGTCCCGTCGCCGCCCCTAGCGGTCCCGTCGCCGCCCCTAGAGGCCTCGTTGCTGCCCTTCGCGGCCACGTCGCCGCCCTTCGCGGCCCCGTCGCCGCCCCTAGTGGCCCCGTCGCCGCCTCTACCGGCCCCGTCGCCACCTCTAGCGGCCCCGTCGCCGCCTCTACCGGCCCCGTCGCCGCCCCTATCGACCCTGTCGCGGCCGTGTCGCGGCCCTGCCCCGACCGTGTCGCGGCCCTGCCCCGGCCTTGCCCCGGCCCCGCCCCGGCCATGCTCCGTCGCCCGGCGCGGCGCACTAGGGACCCGTGCACCGCCCCTCCCCCTCTTTTCCCGTCGCCTGTCGAGGCAACCTGAGGGGGCCGACCGGGGGGGGGGGGGGCGAACGTCGCCCCCTCTGCCGCCTGCTTTTGCGCCCTGGGAGGCCGCGCGTCGGCCCCCCCCTTCCCCCCCCCCCTCCCCCCCCCCCCCCCCCCCGCCCCGTAACCTCCCTACCCGCCATCCCGCCCTGCCCTGTGTTAGGGTTTGGGGGTGGCGAGTAGGGGGTGGCGGGTGTGTGGTCTCCCCTGCTCCTCCTCTGTCTCCCACTGCTGCAGCTGCCGCTGAGGGGGGTGGGTGTGTGGGAGTCGGCAGAGTGGTGCTAGGGGGTGGGGTTGTCAAACATTATATATTGTTGTAGTTGTTTAGGCTACAGTGGGTTAGCCTTTAGGGGGTACACACTTCTAGGTTTCCATATTTGTACCCATTTCATTCTTAGTCATTCCATTCCTTGTTCAACATGGTATAGAGCAGGTCCTTCCTAGGACCGTTTTTCCTAAGGGCCCACCACTACCTACCTGCCTATCTGCCTACCTGCCCTAGGGCGCCTCGACGTTCATGCCTCTAGAGGCCCTGTAGGCCCCGCGCTGTTGCACCTAGAGGCCTCGAATCGGCCCCGCGCCTAACCCTAACGGCCCGCGTCGGCCCCGAGCTCGTCCCCTAGAGGCCCGCGTCGGCCCCGCGCCTACCCTAGAGGCCCGCGTCGGCCCCGAGCCTACCCCTAGAGGCCCGCGACGGCCCCGTCCTTACCCCTAGAGGCCCGCGACGGCCCCGTCCTTACCCCTAGAGGCCCGCGACGGCCCTGTCCCTACCCCTAGAGGCCCGCGACAGCCCCGATCCTACCCCTAGAGGCCCGCGTCGGCCCCCGATCCTACCCCTAGAGGCCCGCGTCGGCCCCCGTCCCTACTCCTAGAGGCCCGCGTCGGCCCCGTCCCTACCCCTTACAGCCCGCGTCGGCCCCGTCCCCAACCCCACCCGCTCCCCGCACTCCCCTTAGCCGCCTCAAACGGCCCCACCTAGACCGCGCCGCCCGCACCGAACAGCGCGGCCCTAACGGAACCGAGCCGCCCGAACCGAGCCGCCCGACCCGAGCCGCGCCGCCCGACCCGAGCCGCCCGAACCGAGCCGCGCCGCCCGACCCGAGCCGCGCCGCCCTACCTATACCGAGCCGCGCCGCCCTACCTGTACCGAGCCGCGCCGCCCTACCTACCTACTGCTCCTGCTGTTTTTACTACTGCTACTACCATGGCTAGCCCTCTAGTGCTAGCCTTTGATGCTGAGGGGCACCCAGTGAAGTTCGACACCTGGCTTGATGACCTACACCTCTTCCTACAGCTCACTGCCAAGGAAGACATCTCGCTGTACGATCACGCCCTAGGCCACGCTACTGCTCCTGCTGCTACTGCCGACAGCACTGCTCGCTCACAGTGGCAGACTCGTGACGCCCATGCTCTCTTCGATATCCGCAACTCTCTGCCGATAGATGAGCGCGAGCAGTTTGGGCAGCACAAGACTGCACAGGCACTGTACACTGCTGTCGTTGCCCGCTACTCCTCACCGGCCTCTGCTGCTCTAGGCCGTCTCTCTCTTCCCTACCTGTTCCCCGACCTAGCTTCCTTTCACACTGTTGCTGACCTCATTACCCACCTCCGCACTAGTGAGGCTCGCTTCCGCGCCGCTATGCCTGATGAGTTCCTAGCCACAAACCCACCCCCGCTCTGGATCACTCTCTACCACCTAGTCACGCGCCTCCCTGACTCACTGCGCTCAGTCAGGGACCACTTCCTCGCTCGCTGCCCCACCGAGCTCACCATTGCCCTCCTCAAGAAGGAACTCCTTGCAGCCGAGACTAGCATAGTCGCTGTAGGTGCCTCTCGCGGTGACCCCCGCACCCCGTTCTTTGAGGGGTGTTCTCCCTCCCCCCTTCTTCCCTCTGTCGCCTCTGCTACTGCTGTCGACCTCCTTGGTGCTGAGAAGGTCGGGACTGCGTCTGCTTCGGGCGGACGCCGCAGCGGCAAGGGCAAGGGGGGCAAGAGCGGTGGTGGTGACAGCGGGGGTGGCGGTGGTGGGGGAGGTGGTGGCGGGGGGGGTGGCGCGGGTGGGGGAGGTGGCAGCGGTGGTGGGGGTGGCGGCAGCGGCGGGGGAGGTGGCCGGGGCGGAGGAGGTAGTGGAGGTGGCGGTGGACGAGGCAGCGGCAGGGGTTGGGGTGGTCGAGGAGGTGGTGGCGGGAGTGGTGGGCGTGGCGGCACTGGCGGTGGCCAGGGACAGCAGCACACTCCCTCGCCCCAGGAGGTCCGTGAGTGGTACTCTCAGCACGGGG
This sequence comes from Closterium sp. NIES-65, assembly GCA_948144175.1. Taxonomy (NCBI): domain Eukaryota; kingdom Viridiplantae; phylum Streptophyta; class Zygnematophyceae; order Desmidiales; family Closteriaceae; genus Closterium; species Closterium sp. NIES-65. The sequence continues at coordinate 79,965 of CANXME010002573.1, forward strand.
GGGGGGGTGGCCTTAGCTGCACGTACGTCATTCGCACAAGTGACCGCACTGGCCAGCCGTGTGGGGGACCGCACGCCACACAGCGTTGCTTCGCTCGTCTGAGCGACGCTTGGCGTGTTCAGTTCCCTCAGGCCACTGAGCTGCCCCGCTGGCTTGATCTCCTGAAGAAGGGGATTGATATCTACGCTCTAGATTTTGATGCTATTCTCACTGCCATGTATGTGCTGTCTACTAGTGGAGAGGGTTCTGAGTACCTGAGTGTCCCGCCCGACCCGGGCATTAGGACGAGTGCGTCTGCTGCTCCAGGTACCCACGTGTCTACTACCCCAGGTGCTGGTGAGGCTGCTGCTCTAGGTGCGTGCGTGTCTGCCCCCCCTGGTATTGTGTCGACTGCAGCACTACACACCTTCACACTGGATTCAGGTGCCTCTCGCTGTTTCTTTCGTGACCGCACTGCCCTTGAGCCCCTTGCTCGGCCAGTTGCTGTCTCCCTTGCTGACCCCTCTGGGGGTCCGGTCATTGCGACCTCCTCCACTGTCCTTCCCTGCCCGGCGGTCCCGTCGGGCACACTGTCCGGTCTCCACCTCCCCTCGTTCTCCACGAACTTGGTGGCAGGTTCTGCTCTCCAGGACGGGGGTGTTCACCAGTTCACCCCTGCCTACGAGCGTGTGACACACTGTACGTGTGCTTGTACGGGCCGCCACTTGGCTACCTTCACCCGGCAGCCGGGGTCGGACCTGTACACACTGACTACTGCCTCCCCTCAGGTCGCTGCGTCTGCGTTTGCGTCCGCGTCAGGTCAGCTGTCTGCCCCCTGCTCGTGTCGCTCTCTAGCGCACGAGACTGTCCTCTGGCACCACCGACTTGGCCACCCGTCTGTGCAGCGCCTTCGTGCCATGCACTCCCGGTACCTTGTCTCTGGTCTTCCCAGGGTTCTCCCTCCTCTCCCACCCTCGCCTGCTCCTCCCTGCCTTCCCTGTGTCGAGGGGCGGCAGCGCGCCGCTCCTCACTCCTCCTCGTTTCCCCTGACGACTGCTCCTTTGCAGACGGTCCACATGGACGTGTGGGGCCCAGCCCGCGTCCGTGGTCAGGGTCAGGAGAGGTACTTCCTGATCGTTGTTGACGACTACTCGCGCTACACCACGGTCTTCCCCTTGCGCACCAAGGGTGAGGTCCCTGATGTTTTGATCCCTTGGATCCGCAGAGCTCGTCTCCAGCTCAGCGAGCGTTTCCGCTCGGACTTTCCTGTCCTGCGCTTGCACTCTGACAGAGGTGGTGAGTTCTCCTCCGACCTCTTGGCAGCCTACTGTGCTGAGCACGGCATTGAGCAGTCGTTCATGCTTCCGGCCTCTCCACAGCAGAATGGGGTTGCGGAGCGCCGCATTGGCCTGATCATGGAGGTCGCTCGTACCTCCTTGATTTATGCGGCTGCCCCCCATTTTCTGTGGCCGTTTGCGGTCCGGTACGCTGCGCATCAGCTCAACCTCTGGCCCCGTGTCTCCTTGTCGGAGACCTCGCCCACACTGCTGTGGACGGGGGAGGAAGGCGATGCGTCGCGTTTCCGGGTCTGGGGATCTCGAGCTTTTGTTCGCGATTCGTCTGCGGACAAGCTCTCCTCTCGTGCTGTTCCCTGCGTCTTCCTCGGCTTTGTCCCGGACGCACCTGGTTGGCAGTTTTACCACGCCACCTCGCGCCGGGTCTTGCCCTCTCAGGACGTCACTTTTGACGAGTCTGTCCCCTACTACCGACTCTTCCCCTACCGCACTTCCCCGCTACCTCCCCCGCCTCTCTTCCTCGCGCCAGGTGCTGCTGTCGTAGACCCCCTCCCCCCTCAGGGTGCCGCTCCCTCAGGTGTGTCTCAGGTAGACCCAGTCGAGCCTGTTGAGGTTGCTGTCGACTCTCGTCCTGCTAGGGGTGCTGAGCCTGGGGGTGCGGACACTGGGGGTGCTGAGCCTGGGGGTGCGGACTCTGGGGGTGCTGAGCCTGGGGGTGCTGACTCTGGGGGTGCTGAGCCTGGGGGTGCGGACACTGGGGGTGTTGAGCCTGGGGATGCTGTGCCTGGGGGTGCTGAGCCTGGGGGTACGGTGACTGGGGGTGCTGAGCCTGGCGGTACTGCGCCAGGGGGTCCTCCGCCTGGCCGAGACCTCTCCTCGGAGCAGTTGCGTGAGTGGTACTTACAGTACTGCAGCCTCCGGAGGGGTACCTCTGGGACCAGGCGTGCTACGGAGACTGGTGCTGGCACTTCTCCTTCTAGTCCGGAGCTCCCCTCTCGTGAGCGGATCCGTGAGTGGTACGAGCGTCGTTGCACACTTCGTAGTGGCGCGCCTCGTCTCACGGACCCTGCTGTTGCTGGTGCTCCGGACTTGGGCGTTGGAGCTGCTGCTGGTGCTGCGGACCCGGGCGTTGGAGCTGCTGCTGGTGCTGAGGACCCGGACGTTGGAGCTGCTGCTGGTGCTGAGGACCCGGGCGTTGGAGCTGCTGCTGGTGCTGAGGACCCGGGCGTTGGGGCTGCTGCTGGTACTGCGGACCCGTGCGTTGGAGCTGCTGCTGGTGCTAAGGACCCGGGCGTTGGAGCTGCTGCTGGTACTGCGGACCCGGGCGTTGGAGCTGCTGCTGGTGCTGAGGACCCGGGCGTTGGAGCTGTGACTGGTGCTGAGGACCCTGGCGGTGGAGTCCCTGCTGGTGCTGCGGACTCGGGCGTTGGTACTGCCGCTGGGGGCACTGGTGCTGTCCCTGCTGTGTCTGGAGTCGCCGCGCGCCCTCAGCCGTACTTCGTTCCGCTCCTTTAGCAGGTTCTTGGTCTCTCGCCTCCTCCTGGTCCTCCCCCTCCTTTAGTGTGTCCACTGCCTGTTCAGTCACTGCCTGCTCCTTCTCCTTACTCTGGTCCTACTGACGCTCTTACTGAGCGTCGTGAGCCTGCGTCTCGCCCTGCGTCGCCTGTCCGTCCTGCTAGCACTGGAGCTCGTACTTCGCGTCCACGTCCTTCTCCTGCCCCTGGCACGCACCGGATGTCTCTGCGTCCGTCCACTGCCCCTCTGCGTGCCCCTTTGCCTTCTCCTCCTGCTTCCTCTCTTCCTGCTCTTGCCGACCCGGAGTTGGACTCTCTTCGTGCTACCAGTCCTACTGTCACGCGTCTTCTTGCTACTGCCGTCACTGACCCTTCTTTCGAGTCTTCTGCTGCGTCTGCCCTAGTTGCTGAGCTCATCGACTTTGCTGCTCGCTGTCGTCTTGACTACGCTGCTAGTCTTGTCGCTGAGTCTGAGTCTGTCTGTCCTCCGTCCGTCGGGGGTGCGTGTGCCCTTGGCACGGACGTCCTTGAGGACAGGCAGGAGGAGTTTCAGTGCTTGGCTGCCGCTTCACCTCATCTCGCGTCTGTACTGGTAGCTCCTGAGGGAGACCCGGATGCACTAGACATCCCGACTCCGCGCTCTTACGCGGAGGCCGTAGAGGGTCCCTACTCCTCTCAGTGGCAGGCAGCTATGGATGCAGAGATGGCTTCCTGGAAGTCCACAGGCACCTACGTTGACGCTGTCCCCCCTCCTGGGGCGAACATCGTCAGTGGCATGTGGATCTTCAGGGTGAAGCGGCCGCCGGGTTCTCCGCCTGTCTTCAAGGCGCGTTACGTGGCTTGTGGCTTCACTCAGCGGCAGGGAGTTGACTACTTTCAGACCTTCTCCCCCACCCCGAAGATGACCACTCTTCGGGTACTCCTGCACGTTGCTGCTCACCGGGACTACGAGCTTCACTCTCTCGACTTCAGCACTGCTTTCTTGCAGGGCAGCCTGCACGAGGAGATCTGGCTGCGTCGCCCACCTGGCTTCACTGGGTCTTTCCCTCCTGGTACCCAGTGGAGTCTCCGGCGTCCAGTCTACGGTCTCCGCCAGGCGCCACGTGAGTGGCACGACACACTGAGGACCACGCTGGCGGCACTTGGATTTGCTCCTTCTACTGCCGACCCGTCGCTGTTTCTGCGCACAGACATTTCTCTGCCGCCGTTCTACATCCTCGTGTACGTCGACGACTTGGTCTTTGCCACTGCTGACACTGCTGGACTCGCCTACGTGAAGTCCGAGCTGCAGAAGAGACACACGTGCACTGACCTGGGTGAACTGCGCAGCTACCTTGGCTTGCAGATCACACGGGACAGAGCACGCCGCACCATTACCCTGACTCAGGCACACATGGTGCAGCAGGTCCTTCATTGCTTCGGCTTCACGTACTCCTCGCCTCAGGCCACTCCTCTGTCTACTCGCCACTCGCTCTCAGCTCTGCCTTCGGATGAGTCCGTAGAGCCGAGTGGCCCGTACCCAGAGCTTGTTGGCTGTCTCATGTACCTGATGACCTGCACACGACCTGACCTTGCATACCCTCTTAGCATTCTTGCGCGCTATGTTGCTCCTGGGAGACACCGACCAGAGCACATGGCTGCAGCGAAGAGGGTGTTGCGTTACTTGTGCAGTACGTCGGGCATGGAACTAGTGCTTGGAGGGCGGAGTCCAGTGGTCCTCACTGGTCACACGGACGCTTCTTGGGCTGACGACCAGGCTACGCAGCGGTCGTCACAGGGTTACACCTTCAGCCTTGGTTCCGGCTCTGTTTCGTGGCGGGCTACTCGCTCGTCTTCTGTTCTCGGCTCCAGTTGTGAGGCTGAGATCTACGCAGGGGCCATGGCTGCTTAGGAGCTTCGCTGGCTCACCTACCTGCTGACCGACCTTGGAGAGCGGCCTCGTTCTCCTCCACTCCTGTACGTCGACAACAAGGCCATGCTGGCCTTGTGTCGAGAGCAGAGACTGGAGCACAGAACAAAGCACATTGCTCTCCGCTACTTCCTTGCTCGTGAGCTGCAGCAGCGTGGTCAGTTGCGACTTGCGTACGTGGCCTCTGAGGCCAACACTGCTGATGTTTTCACCAAGGCACTTGCGCCTTGTGATCATCAGCGCTGCTGTACCCAGCTGGGTCTTGTGTCTGTCCTGCCTCACTTGCTCTCCTCTTGACCCTCTTTGTACTGTTACATATATATATCACTGCTCTTGCTTGTTTAGTCTTATATAGATATGTACTCCTGCATGTGAACTGGCCTTGTGGCCTTGAACTTGTGCTCGGATTGTGTGGTGACATTGTGATCCACCCTGAGCTTGCTTTACTTTGCTTTGCTTTACTTGACTGGTCTTGTGACCCCTAGTTCTCCCCCACTTCGCCTATGGGGGTGTGTCAAACATTATATATTATTGTAGTTGTTAAGGCTACAGTGGGTTAGCCTTTAGGGGGTACACACTTCTAGGTTTCCATATTTGTACCCATTTCATTCTTAGTCATTCCATTCCTTGTTCAACAGGGGTGAGAGTGAACCTAGGGTGCAGCAGGGGGTGTGTGAAAGGGGGGTGGGATAGTTTGGGGAGGTTGAAAGGGGGTGGCCGCCGTGAAGCCCGCAGCTCCATTCTTTGTGAGACCGTTGCGCCAGTCGCGCGTGAGTCCGTTGCTCCTGCCGCTCAGAGTTAGCCGCGGAGCCAGTTACTCAAGTAGCCCGTGTGCCAGTTGCTCCAGTTGCCAGTGTGCCAGTTGCTCCCGTTGTCCGTCTGCCAGTTGCTCCAGTTGCGCCGTGTGCCAGCAGCTTCAGCTGCCGCCCACTACCTCCTCTCCTCTCATAGTCCCTCCTCCTCTACGCTTGCCCTCGGTGATAGCCTCTAGCTTTGCTTACGATTGTGAACTTTAAACTGTTGCTTCTTGTACTTGTGCTGAGATTGTGTGGTGACATTGTGATCCACCCTGGGCTTGTTGTGCTGATTACACCCCACTTTGGCTATGGGGGTGTGTCAGAATGTTATGTTTGTCTAGCCTGCAGTAGGATACTCAATAGCGAGTGCAACCCAATTTAGGGTTTGCTATATGTACTCAACTGCTTACTAGTGAACTCCCTCCTCATTCTTCACATTGCCTTCTACTGAATTCGGGAAGGATCTGTTCGGGACGCTTCGCGACCCGCGGAACCTTCGCGTAACACCTGGTTACAGGGCCTTGTGTCGAGCCTATATATAGCCTCGTGTTGTACCCAGGTGATCATTCAATTCAAACTCTCTTTTCGGAGCTCGATCCTACTGTAGATCCTCACACTTGGTAATCAGAGCCCGTTTTCACGCGAAGTTTTTCGACCGCTACAAACCAGTCTTCAAAAACCGTGGGGGCGACGCAGTGAAACATCGATTTCGGGTACGTAAAACCAGTTCCGTGTTTTTCGCTCCCCCTCGATTCGGTTTTTCGGACACGCTAATGTCAGGCATGGAGGGCCAAGGCGAGAACTACGCGACTACGAGCGACATCGCGAGCCTCCGCACCGATATGGAGCAGACGCAGGCGACGCTTCGTCGGCTCGAGGCCCTTCTGACACACCAACCAAGGATCGCCACCGCAGCAGCAGTGACAACACCCGCAACAGTGGCGACACCGACATTTCACGAAGCAATGGCACCACTGTCGCCGAACCTCGAAGCAGCACGATCGAGGCTCCCTGAGGCGTTCGATCCAAGCGCGAAGGGATCCGACGTCCGGCGATTCGTGGCAACCCTCGAAATTTACTTCGAGGCCATTGGCTGTTCGACCCCGCAACACGACGCAGCACGGATTCGGCTCGCAGCGACACTATTACGTGGACCAGCACTCGAATGGATTTACTACACCGACGTAGCCCGCGGGGAGAAATCGTGGCAGCAGTTTCGGGCAGATTTAATCGAACGTTTCGAACTGATTAATACGACCTACATGGCGCGGCAGCAGATACACCGACACAAGCAATACAGCACTGTAGCACAGTACACGCAGCAGATGGAGTCACTGTTCAACCGCATCACCGACCTGACCGAAGGCGAAAAAATCCAGGTGTACATAGAAGGATTAAAAAAGGAGATTTAGCCGCATGTGATTGCGGCGAATTACAACAGCTACAGAGACATCGTGCGTACTGCCGAACGATACGACGCGCTGAATCGAGGTCAACCCGAAACACGACGCTTCACACCGAACCGTACATTCGGCACGGAGCGATCGGCACCCCCCACGTTCGCCGAACCGATGGATATCGACAAATACGACGCGAAGCAGCAGCCGACAAAATGCGAGTTTTGCGGCGCAGCAGGGCATCAGATTTTGTCGTGCTTCAAAATGAAAATGGTACGTGCGGCACTGCAGGGCGGAAACAGTGGAGCACCCCCGAGGTAAAAAAACGGCAGTCGCTAGTAGCCGCGGATCGACCTGGCGATCGTGTAAAGATCCAGAAAGCAGGAAAGGGCGACGACGTGGCGACTTCGGAGCGGGTGAAAAAAGGAGAAAATGATGGCGCGAATAAAAAATGTCACGACCGGGCGGCATCAGGGGAAATTGCCGAGGCGAATGGAGGCTCCGCGAAAAAAGACTCTACATCGACCGGGAAACTCCAGCCGAACACCCACAAAAGTAAGAATTCGTTAAAAGTATCCTATAAAGATACTCTAACAAAGAATATTGCTTCTCCTGGTTTTCAAGCCTTCGAAAAATTCAGGGGAGGTTTAGAGGCCAAGAAAAAGCCTTTAGAAATTATTCAGGTACCCGAGAAGTTAGGCAAAGTACTACGGAGGGTAGAAAAGGGTCATGCGTTCCGTGGAGTTAATATTCTCTCCCCGCTGTTGGAATACCTGAACAGGAATGAATGAACTAACAGTGAAATTAGTACAAGTACCTAACCCTAGAATTGTGTACCCCCTATAGGCTAACCCACTGTAGCCTAAATAGCCACAACATATATATAATGTTTGACACACCCCCATAGGTGAAGTGGGGGAGAACTAGGGGTCACAAGACCAGTCAAGGCAAGCAAGGCAAAACAAGCTCAGGGTGGATCTCAAGGATACCACACAAATTCCGAGCACAAGCAAGTGGTCACAAGACCAGTTCACATGCAGATTTATAATAGAGCAAATGGTACAAGGATCACAACCTAGCAAGAGTAAACATGCATGTATATATATATAGAGATCACAGTACAAACAGACTCAAGAAGTAAGCAAGTGAGGTCCAGTAGGCACAAGGCCTAGAAGAGTGCAAAAGCGCTGATGGTCACAAGGCTGTTGCGCCCTGGTGAACACATCAGCAGTGTTGGCCTCAGAGGCCACGTAACGCAAGCGAAGCTGACCACGCTGCTGCAGCTCTCGAGCAAACAAGTACCGCAGAGCAATGTGCTTCGTTCTCTGCTCCAGTCTGTGCTCCTCACACAAGGCAATGGCTGCCTTGTTGTCGACGTACAGCACTGGAGGAGAACGAGGCCGCTCTCCAAGGTCCGTCAGCAAGTAGGTGAGCCAGCGTAGCTCCTAGGCCGCCATGGATGTGGCGTAGATCTCAGCCTCACAGCTGGAGCTGAGAACAGAAGAAGAGTGAGTAGAACGCCAAGAAACTGAGCCAGAGCCAAGACTGAAGGAGTAGCCCGGAGACGACCGCTGAGTAGCCTGGTCGTCTGCCCAAGAAGCGTCTGAGTGCCCATAGAGAACAACTGGGACTCGCCCTCCAAGCACTAGCCCCATGCCCGACGTACTGCACAAGTAGCGCAACACCCTCTTAGCTGCATCCATGTGCTCCTTCTGGTGACGGCCGGGAGCGACATAGCGTGCAAGAATGCTGAGAGGGTATGCAAGGTCAGGTCGAGTGCAGGTCATCAGGTACATGAGGCAACCCACAAGCTCTGGATACGGGCCACTCGACTCTACGGACTCATCCGAAGGCAGAGCTGAGAGCGAGTGACCGGTAGGCAGAGGAGTGGGCTGAGGCGAGGAGTACGTGAAGCGGAAGCGCTGAAGGACCTGCTGCACCATGTGTGACTGAGTCAAGGTGATGGTGTGGCGTGCTCTGTCCCGGGTGATCCGCAAGCCAAGATAGCTTGTCAGTTCACCCAGGTCTGTGCACGTGTGTCTCTTCTGCAGCTCCGACTTCACGTGGGCGAGTGCCACAGTGTCAGCAGTAGCAAAGACCAAGTCGTCGACGTACACAAGGACGTAGAACGGCGGCAGTGAGGTGTCGGTGCGTAGAAACAGCGACGTGTCAGCAGTAGAAGGCGCGAACCCAAGAGCCGCAAGCGTAGTCCTCAGTGTGTCGTGCCACTCACGAGGCGCCTGGCGGAGACCATAGACTGGCCGTCGGAGGCTCCACTGGGTACCAAGAGGGAACGACCCAGTGAAGCCAGGTGGACGGCGCAGCCAGATCTCCTCGTGCAGGCTGCCCTGTAGGAAAGCAGTGCTGAAGTCAAGTGAGTGGAGCTCGTAGTCACGCTGAGCGGCGACGTGCAGCAGAACCCAAAGAGTGGTCATCTTCGGGGTCGGGGAGAAGGTCTGGAAGAAGTCAACTCCCTCTCGCTGACTGAAGCCTCGTGCAACGTAACGCGCCTTGAAGACAGGCGGAGAGCCCGGCGGCCGCTTCACCCTGAAAATCCACATGCCACTGACGATGTTCGCTCCAGGTGGGGGAACCTCGTCGACGTAGGTGCCTGTGGACTTCGAGGAAGCCATCTCTGTGTCCATGGCCGACTGCCACTGAGAGGAGTAGGGACCGGCCATCGCCTCTGCGTAAGAGCGTGGGGTCGGGATGTCTTGTGCATCCGGGTCTCCCTCAGGGGCAACAAGCATGGACACGAGATGGGGCAAAGCAGCAGCAAAGCACTGAAACTCCTCCTACCTGTCCTCAAGGACGTCGAGGCCAAGAGCACACTCACCCCCGACGGACGGAGGACAGACAGACTCAGACTCAGCAACCAGGCTAGCAGCGTAGTCTAGACGACAGGTGGCAGCAAAATCGACAAGCTCAGCAACTAGGGCAGACGCAGCAGCAGACTCAAAGGAAGGGTCAGTGACAACAGTAGCCAGGAGACGCGTGACAGTAGGAGTGGCAGCACAAAGAGAGTTTGACGCAGGGTCAGCAAGAGCAGGAAGAGAGGAAGCAGGAGGAGACGGCAGTGGGACACGCTGTGGAGCAGTGGACGGACGAAGCGCCATCAGGTGAGTGCCTGGGACAGAAGGAAGACGCTGACGCTGGACACGACTACTAGAGAGAGAGCAGTGTGGACAGGCGACTCAGGACGAGACTCAGGCGACGCAGGTCGAGACTCAGGCTCACGACGCTCAGTAAGACCTCCAGTTGGACCAGTGTAAGGAGCATGACCAGGGAGAGAGGAGGCAGACGGCAACTCCGACTGCAGCTGGACAGACGGAGGACACGCTAAGGAGGGAGGAGGACAAGGAGGAGGGAGCTGACCAAGAACCTGCTGAAGGAGCGGAACGAAGTACGGCCGTGACCGTGCAGCGACACCAGAGCCAGTAGGGACACCTGCACCAGGGTCCGCAGCACCAGCAGCAGCTCGAACACCTGGGTCCTCAGCACCAGCAGCAGCTCCAACGCCCGGGTCCGCAGCACCAGCAACAGCTCCAACACCTGGGTCCTCAGCACCAGCAGCAGCTCCAACGCCCGGGTCCGCAGCACCAGCAGCAGCTCCAACGCCTGGGTCCGCAGCACCAGCAGCAGCTCCAACGCCCGGGTCCTCAGCACCAGCAGCAGCTCCAACGCCCGGGTCCTCAGCACCAGCAGCAGCTCCAACACCCGGGTCCTCAGCACTAGCAGCAGCTCCAACGCCCGGGTCTGCAGCACCAGCAGCAGCTCCAACACCTGGGTCCTCAGCACCGGCAGCAGCTCCAACATCCGGGTCCTCAGCACCAGCGGCAGCTCCCACGACAGCGGGGTCCACAATACGAGGCACGCCACTCTGAAGAGTGCAGCGCCGCTCGTACCACTCACGGATCCGCTCACGGGAGGGGAGCTCCCGAACGGGAGGAGAAGCACTAGCACCAGTCCCAGCAGCACGTCCGGCTCGAGCAGCACCTCTCCTGAGGCTGCAGTACTGTAAGTACCACTCACGTAGCTGCTCCAAGGAGAGGGCTCCTCCAGGTGTAGGACTCCTAGGCCCAGTACCTCCAGACCCAGAACCCCCAGACTCCGGACTCTGCAGCTCAGCACCCCAAAGCTCAGTACCCCCAAGCTCAGCACCCCCAGGCTCCACACCCCCAAGCTCAGCACCCCCAGGCTCCACACCCCCAGGCTCCACACCCCAAGGCTCAGCACCCCCAGGCTCAGCACCCCCAGCAAGACAAGAGTCGACAGCTACCTCAACAGGCTCAACCGGGTCTACCTGAGACACACCTGAGGGGGCGGCACCTTGAGGGGGGAGGGGGTCTGCAACAGCAGCACCTGGCACGAGGAATAGAGGCGGGGGGGGGAGCGGGGCAGTGCGGTAGGGGAAGAGGCGGTAGTAGGGGACGGACTCGTCAAAAGTGACGTCCTGAGAGGGCAAGACTCAGCGCGAGGTGGCGTGGTAAAACTGCCAACCAGACGCGTCCGGGACAAAGCCGAGGAAGACGTAGGGAACAGCACGGGAGGAGAGCTTGTCCGCAGACGTATCGCGGACAAAAGCTCGAGATCCCCAGACCCGGAAACGCGACGCATCGCACACCTCCCCCGTCCTCAGCAGCGTGGGCGAGGTCTCCGGCAAGGAGACACAGGGCCAGAGGTTGAGCTGATGCGCAGCGTACCGTACCGCAAACGGCCACAGAAAGTGGGGGGCAGCCGCATGGATCAAGGAGGTACGGGCGACCTCCATGAATGACGTACGTGCAGCTAAAGCCACCCCCCCCCCCCCCCCCTTGTGCTGAGAGTACCACTCACGGACCTCCTGGGGCGACGGAGTGTGCTGCTGGCCCTGGCCACCGCCAACGCCTCCACGACCACCGCCGCCGCCACCACCTCCTCGACCACCCCAACCCCTGCCGCCGCCGCGTCCACCGCCACCCCCACCACCGCCTCCGCCCCTGCCACCTCCCCCGCCGCTGCCGCCACCACCCCCACCGCCGCCACTAGCCCCACCAGTCCCACCACCACCCCAACCGCCGCCACCACCCCCACCACCGCCTCCCCCGCCGTCACCACCTCCTCCCTTGGCTTCTTTGCCCTTGCCGCTGCGGCCCCCGCTTGAAGCAGACGCAGTACCGACCTTCTCAGCACCAAGGAGGTCAACAGCAGCAGCAGAGGCAACAAAGGGAAGAAGGGGGGAAGGAGAACACCCCTAAAAGAACGGGGTACGGGGTTCGCCACGAGAGGCATCTACAGCTACGATGCTAGCCTTAGCTGCAAGCAGTTTCTTCTCAAGGAGGGCAATGGTGAGCTCAGTGGGGCAGCGAGCTAGGAAGTGGTCCCTAACAGCACGCGGAGTGTTAGGGAGGCGGGTGACTAGGTGATAGAGAGTGAGCCAGAGTGGGGGGGGGGTGCATGGCAAGGAACTCATCGGGCATGGCGGCACGGAAGCGGGCCTCACTAGTACGGAGGTGCGTGATGAGGTCAGCGACTGTGTGGAACAAGGCCAGGTCGGGGAAGGGGGGGCAGACACACAAGCACCTAGAGCAGCAGCCTCACCAGCACCTGGGGTAGCCGACATGCGAGTACCTGGAGCGGCAGACGCACTAGCCCTAATGCCCGGGTCGGGCGGCACACACAAGTACTCAGCACCCTCTCCACTAGTAGACATCACATACATGGCAGATAGAATAGCATCAAAGTCTAGAGCATAGATATCAATCCCCTTCTTCAGGAGATCAATCTAGCGGGGCAGCTCAGTGGCCTGAGGGAACTGAACACGCCAAGCGTCGTCGAGACGAGCGAAGCAGCGCTGTGTGGCGTGCGGTCGTCCACACTGCTGACCAGTGCGGTCACTAGTGCGAATGACGTACGTGCAGCTAAGACCACCCCCACCCCCGTGCTGAGAGTACCACTCACGGACCTCCTGGGGCGAAAGAGTGTGCTGCTGGCCCTAGCCACCGCCAGCGCCTCCACGGCCACCACCACCGCTGCCACCTCCTCGACCACCCCAACCCCTGCCGCCGCCTCGTCCACCGCCAACCCAACCACCGCCTCCGCCCCTGCCACCTCCCCCGTCGCTGCCGCCACCACCCCCACCGCTACCACTCGCCCCTCCAGCCGAGCCACCACCCCCACTGCCTCCACCGCCCCCACCGCCGCCTCCCCCGCCGTCACCGCCACCACCCTTGCCCCCTTTGCCCTTGCCGCTGCGGCGCCCGCTAGAGGCAGACGCAGCGCCGACCTTCTCAGGACCAAGAAGGTCGACAGCAGCAGCAGAGGCGACAGAGGGAAGAAGGGGGGAAGGAGAACACCCCTCAAAGAACGGGGTACGAGGGTCGCCACGAGAGGCACCTACAGCGACTATGCTAGTCTCGGCTGCAAGTAGCTCCTTCTCGAGGAGGGCAATGGTGAGCTCAGTGGGGCAGCGAGCTAGGAAGTGGTCCCTGACAGTACGCAGTGTGTCAGGGAGGCGGGTGACTAGGTGATAGAGAGTGAGCCCGAGTGGAGGGGGGTGCGTGGCAAGGAACTCAGCGGGCATGGCGGCACGGAAGCGGGCCTCACTAGTACGGAGGTGCGTGATGAGGTCAGCGGTTGTGTGGAACGAGGCTAGGTCGGGAAACAGGTAGGGGAGGGAGAGACGGCCTAGTGCGGCAGAGGCAGGTGAGGAGTAGCGAGCAACTACAGTTGTGTACAGTGCCTGTGCAGTCTTGTGCTGGCCAAAGTGCTCGCGTTCGTCTATCGGCAGGGAGTTGCGAATAGCGAAGCGAGCGTGGGCATCACGAGTTTGCCACTGTGAGCGAGCAGTGCTGTCAGCAGTAGCAGCAGGGGCAGTGAGATGGCCTAGGGCGTGATTGTACAGTGAGATGTCATCCTTGGCTGTGAGCTGTAGGTAGAGGTGCAGGTCATCGAGCCAGGTGTCAAACTTCACTGGGCGGCCCTCAGCATCGAACACGAGAACCTGTGGGCTAGCCATAGGAACAGCAACAATAGCAGCAGTAGCAGTAGGAGAAGCAGTTAGGACGAACCAGTTAGGGCAGGGCGGCGCGGCTCGGTTCAGGTCGGGTCGCGCGGTTCGGCTGGGTCGCGCGGCTCGGCTCGGGGCGCGCGGTTCGGCTCGGGGCGCGCGGCTCGGGTCGCGCGGCTCGGGTCACGCGGCTTGGTTCGGTCGCGGGCTGCGGCGGGAACGGGCCGCTCGGGGCCTCTAGGGACGGTGGGCACGGGGCCGGTTGGGGCCTCTAGGGACGGCGGGCGCGGGGTCGGCGGGGCTGTTTGGGGCCCTAGAGAGGCGAGCGCGGGGCCGATCGGGGCCTGAACGGGGCTAGCGCGGGGCTGACGGGGCCTGAACGGGGCTAGCACGGGGCCGACGGGGCCTGAACGGGGCCTCTAGGGATAGCGGGCGTGGGGCCGACGGGGCCTGAACGGGGCTAGCGCGGGGCCGACGAGGCCTGAACGGGGCGGGCGTGGGGCCGACGGGGCCTGAACGGGGCTAGCGCGGGGCCGACGGGGCCTGAACAGGGCTAGCGCGGGGCCGACGGGGCCTGAACGGGGCTAGCGCGGGGCCGATGGGGCCTGAACGGGGCCGACGGGGCCTGAACGGGGCCGACGGGGCCTGAACGGGGCTGCTAGGGACAGCGGGCGTGGGGCCGACGGGGCCTGAACGGGGCTAGCGCGGGGCCGACGGGGCCTGAACGGGGCCTCTAGGGGGCGCTAGGTAGGTAAGCGCGGGGCCGTCAAGGGGGGCCTCTAGGGGCGTGACAAAGCCGAGGCGCCCTAGGGCGCAAGTAGGTAGATAGGTAGGTAGGTAGGTAGTGGTGGGCCCTTAGGGTGCGTCAGATCCGTTGGCCGGATCAATCCGGCCGGCCGGATCTAGCGAAGGTTACACATTCACGATATTCGTAAGGTACTTCGTTAATTTCGCACAATCCGGCCACTTGCTAAAATTTTGATGGCCGGTTTGATGGCCGTTTTAGCATTCGACAACTTTTCCGACGTGCAAACGAATCGAGAGTCGACCACTTTGTCGACTCATCAGCGCTACAGTACCTATGCGACTTGGCCAACATACCCAAGCGACTCAACGTGTCACAAGGACGACTCGCATGGCGCTTTCAGCGCCGTTGAACATGACCGGAACACTTGGTAATCTCTCTCGTCAGCGAAGTCAAGGAGCAAGGGCACCATGACACCGACTGCAGCAACCAAGGGGTGCGCACAACGTGCGTGAGTCTGATTGCTAAACGTCGTGCCCATCTGGGTGTGAAAGGATCCGCCATGTTGGATAATGGCTAGAGTGTAGGGACGTTCCGGTTTTTGTATGCTCTCGTCACACTTAGTTTGGGTAGACGACACGATCTCGCCGAGCCGGTTTGTAAATGGGGCCGCCGCTTGACTCCCTGATCGTAGTGTGCACAATAGCGGTTGTGTCACTTCAGTAACAGTACGTGCGACTCCGTCGCACAGTCCGGCCAACTGTGCGACCTGTAAATCTGAGACTTCTGCAAACCTGCCTCTAAATCGGCCACCAAATCTGTCAGATTTCAACACCTTGTAAATGTGGCTGGATGGTGGTCGGTTTAGCATTCGACCATTCTGTCGACTTTGGCGAAAAAAGGAGTCGACCAAAAGGGCGACAAATTTGCAGCCAAATCACATTGTAGCGGATCTGACGCACCCTTAAAAATTTCGGTCCTAGGAAGGACCTGCTCTATACCATGTTGGAATAACTGAACAGGAATGAATGAACTAACAGTGAAATGAGTACAAGTACCTAACCCTAGAATTGTGTACCCCCTATAGGCTAACCCACTGTAGCCTAAACAACCACAACATATATATGATGTTTGACACCCGCAGCATAGTGTTAAGGCTCCCCGTTGCCCATAGGTGAAGCCTACACAGCTGCCGAAGCTTAGAGGAGACATCCAGGCTCAGGAAAAATTATACAAGCCTCGGAACAATCCTCCTACCCCCCAGGTGAAGTTGGTAAGTGCTGAGTCGGGTATAGGAAAAAGAGAAGGTATTCACTTCGGTGTACCCTATGATCCTATTAATGAGACCCTCTTTGGCTACTCAGCGCAGCAGAGACCACTACTCCTCTAGGTGTTATACAATGGACGACGCCTCCAGGCACTGGTGGACAGCGGTGCATCTCGCTCGGTGTGTGACCGCGAAATATTGGAGAAAATTGGAGAGAAGGCAGAGGAGACCCAGTTTTCAGCAACCATGGTGGACGGTACGAAGCTTCCTATCCACGGCGAAGCATCACTGCAGCTGCATATCGGTGCGTTGAGTTTGAAGCCGAAGCTACCAGTCACCAACATCAAAGGGTTAGATTTAATCTTGGGGCAAGATTTCCTGAAGCGGTTCAACCCCGAGATCGATTGGGTCAACAGCAAGGTGTGCATCTACAACAACGGGAAGCGGATAGCACTGCGAAGCTGGACGGATACAGGGGACATTCCTGAAACGACACTGGCACGGTTCAAACAGTCGGTGAACGAGACTAACACAGGTTACTTAACACTGGTTATGACAGCAGAAGAGGAGGAGAAGCCGAAAGCAAAACTACCTGCAGCAGTGAAGGAGGTCTTGGAGCAGTATAAGGAGATAATGCCCGACGACCTACCCGCAGGCATACCTCCAGCACGCACCCACGAGCACGAGATCGTGGAGGAACCACGTGTCAAACATTACATGTTTATGTGGTTCTAGGCTGTAGTGGGTTACACCTTAGGGGGTGCACCAGATTAGGGTTTCATATTTGTACTCTTGTTCCTCTTAGTCACACACCATTCTCGTTTCTCATTCTGACATGGTATTACGAGCCTAGGTTTCACCTAGGACCGAAACGTTAGGGCCCACCGTTTCCGCTAGCCGCGCCCTAGTGCGCCGCCTTTTCCTAGCGCCCTCGTGCGCCTCGTTCCTCGCGTCGCCCTTTAAGGCCTCTCACGGCCCCTCGCGTCGCCCCTTAAGGCCTCTCACGGCCCCCCCTTACGACCCAGCGCTAGCCCCGAACGGCCCCATGCGGCCCCCGCGCTAGCCTCCCCCGGCCCATTACGGCCCCGCGCTAGCCTCCTACGGCCCCGAACGGCCCCGCGCTAGCCCCGAACGGCCCCTTGCAGCCCCCGCGCTAGCCTCTCACGGCCCCTTAAGGCCCCGCGCTAGCCTCTCACGGCCCCCGAATGGCCCCGCACTAGCCCCGAACGGCCCCCGAACGGCCCCCGCGCTCGCCTCGAACGGCCCCCCCCGCGCTCGCCCCTCTACGACCGAGCCGCGCAGCGCGACCCCAGTTGAACCGCGCGACCCGAGCCGAACCGCGCGACCCGACCGAGCCGCGCCGCCCTAGCCGAGCCGCGCCGCCCTAGCCGAGCCGCGCCGTCCTAGCCGAGCTGCGCCCTCCTTACCTGAGCAGCAGGGCCAGTACTGGACTGAACTGCTCCTACTGCTACTGCTACTGCTACTGCTACTGCTACTGCTACTGCTGCTGCTACTTCAGCTATGGCTAGCCCTACAGTTCTCTCGTTCGATGCTGAGGGCCGCCCGATTGAGTTTGAGACCTGGCTCGATGATCTGCACCTGTTCCTCCAGCTCACTGCCAGGGAGGATGTCTCGCTGTACGATCATGCACTAGGCAAAGCTGCTGCCACTGCTACTGATGCTGACGCCACTACCCGCTCCTAGTGGCAGACTCGTGACGCCCACGCTCGCTTCGCTATTCGCAACTCCCTGCCTGTAGATGAGCGCGAGCACTTCGGCCAGCACAGGACTGCCCAGGCACTGTACACTGCTGTAGTTGCGCGCTACTCCTCCCCAGCCTCTGCTGCGCTAGGCCGTCTCTCTCTTCCCTACCTGTTCCCTGACCTGTCCGCCTTCCAGACAGCCGCTGACCTCATCACGCACCTCCGCACTAGTGAGGCCCGCTTCCGTGCCGCTATGCCTGCTGAGTTTCTTGCCTCCAACCCTCCCCCGCTCTGGCTCACTCTCTACCACCTAGTTACCCGCCTCCCTGACACTTTGCGTACAGTCAGGTACAGCTTCCTAGCCCGCTGCCCCACTAAGCTCACCATTGCCACCCTCGAGAAGGAACTCCTTGCAGCTGAGAAGAGTATTGTAGCTGTAGGTGCCAAGCGTGGTGACCCCCGCACCCCTTTCTTCGAGGGGTGTTCCCCCTCCCCCCTGCTCCCCTCTGTCGCCTCTGCTGCTGCTGTCGACCTCCTTGGTGCTGAGCAGGTCGGGTCTGCGTCCGCTCCCAGCGGGCGCCGCAGCGGCAGGGGCAGGGGAGGCAAGGGCGGTGGGGGTGATGGCGGGGGAGGCGGTGGTGGGGGTGGTGGCGGCAGTGGGGGCGGTGGCGGGGCTGGAGGGGCTAGTGGCAGCGGTGGGGGTGGTGGAGGCAGCGGCGGCGGCGGTGGCCGGGGTGGGGGCGGTGGTGGTGGCGGCGGAGGACGTGGCGGCGGCAGGGGCGGTGGTGGTCGTAGTGGCGGCAGCGGTGGTGGTCGTGGAGGCTCTGGCACTGGCCAGAGCACGCAGCACCCTCAGTCCTCCCAGGAGCTTCGTGAGTGGTACTTACAGCACGGGGGTGGGGGGGGTAGCCTTAGCTGCACGTACGTCATCCGCACTGGTCGCCGCAAGGGACAGACGTGCGGGAGGGCGCACACTGCGCAGCGCTGCTTCTCTTGCCTAGATGACGCTTGGCGTGCTCAGTTTCCTGACGCTCCTGAGCTCCCTGTGTGGGCTGATCTCCTCAAGAAGGATATCGATATCTATGCTCTTGATTTTGATGTTATTCTCAAAGCCATGTATGCATTGACTATTAGAGGAGAGGAGGACCAGTACCTGTGTGTTCCGCCTGACCCACGCATCCGCACGAGTGAGGCTGCCGCCCTAGGTGCTTGCGTGTCTGCTGCCCCAGGTGCTGGTGAGGCTACTGCTCTAGGTGCTTGTGTGTCCGCCACCCCAGGTACTACTGAGTCCACTGAGGCACTGCACACCTTCACTCTAGACTCAGGCGCTTCGCGCTGTTTCTTTCGTGACCGCACTGCTCTTGAGCCCCTTGCTCGACCAGTCGCTGTCTCGCTCGCTGACCCCTCTGGGGGTCCGGTCATTGCTACCTCCTCCACTGTCCTTCCTTGTCCTGCTGTCCCGTCGGGCACACTGTCGGGTCTCCACCTCCCCTCGTTCTCTACGAACTTGGTGGCGGGTTGTGCGCTTCAGGATGGGGGTGTTCACCAGTTCACCCCTGCCTACGAGCGCGTGACACACTGTACGTGTGCTCGGACGGGCCGTCACCTGGCTACCTTCACTCGGCAGCCGGGGTCGGACCTGTACACACTGACCACTGAGTCCCCTCAGGTAGCGGCGTCTGCGTCTGCGTCAGGTCAGCTGTCAGCCCCCTGCTCGTGTCGCTCTCTGGCGCACAAGACAGTCCTCTGGCACCATCGACTTGGTCACCCGTCAGTGCAGCGCCTTCGGGGCATGCACGCCCGGTACCTTGTCTCTGGTCTTCCTCGGGTACTCCCTCCCCTCCCACCCTCCCTTGCTCCTCCTTGTCTTCCCTGTGTCGAGGGGCGGCAGCGCGCTGCCCCTCACTCCTCCTCGTTCCCCCCAACGATTGCTCCTTTGCAGACGCTCCACATGGACGTGTGGGGCCCAGCCCGCGTGCGTGGTCAGGGCCAGGAGAGGTACTTCTTGATCGTCGTTGACGACTACTCGCGCTACACCACGGTCTTCCCCTTGCGCACCAAGGGTGAAGTCCCTGATGTTCTGATCCCTTGGATCAGCAGAGCACGTCTTCAGCTGCGAGAGCGTTTTCGCTCGGAGTTTCCTGTCCTGCGCTTGCACTCTGACAGAGGTGGTGAGTTCTCCTCCGACCTCTTGGCAGCCTACTATGCCGAGCACGGCATTCGCCAGTCATTCACGCTTCCGGCCTCTCCACAGAAGAATGGGGTTTCTGAGCGCCGCATTGGCTTGGTCATGGAGGTCGCTCGTACCTCCTTAGTCCACGCGGCTGCCCCCCACTTTCTGTGGCCGTTTGCGGTCCGGTACGCTGCGCATCAGCTCAACCTCTGGCCCCGTGTCTCCGCTCCGGAGACCTCGCCCACACTGCTGTGGACGGGGGAGGTTGGCGATGCGTCACGCTTCCGTGTCTGGGGATCCCGAGCTTTTGTTCGCGACACGTCTACGGACAAGCTCTCCTCCCGCACTGCTCCGTGTGTCTTTCTTGGCTTTGTCCCGGATGCGTCTGGCTGGCAGTTTTAACATCCCGCCTCGCACCGCGTCTTCCCCTCTCAGGACGTCACTTTTGACAAGTCCGTGCCCTTTTGACTCCTCTTCCCCTACCGCACTGCCCCGCTCCCTCCCCCGCCTCTCTTCCTCGCGCCAGGTGCTGCAGTGGTAGACCCCCTCCCCCCTCAGGGTGCCGCTCCTTCAGGTGTCTCCCAGGTAGACCCGGTTGAGCCTGCTGAGGTAGTTGTCGACTCGCGTCCGGCTAGGGGTTCTGAGCCTGAGCGTGCGGAGCCTGAGAGTGCGGAGCCTGGGGGTGCTGAGTCTGGGGGTACTGAGCGTGTGGGTGCTGAGTCTGGGGGTGCTGAGCCTGGGGTTGCCAAGTCTGGGGGTGCTGAGCCTGGGGTTACTGAGTCTGGGGGTGCTGAGCCTGGAGTTGCTGAGTCTGGGGGTACTGCAGCTGACTGTGAGACGCCTGGAGGAGCTCCCTCTTTGCAGCAGCTGCGTGAGTGGTACTCGCGATACTGCAGCCTTCGGCAGGGTGCGTCTCGGGCTCGCGGTGCTGCTGGAGTTGGTGCTCGTGTTTCCCCGCCCCGGCGGGAGCCGCCCTCTTCCCCACAGCTCCGGGAGTGGTACGCTCGGCACATCAGTCTTCGTAGTGGGACTGCTGGTGCTGGGGTCCCCGGGGTTGACACTACTACTGGTACTGCGGACCCTGGAGCTCGAGGTGCTGCTGCTGCTGGCGGTACTGCTGGAGGTGCTGTTACTGCTGGCGGTGCTGCTGGTGCTGCTGGAGGTGAGGCTGGTGCTGAGGACCCGGGCGTTGGAGCTGCTGCGGGTGCTGCTGACCCTGGTCCTGGAGGTGCTGCTGCTGCTGGCGGTACTGCTGGTGCTGCTGGAGGTGCTGCTGGAGGTGCTGCTGCTGGTGCTGAGGACCCTGCCGCTGGTGACGCTGCTGGTTCGGGAGTTACTGCACGGCCTCGGCCGTACTTCGTTCCACTCCTTCAGCAGGTTCTTGGTCAGCCTCCTCCTCCCGCCTTAGAGTGTCCGCCTGTCAGATTATTATAGCTGATGCATGTTTGTAGGCTATAGTGGGGTAGCACATATGGGGTACAGTTTGCTAGGGTTGTATTTGTACCCAACTCTGACTTAGTCAATTCATTCCTCTGCTCATAGTTTCACATGGTATAGAGCTAGGTCCCTCCAGGACCGAATTTTTTTTTGGGCCCACCGAAGCGCGCCCCGAGGCGCGCCCTTTTTTGTTTTAGCGACCCTTCGGGTCGCCCTCTCCCCTGCGGCCCCGCCGCCTGCCCCTTACGCGGCCCCGCGCTGGCCCCTTACGCGGCCCTGCGCCGCCGGCTCCTACGCGGCCCCGCGCCGGCCCCTTACGCGGCTCCGAGCCGGCCCCTTACGCGGCCCCGGGCCGCCGGCTCCTACTCGGCCCCTTACGCGGCCCCGCGCCGGCCTCCTTCTCGGCCCCGCCGCCGGCCTCCTACACGGCCCGCCGCCGGCCTCCTACTCGGCCCGCCGCCGGCCTCCTACACGGCCCCGCCGCCGGCTCCTACTCGGCTCCGCCGCCGGCCTCCTACACGGCCCGCCGCCGGCCTCCTACACGGCCCGGCCCCGGCTCCTACTCGGCCCGCCGCCGGCCTCCTACTCGGCCCGCCGCCGGCCTCCTACACGGCCCCGCCGCCGGCTCCTACTCGGCCCCGCCGCCGGCCTCCTACTCGGCCCGCCGCCGGCTCCTACTTGGCCCTACCGCCGGCCCTACCGCCGGCCTTGTCCCGGCCCCGCCACTGCACTGCAGCCGAGCCGCCCAGCAGCAGCCGAGCCGCCCAGCAGCATCCGAGCCGCCCAGCAGCAGCCGAGCCGCCCAGCAGCAGCCGAGCCGCCCAGCAGCAGCCGAGCCGCCCAGCAGCAGCCGAGCTGCCCAGCAGCAGCCGAGCCGCCCAGCAGCAGCCGAGCCGCCCCGCAGTAGCCGAGCCGCCCCGCAGTAGCCGAGCCGCCCGGTACCTGAGCAGCCCGAGCCGCCTGCTGCTGACCTACCCGACTCTCCCATCCCGGTGAGACTTTCAGCTGCTGCTATGGCTACCCCCAATGTTCTCACTTTTGACGCTGAGGGGAGGGCCATTGACTTTGCCGTCTGGGTCGAGGATCTGCAGCTGTACTTACTGTGTGATGCGGTAGATGAGGTCTCTCTCTTTGACTTTGTCTCTGGCGCTGTCCCTGCCCCGCCTGCTGATGCTGACTCTGCCGTTCGCTCCAAGTGGGCGACCCGCGATGCTGCTGCACGTCTTGCTGTGCGTCGCCACCTCCCTTCCTCTGAGCGTGCCCACTTTAGTCAGTGCAAGACCGCTCAGGCCTTGTACGACGCTGTAGTTGCGCGCTACTCCTCCCCTTCCTCCGCTACCCTTAGCCGCCTCATGCTACCGTTTCTCTTCCCTGACCTCGCTTCCTTTCCCACTGTCGCTGACCTCGTTACCCACCTCCGCGCTAGTGACACCCGCTACCGCGCTGCCCTTCCTGCTGAGTTCCGCGCTGCGAACCCTCCTCCCATGTACATCACTCTCTACTTTCTCGTCACCCGTCTTCCTGAGTCCCTTCGTGTCGTTAGGGACCAGTTTCTCTCTGTCTGTCCCACCACTCTCACTGTCGACCTCCTTGAGGAGTCCCTGCTAGCGGCTGAGAAGAGTATTGTCGCTGTAGGGGCCTCTCGGGGTGACCCTCGCACCCCCATCTTTGAGGGGTGTGGTCCCTCCCCCCTGCTGCCCTCTGTCGCCTCTGCCGCTGCGGCCGACCTCGTTGGTTTTGAGTCGGTCGGCGCGGCGTCTGCCCCCAGTGGCAGACGCCGCACTGGCAAGGGCAAGGGGGGCAAGGGAGCGGGTGGAGCCAGAGGGGGCGGTGGAGGAGGCGGTGGGGGTGGAGGGGGGAGTGGGGGTGGCGGAGGGGGTGGTGGCGGGAGTGGAGGTAGTAGTGGCGGCGGTGGAGGCGGAGGTGGCGGCGGAGGTGGTAGCGGAGGAGGCGGTGGGAGCGGTGGGAGCGACGGTCCTGGTGGGGGAGGTGGCGGTGGCGACGGGGGTAGCGGTGGAGGCGGGGGTGGCGGTGGAGGAGGGGGTCGGAGTGGCTCGTCCCAGCGGAGCAGCTCTGGGGGTGGTCAGCGCCAGCAGCAGCAGCAGCAGCAGCCACAGCAGCAGCCGCAGCAGCAGCAGCGCTCTCGCACCGTCCCCGGCCCTCAGCAGCTCCGTGAGTGGTACTTGCAGCGTCAGCGCGGTGGTGCGCTTGGTCCCTGCCCCTACGTTCTTCGCACTGGTGACCGTGCAGGGGAGAGGTGTGGAGGCGCCCACACAGCCCGTCGCTGCTTTGGCCGCCTGACCGACGCCTGGCGTCAGCAGTTTCCGGAGGCCGCTGAGATCCCCCGCTGGGGAGAGCTGTCTAGGGCTGGTGTAGCTATTTATGATCTTGATTTTGATGCTATTCTCTCTGCTATGTATGCTGTGACTGGTAGTGATGAGGATGACTGTTACCGGTGTTTCCCGCCCGACCCGGGCATTGGTACTGCCGCGTCAGGTACTAGTGAGGCTGCTGCTCTAGGTGCCAGTGCGTCTGTGCTTTCAGGTACTGGTGAGTCCGCCCTCTCAGGTACTGTGTCGGCTTCGGCCTCTCACACCTTCACCCTTGACTCTGGAGCGTCTCGCTCCTTCTTTAGGGACCGCACCACTCTCACGCCGCTGAGTCGGCCTGTTGCGGTGTCCCTGGCGGACCCCTCTGGGGGGCCTGTCCTGTCTCGCTTCTCCACTGTCCTCCCGTGTCCGGCGGCCCCCTCTGGCACCCTGACTGGTCTCTACCTCCCCTCGTTCTCGACGAACTTGGTGAGTGGTGCTGACCTCCAGGATGCAGGTGTCCACCAGTTCACCCCTGCTCGTCAGCGGGTGACCCACTGTACGGAGGCGGATACAGGTCGCCACCTGGCTACGTTTACACGTCGGCCGGGGTCGAGCCTGTACACACTGACCACTGCTTCTCCTCCAGGTACTGCGTCTGGTAGGGCCCCTTCGTCTGGTCAGGTGTTTGCTGCAGCGTCCAGGTCTGGTCCTGAGTCTGCCCCTTGTTCGTGTCGTCGTCTGTCTCACGAGACCCTCCTCTGGCACCACCGCCTTGGCCACCCCTCTCTGCTTCGGCTCAGAGGCATGGCCTCGCGGGTCCTTGTGTCTGGTCTTCCCCGGTCCCTCCCTCCCCTTCCTCCGGGCCCTGGCCCTGCCTGTGTCCCCTGTGTCGAGGGGCGCCAGCGTGCTGCCCCTCACTCCTCCCAGTTTCCTCCGACAGAGGCCCCGTTGCAGACGCTTCACATGGACGTGTGGGGCCCAGCCCGCGTCCGTGGACAGGGTCAGGAGCGCTACTTCCTGCTAGTGGTTGACGACTACTCGCGTTACACCACAGTCTTCCCCTTGCGCAGCAAGGGTGAGGTCACTCAGGTGTTGATCGACTGGATCCGCGCAGCTCGTCTTCAGCTTCGGAGAAGCTTTGGCTCTGACTTCCCTGTCTTGCGTCTGCACTCGGACAGAGGCGGAGAGTTCTCCTCGGCCCTCCTGAGTACCTACTGTCGTGTGCGAGGCATCCGTCAGACCTTCACGCTTCCGGACTCACCACAGCAGAATGGGATCGCTGAGCGCCGCATTGGCATGGTCATGGACGTCGCTCGTACGTCCATGATGCATGCGGCTGCTCCCCATTTTCTGTGGCCGTTTGCGGTCAGGTACGCTGCGCACCAGATCAACCTCCACCCCAGGGTCTCTCGACCGGAGACCTCCCCAGCTCTGTTGTGGACGGGGAAGGTTGGCGATGCGTCGGCGTTCCGGGTCTGGGGATCTCGGGCGTTTGTTCGCGACCTGTCTGCGGACAAGCTGTCCCCTCGTGCTTCTCCCTGCGTCTTCCTCGGGTTCCCCCCCGACGCCCCTGGGTGGCAGTTTTACCACCCCACCTCTCGACGTGTTCTGTCCTCCCAGGACGTCACGTTCGACGAGTCGGTACCCTACTACCGCCTCTTCCCCTACCGCACTCCGTCCCTCCCCCCACCCCCCCTCTTCTTGGTTCCAGGTCCCCCCCCAGTAGTCCCCCTCCCCCCTCAGGGTCCTGCCCCTTCAGGTGTGTCTCAGGTAGACGCGGTCGAGCCTGTCGAGGTCACTGGTGACTCCGGTGCTGCTGCGGGAGCTGAGCCTGGGGGTGCGGAGTCTAGGGGTGCTGAGCCTGGGGGTGCGGAGTCTGGGGGTGCTGGGCCTGGGGGTGCTGAGCCTGGGGGTGCTGAGCCTGGGGGTGCTGTGCCTGGGGGTGCTGTGTCTGGGGGTACTGAGCCTGGGGGTGCTGAGCCGGGAGGTGCCGAGCCTGGAGGTGCTGTGCCTGGGGGTGCTTCGTCTCACCGGGGGCCGCTCTCTCCACAGGAGCTGCGTGAGTGGTTTGCCCGGCGCTGGAGGCGTGCCGCTGGTGCTGGTGGTTCTTCGGCTGCGGAGGGCGCTGCTGCCACGCGACCTGGCGGTGCCCGTCCTGTGGGTGCTGGAGCTGCTGGGTCTGAGTGTTCTCCTGGAGCTGGTCCTGCTGAGGACGTTGGCGCTGAGCCTGCGGTTGGTGGTCCGACTGACGGTGCTCCTGGTGCTGCTGCTGGAGGTTCTGGAGCTTTTGGTGGTTCTGCTGGAGGTGCTGCTGGAGTGGGTGCTCCTGCCGGGGGTGCTGGTGCTGTTCCTGCTGTTTCTGGCGTCGCCGCGCGGCCTCGACCGTACTTCGTTCCGCTCCTGCAGCAGGTTCTTGGTCTTACACCTCCTCCTCCTTCCTTAGAGGGTCCGCAGCCTGTCCGGTCACAGCCACAGCTACAGCCTGCCTCCCCTTTGCCTGCTCCTTCTCCCTACGCTGGTCCGACTGGAGGTCTTACTGAGCGTCGTGAGCCTGCGTCTCGTCCTGCGTCGCCTGTTCGTACTGAGCGCGCTAGTGGTCGCGGGTCGCGTCAGCGTCCTCCTCCTGTCCCTGGCACGCACCGGATGTCACTGCGTCCGTCCACTGCTCCTCTGCGTGCCCCTTTGCCTTCTCCTCCTGCTTCCTCTCTTCCTGCTCTTGCCGACCCGGAGTCGGACTCTCTTCGTGCTGCCAGTCCTACTGTCACGCGTCTCCTTGCTACTGCTGTCACTGACCCTTCCTTCGAGTCGTCTGCTGCGTCTGCCCTTGTCACTGAGCTTGTCGACTTTGCTGCGCGCTGTCGTCTAGACTACGCTGCTCGTCTTGTCGCTGAGTCTGAGTCCGCCTGTCCTCCGTCCGTCGGGGGTGAGTGTGCCCTTGGCACGGACGTCCTAGAGGACAGGCAGGAGGAGTTCCAGTGTCTAGCCGCTGCTTCACCTCGTCTCGCGTCTGTACTACTAGCCCCTGAGGGAGACCCGGATGCACTAGACATCCCGACTCCGCGTTCTTACGCGGAGGCCGTAGAGGGTCCCTACTCCTCTCAGTGGCAGGCAGCTATGGATGCAGAGATGGCTTCCTGGAAGTCCACAGGCACCTACGTTGACGCGGTTCCCCCTCCTGGGGCGAACATCGTCAGTGGCATGTGGATCTTCAGGGTGAAGCGGCCGCCGGGCTCGCCGCCTGTCTTCAAGGCGCGTTACGTGGCTCGTGGCTTCAGTCAGCGGCAGGGAGTTGACTACTTTCAGACCTTCTCTCCCACCCCGAAGATGACCACTCTTCGGGTGCTGCTGCACATTGCCGCTCAGCGCGACTACGAGCTTCACTCTCTCGACTTCAGCACTGCGTTCCTGCAGGGTAGCCTGCACGAGGAGATCTGGCTGCGCCGTCCGCCTGGCTTCACTGGGACTTTCCCTCCTGGCACCCAGTGGAGCCTCCGACGGCCAGTCTACGGTCTCCGCCAGGCACCGCGTGAGTGGCACGACACACTGAGGACTACGCTTGCGGCTCTTGGGTTTGCTCCTTCTACTGCTGACCCGTCGCTGTTTCTTCGCACCGACACTTCCCTGCCGCCGTTCTACATCCTCGTGTACGTCGACGACTTGGTCTTTGCCACAGCGGACACTGCTGGACTCGCCTACGTGAAGTCCGAGCTGCTGAAGAGACACACGTGCACAGACCTGGGTGAACTGCGCAGCTACCTTGGCTTGCAGATCACTCGGGACAGAGCACGCCGCACCATTACCCTGACTCAGTCACACATGGTGCAGCAGGTCCTTCAGCGCTTCGGCTTCACGTACTCCTCGCCTCAGGCCACTCCTCTGCCTACTCGCCACTCACTCTCAGCTCTGCCTTCGGATGAGTCCGTAGAGTCGAGTGGTCCGTATGCAGAGCTTGTTGGCTGCCTCATGTACCTGATGACCTGCACTCGACCTGACCTTGCATACCCTCTGAGCATCCTTGCACGCTATGTTGCTCCTGGGAGACACCGACCAGAGCACATGGCTGCAGCGAAGAGGGTATTGCGCTACCTGTGCAGTACGTCGGGCATGGGGCTAGTGCTTGGAGGGCGGAGTCCAGTGGTCCTTACTGGGCACGCAGACGCTTCTTGGGCTGACGACCAGGCTACGCAGCGGTCGTCACAGGGTTACACCTTCAGCCTTGGTTCCGGCTCTGTCTCGTGGCGGTCTACTCGCTCGTCTTCGGTTCTCGGCTCCAGTTGTGAGGCTGAGATCTACGCCGGGGCCATGGCTGCACAGGAGCTTCGCTGGCTCACCTACCTGCTGACTGACCTTGGAGAGCTGCCTCGTTCTCCTCCAGTGCTGTACGTAGACAACAAGGCCATGTTGGCCTTGTGTCGAGAGCAGCGCTTGGAGCACAGAACGAAGCACATTGCTCTCCGCTACTTCCTTGCTCGTGAGCTGCAGCAGCGTGGTCAGTTGCGACTTGCTTACGTGGCCTCTGAGGCCAACACTGCTGATGTGTTCACCAAGGCACTTGCGCCTTGCGACCATCAGCGCTTTTGTACCCAGCTGGGTCTTGTACCTGTCTTGCCTCACTTGCTCTCTTCTTGACTTTACTTGTACTTTGACATATATATACCTGCTCTTGCTTGTCTAGTTTTATATATATGTCTTTACTCCTGCATGTGAACTGGCCTCTGGCCTTGCTCTTGTGCTCGGACTGTGTGGTGACTTTGTGATCCACCCTGAGCTTGTTTTGCTTTGCTTGACTGGTCTTGTGACCCCTTGTTCTCCCCCACTTTGCCTATGGGGGTGTGTCAGATTATTATAGCTGATGCATGTTTGTAGGCTATAGTGGGGTAGCACATATGGGGTACAGTTTGCTAGGGTTGTATTTGTACCCAACTCTGACTTAGTCAATTCATTCCTCTGCTCATAGTTTCACACCGCCGTCTGTCCAGTCACAACCACAGTTACCGCCTGCCTCCCCTCTCCCTGTGCCTGCTCCTTACACTGGTCCGACTGGTGGTCTTGCTGAGCGTCGTGAGCCTGCGTCACGTCCTGTGTCGCCTGCGTCTCGTCGAGCGTCGCCTGTTCGTACTGCTACTTCTGGTCATAGTGTCCAGCGTCAGCGTCCTCCTGCTGTCCCAACCACTCACCAGATGGCACTTCGTCAGTCCACTGCTCCACAGCGTGTCTCTCTCCCGTCGCCTCCTGCGTCCTCTCTTCCTGCTCTTGCTGACCCGACGTCCGACTCCCTTTGAGCTGCCAGTCCTACTGTCACACGTCTCCTAGCTACTGTTGTCACTGACCCTTCCTTTGAGTCCGCTGCTGCGTCTGCCTTAGTTGCTGAGCTGGTCGATTTTGCAGCTGCGTGTCGTTTATACTACGCTGCCAGTCTTGTTGCTGAGTCTGAGTCTGTCTGTCCTCCGTCCGTCGGGGGTGACTGTGCCCTTGGCACTGACGTCCTTGAGGACAGGCAGGAGGAGTTTGGTTGCCTTGCTGCTGCTTTGCCCCATCTCGTGTCCATGCTTGTTGCCCCTGAGGGAGACCCGGATGCACGAGACATCCCGACCCCACGCTCTTACGCAGAGGCGATGGCCGGTCCCTACTCCTCTCAGTGGCAGACAGCCATGGACGCAGAGATGGCTTCCTGGAAGTCCACAGGCACCTACGTCGACGAGGTTCCCCCACCTGGGGCGAACATCGTCAGTGGCATGTGGATTTTCAGGGTAAAGCGGCCACCGGGCTCTCCGCCTGTCTTCAAGGCGCGTTACGTTGCGCGAGGCTTCAGTCAGCGGCAGGGAGTTGACTTCTTCCAGACCTTCTCCCCGACCCCGAAGATGACCACTCTTCGGGTTCTGTTGCACGTCGCTGCTCAGCGTGACTACGAGCTCCACTCGCTTGACTTCAGCACAGCTTTCTTGCAGGGCAGTCTGCACGAGGAGATCTGGCTGCGCCGCCCACCTGGCTTCACTGGGTCGTTTCCTCCTGGTACCCAGTGGAGCCTCCGGCGGCCAGTCGACGGTCTCCGCCAGGCGCCACGTGAGTGGCACGACACACTGACGACTACTCTTGCGGCTCTTGGGTTCGCTCCTTCTACTGCTGGCCCGTCGCTGTTTCTACGCACCGACACCTCACTGCCGCCGTTCTACATCCTCGTGTACGTCGACGACTTGGTCTTTGCCACTTCTGACACAGCTGGTCTCGCTCACGTGATGTCCGACCTGCAGAAGAGACACACGTGTACAGACCTGGGTGAACAGACAAGCTATCTTGGCTTGCGGATCACACGGGACAGAGCACGGCGCACCATTACCCTGACTTAGTCACACATGGTGCGGCAGGTCCTTCAGCGCTTCGGCTTCACGTACTCCTCGCCTCAGTCCACTCCTCTGCCTACGGGACACTCGCTCTCAGCTCTGCCTTCGGATGAGTCCGTAGAGCCGAGTGGTCCGTATCCAGAGCTTGTGGGCTGCCTCATGTACCTGATGACCTGCACGCGACCTGACCTTGCATACCCTCTCAGCATCTTAGCACGCTATGTTGCTCCCGGCCGTCACCGGAAGGAGCACATGGATGCAGCTAAGAGGGTGTTGCGCTACTTGTGCAGTACGTCGGGCATGGGGCTATGCTTGGAGGGCGAGACCGGCCTGCTCTCACTGGGCACTCAGACGCTTCTTGGGCAGACGACCAGGCTACTCAGCGGTCGTCTCAGGGTTACACCTTCAGCCTTGGCTCTAGCTCTGTCTCTTGGCGTTCTACTCACTCTTCTTCTGTTCTCAGCTCCAGCTGTGAGGCTGAGATCTACGCCACGGCCATGGGTGCCCAGGAGCTTCGCTGGCTCACCTACCTGCTGACGGACCTTGGAGAGCAGCCTCGTTCTCCTCCAGTGCTGTACGTCGACAACAAGGCAACCATTGCCTTGTGTGACGAGCACAGACTGGAGCACAGGACGAAGCACATTGCTCTGCGTTACTTTCTAGCTCGAGAGCTACAGCAGCGTGGTCAGCTTCGTCTGCGTTACGTGGCCACTGAGGCCAACACTGCTGATGTGTTCACCAAGGCGCTTCCGCCTGTTGACCATCAGCGTTTTTGCACTCGTCTAGGCCTTGTGCCGACTGGACCTCACTTGCTTACTTCTTGACTTTGTCTGTTCTGTGATCACTATATATATATATATATATATATATATACCTGCATGTTTACTCTTGCTAGGTTGTGATCATTGTACTTCTTGCTCTATTATAAATCTGCATGTGAACTGGTCTTGTGACCGCTTGCTTGTGCTCGGAATTTGTGTGGAATCCTCGAGATCCACCCTGAGCTTGTTTGCCTTGTTTTGCCTTGACTGGTCTTGTGACCCCTAGGTCTGCCCCACTTTGCCTATGGGGGTGTGTCAAACATTACATGTTTATGTGGTTCTAGGCTGTAGTGGGTTACACCTTAGGGGGTACACCAGATTAGGGTTTCATATTTGTACTCTTGTTCCTCTTAGTCACACACCATTCTCGTTTCTCATTCTGACACCACGTGCAAAACCTGTCTCACGCGCACCATAGCGAGTGAGTCCGACCGAGCTGACAGACATGAAGAAACAGATCGAGTATCTACTGGACAGACAACTGATCCGCCCATCCACCTCTCCCTACGGCGCACCAGTTCTCTTCACACCAAAACCAGACGGCAGTTTACGGATGTACATCGACTACCGCGCACTGAACAAACAGACAGTTAAATACAAATACCCCATACCGCGCATCGACGACTTACTGTACCAACTGCGTGGTGCAACAGTCTTCTCGAAGCTGGACCTACGGTCGGGTTACTGGCAGATCAAGATGGCGAACAACTCGATCCACAAGACGGTGTTCCGTACCAGATACGGCTCCTACGAATACTTGGTGATGCCGTTCGGACTCTGCAATGCACCAGCGACGTTCCAGGCAGAAATGAACCATATTCTATGGCCCCTATTGGACGAGTGCGTAGTGGTGTACGTGGACGATATCCTCATCTACTCCAAGAACATGAAGGAGCATGTGGAGCATCTGCGGAAGGTGTTCGAGATCCTGCGGAAAAATAAGTTTTACGTGTCAGATTTAAATGACATAGCTATAGTAGGCTATAGTGGTGTAGCACATATGGGGTACAGCTTTCTAGGGTTTGTATTTGTACCCAACTTTCACTTAGTCATTTCATTTCTCGTTTTAGTTTTCTCATGGTATCGAGCAGGTTCCCTCGTGGGAACTGTTCGTAGGGCCCACCGATTCGATTTTTTTTTTTCCTGCCCGGAGCGCGCTCAGCCCCTGCCCGAGTCGCGCTCCCCTCTCTGATCCCGTTGCGCCGCCCTCTCGGCCCCGATCCGCCGCCCTAGCGGCCCCGTCGTCTAGCCCTACGGCCCCGATCCGCCGCCCTACGGCCCCGTCGCCTACCCCGCGGCCCTCGCGCCGCCCTACCTGCGGCCCCGGCCCCATCGCCTACCTGCGGCCCCGGCCCCGTCGCCTACCTGCGGCCCCGGCCCCGTCGCCTACCTGCGGCCCCGGCCCCGTCACTTACCTGCGGCCCCGTCGCCTACCTGCGGCCCCGTCGCCTACCTGCGGCCCCGTCGCCTAGCCCTGCGGCCCCGATCCGCCACCCTGCCGCCCCGTCGCCTACCCCGCGGCCCTCGCGCCGCCCTACCTGCGGCCCCGGCCCCGTCGCCTACTTGCGGCCCCGGCCCCGTCGCCTACCTGCCGCCCCGGCCCCGTCACTTACCTGCGGCCCCGTCGCCTACCTGCGGCCCCGTCGCCTACCTGCGGCCCCGTCGCCTACCTGCGGCCCTGTCGCCTACCTGAGGCCCCGGCCCCGTCACTTACCTGCAGCCCCGTCGCCTACCTGCGGCCCCGTTGCCTACCTGCGGCCCCGTCGCCTACCTGCGGCCCCGTCGCCTACCTGCGGCCCCGGCCCCGTCACTTACCTGCGGCCCCGTCGCCAACCTGCGGCCCCGGCCCCGTCGCCTACCCCTACCGCCCAAGCCGCCTGAGCCGCCGAGTCGTCCGAGCCGCCTGAGCCGCCGAGTCGCTCGAGCCGCCAAGTCGCCCAAGCCGCCCGAGTCGCCCGAGCCGCCGAGTCGCCCGAGCCGCCCAAGCAGCCGAGTCGCCGAGCCGCAGTTGCCGCCCGAGCGGCCCGAGCCGCCCGAGCCGCCCGAGCCGCCGAGCAACCGAGCCGCCCAAGCCGCCCCTGTCTGGTAAGAGCAGCGCCTCTACCACTGCACTGCCCTTACCCCACTGTTCGCACTACTAGACTACTGCTGTCATGGCCACCCCTAGTGTCCTCGCTTTTGACGCTGAGGGTCGGGCCATTGACTTTGACGTCTGGATAGATGACCTGCAGCTTTTCCTATAGTGCGATAGGGCGGACGGTCTCTCCCTCTTTGACCTCATCTCTGGTGCCTCTCCTCCCCCTGCTGCTGATGCTGACGCCACTGTTCGCTCACAGTGGGCCACACGCGATGTTGCTGCACGTCTTCCTGTGCGTCGCCACCTGCCTACCTCTGAGCGTGCGCACTTTAGCCAGTACAAGAGTGCTCAGACCTTGTACGACGCTGTAGTTGCACGCTACTCCTCCCCTGCCACTGCTGCACTGAGCCGCCTCATGCTACCGTACCTCTTCCCTGACCTTGCTGCCTTTCCCACAGTCGCTGACCTCATTACGCACCTCCGCACAAGTGACACTCGCTACCGCGCTGCGCATCCTGCTGAGTTCTGCGCCAAGAACCCCTCCCCCATGTACATCACCCTCTACTACATAGTCACCCGTCTCCCTGACTCTCTTCGCGTAGTCTGGGACCACTTCCTCTCAGTTTGCCCCAGCACTCTCACCGTTGACCTCCTCGAGAAGGCCCTCCTAGGAGCAGAGAAGAGCATAGTCGCTGTAGGAGCCTCTCGTGGTGACCCTCGCACCCCCATCTTTGAGGGGTGTTCCCCCTCCCCCCTTTTGCCCTCTGTCGCCTCTGCTGCTGCGGCCGACCTCGTTGGTATTCAGTCGGTCAGTGCGGCATCTACCCCTAGCGGGAGACGCCGCTCTGGCAAGGGCAAGGGGGGCTGGGGCGCTGGAGGAGCTAGCGGGGGCAGAGGAGGTGGCGGTGGAGGCGGCGGAGGGAGTGGGGGTGGTGGTGGGAGTGGTGGCGGGGGTGGAGGTGTCAGTGGCGGCATTGGATGCGGAGGCGGCGGCGGCGGTGGCAGTGGGAGCGGAGGTAGCGGAGGTGGCGGCGGTGGCGGAGGCGGTGGCGGAGGAGGTGGAGCTGGTCGGGGTAGCGCTACGCAGCGGGTCGGATCCGGTGGTGGTCCGCGCCAACAGCAGCAACAGCAGCAGCAGCGCACTCGGGACATCCCCCCCCCCTCAGCAGCTCCGTGAGTGGTACGCTGCACGTAAGCAGGGTGGGGGTACCGGTCCGTGCACCTACGTCCTACGCACTAGCGACCGTGCAGGTGAGCAGTGTGGGGGTGCGCACCCCACCTAGCGCTGCTTTGGCCGCCCGACGGACGCTTGGCGTCACCAGTTCCCAGAGGCCACTGAGATCCCTCGCTGGGGTGAGCTGTCTAGGGCGGGAGTAGCTATCTTTGTCCTTGACTTTGATGCTATTCTTGCTGCCATGTATGCTGTGACTATTAGTCATGAGGGTGACTGTTAACGGTGTTTTCCGCCCGACCCAGGCATTGAGACTGCTGCTCTAGGTACTGGTGAGGCTGCTGCTCTGGGTGCTAGTGAGGCTGCTGCTCTAGGTGCCAGTGCGTCTGCTTCCTCAGGTGCTGGTGAGTCTGCGCTCTCACATACCGCGTCTGCTTCGACCTCCCTCACTTTCACTCTTGATTACGAGGCTTCTCGCTCCTTCTTTCGAGACCACACCACACTCGCGTCTCTTAGTCGGCCAGTTGCAGTCTCTCTGGCAGACCCCTCTGGGGGTCCTGTCCTTTCTCACTTCTCCACTGTCCTCCCGTGTCCGGCGGCCCCCTCTGGCACCTTGTCTGCTCTTTACCTCCCCTCATTCTCTACGAGCTTGGTGAGTGGTGCTGACCTACAGGATGCGGGGGTTCACCAGTTCACTCCTGCGAGTCAGCGGGTGACCCACTACACGGACGCTCGCAAAGGCCGGCACTTGGCCACGTTTACACATCGGCCAGGGTCGAGCCTATACACACTGACCTCTGAGTCTCCTCCTGTCACTGCGTCTGGTCAAGTAGCTGCGTCGGGTCAGGTGTTTGCTGCAGCGTCCAGGTCTGGTCCTGAGTCTGCCCCCTGCTCATGTCGCCTCCTGTCTCACGAGACACTCCTATGGCACCACCGCCTTGGTCACCCCTCCCTGCTTCGTCTCTGAGGCATGGCCTCCCGTGTCCTTGTCTCTGGTCTTCCCCGGTCCCTCCCTCCCCATCCTCCGGGGCCTGGCCCTTCCTGCATCCCCTGTGCCGAGAGGCGTCAGCGGGCTGCCCCTCACTCCTCCCAATTTCCCCCAACAGAGGCCCCGCTGCAGACGCTTCACATGGACATGTGGGGCCCGGCCCGCGTTCGTGGACAGGGTCACGAGCGGTACTTCCTGCTGGTGATTGACAACTACTCGCGTTACACCACAGTCTTCCCCTTGCGCAGCAATGGTGATGTCACTGAGGTGTTGATCGACTGGATCCGCGCAGCTCGTCTCCAGCTCCGGCAGAGCTTCGGCTCGGACTTTCCTATTCAGCGTCTGCACTCTTACCGAGGCGGAGAGTTCTCCTCTGGCCTTCTACAAGCCTACTGTCGAGCACGAGGCATCCGCCAGACCTTTACGCTTCCGGACTCTCCACAGCAAAATGGGATTGCTGAGCGCCGCATTGGCATGGTCATGGACGTCGCTCGTACGTCCATGATGCATGCGGCTGCCCCCCATTTTCTGTGGCCGTTTGCGGTTCGGTACGCGGCGCATCAGATCAACCTTCACCCCAGGGTCTCCATGCCAGAGACCTCCCCAGCTTTGATGTGGACGGGGAAGGTTGGCAATGCGTCTGCGTTCCGTGACTGGGGATCTCCGGCGTTTGTCCGCGACTTGTCTGCGGACAAGCTGTCCCCTCGTGCTGCTCCTTGCGTCTTCCTTGGCTTCCCCCTTGATGCGCCAAGGTGGCAGTTCTACCACCCCACCTTTCGCCGTGTTCTGTCCTCCCAGGACCTCACGTTTGACAAGTCGGTCCCCTACTACCGTCTCTTCCCCTACCGCACTCCGTCCCTCCCCCCGCCACCGCTCTTCCTTGTGCTAGGTCCCCCCCCGGTAGACCCCCTCCCCCCTCATGGTCCTGCCCCTTCAGGTGTGTCCCAGGTAGACGCAGTCGAGCCTGTCGAGGTTACTGGTGACTCTGGTACTGCTGGGGGTGCTGAGCCTAGGGGTGCTGACTCTTGGGTTGCTGAGCGTGTGGGTGCTACGCCTCGGGGTGCTGGGCCTACGGGTGGTGCTACTTGGGGTGCTGAGCCTGGGGGTGCTACGTCTGGAGGTGCTGAGCCTGGGGGTGCCACGTCTGGAGCTGCTGAGCCTGGGGGTGCGGAGCGTGCGGGCGCAGGGCCTGCTCGTGTGGCGTCTGGCGGTGCTGGGCCTGGAGGTTCTCCGGGTGCTTTGTCTCGGTGGGTGCCACTCTCTCCACAGGAGCTACGCGAGTGGTTTGCCCGGCGCTGGAGGCGTACTGCTGGAGCTGGAGCTTCTTCGGCTGCTGAGGGTGCTGGTGCCGCGGGTCCCTGAGGTGCTCGTACTGGGAGTACTGGAGCTGCTGGGCCTGCGGGTACGACTGGAGCTGGAGCTGCTGAGGGTGTTGGCGCTGAGGCTACTGCTGTCGGTCTTGGAGGCGATCTTGCTGGGGGTGCTACTGGTGCTGCTGGAGGTACTGCAGCTGGAGGTGCTGTTGGCGCTAGTACTTCCGCTGGGGGTGCTGGTGCTATCCCTGCTGTGTCTGGAGTCGCCGCGCGGCCTCGGCCGTACTTCGTTCCGCTCCTTCTGCAGGTTCTTGCTCCTCCTTCTCCCTTAGAGTGTCCACCGCATTTCTAGTCACAGTCACAGTTGCTGCCGGCCTCCCCACTGCCTGCTCCTTCTTCCTACACTGGTCCTACTGGAGGTCTTGCTGAGCGTCGTGAGCCTGCGTCTCGTCCTGCGTCGCCTGTTCGTGTTGCTCGCACTAGTGGTCGCGGTTCGCGTTAGCGTCCTCCTCCTGTCCCTGGCACGCACCGGATGTCTCTGCGTCCATCCACTGCTCCTCTGCGTGTCCCTTTGCATTCTCCTCCTGAGTCCTCTCTTCTTGCTCTTGCCGAACCGGAGTTGGACTCTCTTCGTGCTGCCCGTCCTACTGTCACGCGTCTCCTTGCTCTAGTCGTCACTGACCATTCCATTGAGTCCACTGCTGCGTCTGCCCTAGTTGCTGAGCTCGTCGACTTTGCTGCTCGCTGTCGTCTAGACTACGCTGCTAATCTTGTTGCTGAGACCGCATCTGTCTGTCCTCCGTCCGTCGGGGGTGAGTGTGCTCTTGGCACGGACGTCCTAGAGGACAGGCAGGAGGAGTTCCAGTGTATGGCTGCTGCTTCACCTCATCTCGTGTCCGTACTGCTTACCCATGAAGGATACCCGGATGCACTTGACATCCCGACTCCGGGCTCTTACGCGGAGGCCGTAGAGGGTCCCTACTCCTCTCAGTGGCAGGCAGCTATGGATGCAGAGATGGCTTCCTAGAAGTCCACAGGCACCTACGTTGACGCGGTTCCCCCGCCTGGGGCGAACATAGTGAGTGGCATGTGGATCTTAAGGGTGAAGCGGCCGCCAGGTTCTCCACCTGTCTTCAAGGCGTGGTACGTCGCTCGTGGCTTCAGTCTGCGGCAGGGAGTTGACTACTTTCAGACCTTCTCTCCCACCCCGAAGATGACCACTCTTCGGGTGCTGCTGCACATAGCCGGTCAGCGCGACTACGAGCTTCACTCTCTTGACTTCAGCACTGCTTTCTTGCAGGGTAGCCTGCACAAGGAGATCTGGCTGCGCCACCCACCTGGCTTCACTGGGAATTTTCCTCCTGGCACCCAGTGGAGCCTCCGGCGGCCAGTCTACGGTCTCCGCCAGGCACCGCGTGAGTGGCACGACACACTGAGGACTACGCTTGCGGCTCTTGGGTTTGCTCCCTCTACTGCCAACCCGTCGCTGTTTCTGCGCACCGACACTTCTTTGCCGCCGTTCTACATCCTCGTGTACGTCGACGACTTGGTCTTTGCCACTGCTGACACTGCTGGACTTGCCTACGTGAAGTCGAAGCTGCAGAAGAGACACACGTGCACAGACCTGGGTGAACTGCGCAGCTACCTTGGCTTGCAGATCACCCGGAACAGAGCACGCCGCACCATTGCCCTGACTCAGTCACACATGGTGCAGCAGGTCCTTCAGCGCTTCGGCTTCATGTACTCCTCGCCTCAGGCCACTCCTCTGCCTTCTCGCCACTCGCTCTCAGCTCTGCCTTTGGATGAGTCCGTAGAGTCGAGTGGCCCGTACCTAGAGCTTGTTGGCTGCCTCATGTACCTGATGACCTGCACCCGACCTGACCTTGCATACCCTCTTAGCATCTTGGCACGCTATGTTGCTCCTGGGAGACACAGACCAGAGCACATGGCCGCAGCGAAGAGGGTGTTGGGCTACTTGTGCAGTACGTCGGGCATGGGGCTTGTGCTTGGAGGGCGCAGTCCAGTGGTCCTCACTGGGCACGCAGACGCTTCTTGGGCTGACGACCAGGCTACGCAGCGGTCGTCACAGGGCTACACCTTCAGCCTTGGTTCCGGCTCTGTTTCGTGGCGGGCTACTCGCTCGTCTTCTGTTCTCGGCTCCAGTTGTGAGGCTGAGATCTACGCCGGGGCCATGGCTGCACAGGAGCTTCGTTGGCTCACCTACCTGCTGACTGACCTCGGAGAGCCACCTCGTTCTCCTCTAGTGCTGTACGTAGACAACAAGGCCATGCTGGCCTTGTGTCGAGAGCAAGGACTGGAGCACAGAACGAAGCACATTGCTTTTCGCTACTTCCTTGGTCGTGAGCTGCATCAGCGTGGTCAGCTGCGTCTGGCGTACGTGGTCTCTGAGCCCAACACTGCTGATATCTTCACCAAGGCACTTGCGCCTTGTGATCATCAGCGCTTCTGTACTCAGCTGGGTCTTGTGCCTACCTTGCCTCACTTGCTCACCTCTTGACCTTGCTTGTACTGTTACATATATTTGTACTCCTGCTCTTGCTTGTCTAGCCTTCTATATATATTTGTGTACTCCTGCATTTGAACTGGCCTTGTGACCTTTACCTTGTGCTCGAAATGTGTGGTGACTTTGTGATCCACCCTGAGCTTGCTTTGCTTTGCTCTGCTTGACTGGTCTTGTGACCCCTTGTACTCCCCCACTTTGCCTCTGGGGGTGTGTCAGATTTATTTGACATCGCTATTGTAGGCTATAGTGGGGTAGCACATATGGGGTACAACTTTCTAGGGTTTGTATTTGTACCCAACTTTCACTTAGTCATTTCATTTCTCGTTTCAGTTTTCTCACTACGTGAAACTGTCGAAGAGCGACTTCGCACTGAAGAAGGTGCAGTTTCTCGGGCACATGGTGAGTGCCAATGGCGTACACGTGGACCCGCGGAAGATCGAAGCCGTTAAAAAGTGGAAAGTTCCTGAGAACGTGAAGGAGTTGCAGCAGTTCCTAGGCTTCGCCAACTACTACAACAGGTTCGTGCCCCAGTACGCTAAGATAGCAGCACCACTAACCGACCTACTGAAAAAGGATACGCCCTTCAAATGGGATACTCCTCATCAGCAAGCCATGGAACAGTTACAGACAGCACTGACCACAGCACCAGTACTCATCCTACGGGACCCCGAGAAGGACTACGTAGTTGAAGCAGACGCTAGTGACTAGGCAGTCGGAGCAGTACTTATGCAGGATCACGGGAACGGGTTACAGCCTATCGCTTATCTCAGTAAGAAGCTACACGGAGCAGAACTGAACTACCCCATTCACGACAAGGAAGCCTTAGCAATAGTCGTCGCCTTTAAGGCATGGAGGTGTTACCTAGAGGGAGCAAAGACCACAGTCTATACTAACCACTGCAGCCTCAAATACCTGAAGTCGCAACCTACCCTCTCACGACGACAGGTGCGGTGGGTGGATTTCTTGGTGACCCACTTCCACTACGACATCGTCTACAAGCCCGGGCTACACAACAAGGCAGACGGGTTGAGCCGCCTTGGACATGTAGCAGGCATCCACCTCGACGGGATGAACCCTCTGCTCAAGGGTCTATTCCAACATGGGTACTTCATGGACGCAGAAATTGCTACAGCACAGACTAAGAAGCTGTTATAGTGGGAGAAAGACTTAGCTATAAGGAAGGGCACAAGAAAGATTTGGGTTCCGAATTACGCCCCGCTACGGCAGATACTATTGGAGGAGTTTCATGACGTACCTTACGCGGGACATTTCGGGAGCAACAAGACGTTAGCAGAGACAGCGAAGTATTACTACTGGCCCGAGATAGCAGCAGACGTACAGCAATTCGTCACCTCTTGCGACACGTGCCAGCGGATGAAGAGCAGAAAGCAGAAAAAAGCAAGGTTACTTCAGCCTCTACCCGTACCGGAGCAGCCATGGCAGATCATTAGCCTCGACTTCATCACGGGACTTCCTTCGACCTCACGAGGGCATGACGCTATACTCGTGGTGATCGACAAGTTCTCCAAAATGGGTCACTTCATTCCGACCAACGCCACAGCTACAGCTGAAGCAACTGCTCGACTCTTCTTCGACCGCATCATCACCATCCACGGCATCCCCGCTACACTCATCTCAGACAGAGACCCAAAATTCACCAGTAAGTTCTGGAAGGAGCTCATGGGACTGTTGGGGACAAAGCTTGCAATGTCTTCAGCATACCACCCCCAGACTTATGGACACACAGAGCAACTCAATCAGGTGGTTGAACAGCTACTGCGCACAGCTTGCAAAGACGACGTCAGCCACTGGGACACACAGTTACCGACCATAGAGTTCGCTTACAACAACGCATCACATGCGGCCACAGGGAAAACTCCTTTCTTCCTGTGTTACGGACGGGAACCACTCACACCACAGCAGCCAACCACACCGGCACACGTCCAAGCCGCACATGACTTCGTCACCACCATGCAGCAGCTATGGGACAAGACTCAGCGATGACTCACCATGATGCAGACCTCCCAGAAGTAGTATGCTGATCGTCAGCGACGTGATCACTCAGTAGCAGTCGGAGACCACGTGCTTCTTGACACGCGCAACTTGAACCTGTCTCACCTCCCATCCAAACTCCGGCCTCGCTTATGTGGTCCTTTTCTCGTTGAGGCACAGGTGACACCACTTACATTCCGCTTGCGCTTACGAGATACTTGGAAGCTTCACAACACTTTCCATGTCCAGCTCCTGAAGCCCTACAAGGACCCCAACCAACAGTTCCATGGACGGCAACTACCACCACCACCACCTGCTCTCATACAAGATGAACCGGAGTATGAGATCGAGCGCGTTCTCACTCATCGGCGCCACGGTGGCAAGACCCTCGAGTTCCTGATACGCTGGAAGGGATACGACCCCATTTAGGACAGTTGGGTTGCAGAAGCTGATATGGGCAACGCACGCCGTGCTCTCAAGGACTATCTTGTCAAGCAGGGTGTTTCTCACGCCACCCAGCTTTGAGGGGGGGACGTGTGAGAGTACGACGGCTTAACCCTAAATTATGCTATTTCTAGCATAGGATAATTATATGCATGCATGAATTGCTTGATTTCCTAGGCTAGGTGCTTTCCTATATTTTGTTACAGTTATAGTACCGAGCTAGGTTGCGTGCACCGAATTCTGGCATTTCGGTTGCCACCGAATTGCTTTCTACCGAATTTGGGAAGGATCTGTTCGGGACGCTTCGCGACCCGCGGAACCTTCGCGTAACACCTGGTTACGGAGCCTTGTGTCGAGCCTATATACAGCGTCGTGTTGTACCCAGGTGATCATTCAATTCAAACTTTCTTTTCTGAGCTCGATCCTAGATCCTCACACTCGACAGCAACACCACAACGGTCCCCTGCAGCTTGACGAAGCCTGTCGAGCAGCTCTCCCATATTGAGCGGTCGGCTGCTTGTCCCGTGCATCCGACAAAGTCGTCAGCGCTGCCCAAGCAAGGGCGGGGCCAACACTCCATTCCCGTTAATATTGTCTGCATGTGAAGGTAAACACCAGAGCTATAGGACACAAACCGGACAAGAAGGGGGGACAGAAGCAGCCAAACGGACTGTATGCGCTGGCAGAGCAAGAACATCAAGTACGGTACTTAACTGCATCTGGCTCGTGGCGGGCTGAGGCTGGAAGTGGACCCACAATTTTGACGCACAAGGGAATTTGTCACGGAGGGCTCTACATCCGTCTTAGAAGGTTACCCTGAGGCCAGTAGTTGACTAGGCCTCTCACACTCAGTTCCGACTGACATACCGTAAGCCCCCGGATAGAAGCGCAGGCCTAGGATAAGCGCCGGCGCTTATAAAAGGATGAGGGCACTTATATCCGGTCCTCGATTATAAGCGCACCCCCTAGAAAAAGATGATATATTATAAGCGCATGTTTGTTTTTTATTTGAAAACCTTTCAAATATCAGAAACGAATTTCACATAATCAGGGAAACGAACTACAATTTCGATTTCCCACACTCAGAACTCACTTTATGCGCGTTTAGTCAGCATGTGTTGTAATTCTGTCAGGATGAGCTAGCAGGGAATCACTCCCTCCCAAGCTGCGCGAGAATCAGATTAGCGACCCTATATGTGTTCGACTCGATTACAATCGGCAAAACGAGATATACAGTTTGGTGTAAAACAAATATATATATTCTTTTTGCCATTTTATAAGCGCCGGCGATTATAAAATTCCTCAATTATAAGCGCACCCCCTAAAAAACAGTGTTTTATTATAACCCCAGGGGCGCTTCTATCCGGGGGCTGACGGTATGTTTGCTTGCACTTGTATCATTGGTCTATAGTTTACATATTCCACATACAAAAAAAACCTGAACAAGTTGGTAACGAGCACTCTCGTCAATTACACAAAGTAGCAGTCTGTAACGAATATGAATTCATTACTGTAGAGGCTGTTCCTAGCGAGGACAACCCCGAGCACTTCGCGTCAGTTTCGAGGTTCGGCCTACATTTCGGACCGAACCACCGACAAGTCGCTCCGCACCAATCGCGACACTTCCAACCCATCCACGTCCCGAGGTCCTCGCCTAGCACGGTTTCGACCCTATAAATGCTTGCTTCTTTATCATTCTCGACATTCTGTATTCGACATCCTTTTTATAAAGTCTTCCGCGCACTCTATCTAGTAAAACTCATAACACTTGGTATCAGAGCTACTTTCCTAGCTTCCCCGTTTTTTAGAGTGTAATACCCCTCGGGGGGGGGACAGGGAAGGATGCCATGGTGACAGGAGCAGCGCAAGAGCCAGCCAGGAGAACGGGTAGTTGCTCCTAGCGGCCATGAATTTCAAGGCGCTCCTGCGGCACCGATGGATCCTTGCCCTCGACGGTCGAGATGGACCGTGGCCTCCCTCCCCCCGGGTGGCGGACAGCTTTTGCTGTCGTCGCAATTAATGCGTGAGTAACAGTAGTTGTTTTTGGCAAATTCGGAGTTAATGCTATGTAGCGGCTGACGTCGGCAGGCTCGTCGTCGGCGCACGTCCGAAGTTGTTAGAAGCAAGATCGTCGTGCGAGTTGCGTCGACACGTGGTCAACAGCTGCGCGCGACAATTACGGAGCTAGCTGCGGGCGGCAAGTCGCGATGGGCGTCTTCGTCACGTTGCGCACGAGCTAGTGGAAGTCTTTGGCAAGTGGCGCATCGTCACTGTGCGCGAAGATTTCGGGTAGCAGCACGTGGAAAAACGACTGCTGGTCGAGCAGCCAGGCGCAATGTGTGATTTGCGTCGGAAAAACCGACGGCGAGGAGAGGCGGCGTGGAGACTGCCCGAAGAAAGCGGGGGTCTACCGTCGTCCCGCCCGGGTGCGGCAGGTGTTGCTGCAGGAGGGTGCGTCGTGGGCGTTTTTCGGCAGAGCGGCACAGTGTGGGACGGAAGTTGTTCTTCAAA
This sequence comes from Closterium sp. NIES-65, assembly GCA_948144175.1. Classification (NCBI taxonomy): domain Eukaryota; kingdom Viridiplantae; phylum Streptophyta; class Zygnematophyceae; order Desmidiales; family Closteriaceae; genus Closterium; species Closterium sp. NIES-65. The sequence continues at coordinate 123,663 of CANXME010002573.1, forward strand.
CCACCGAAAAGTTCGGAAAAGGCCGCCTACGACCAGACTGTTCCGGCTTGGGTGACTACTGTTTCTGGCACAATGTTCATCGGCGAAAATTTCGGAGCAACAGGAGCAGTCGATTCTGCACTTCACGCGGCACAGTTCCCTCCGGCCAGAGGTACCTGTGTTTGCAGACAGCCCAGTACACCACGGAACAACGATTCGGCGCAGCGTTTAGACCCGCGAATTTTCGGGGGTTCTACCGGCTACAATAAACGGAGTTGCGACTAATACGGGTCCGGCGAGAGAAACGGGTTCCGACTTCAGCAGGCGAGAAAAACGACCTACAGCGACGACTTTTGCTGAGGCCGAGTCTCACGGCTAAGCGGCGGTAGCAAAAGGAGCTCCCTACCGGCCAAGTCTACCGACGTTTCACATACCTCACACCAGAAAAGCCTCGAAGGCAATTCGTAAGTCCTGTTGGCTACTGGATAAAAAGGTGGGGCCCTGTGTTTTTAGCCCTGTGCTGGTTAGAAAGGCGTGGGTGGCGCTGGTTCGACGGCAGGGCGTACAAGAAAACAGTTTGTTGTGCGACACTGTTCGGCCCCAACAAAAACGGACCATCGGCGACAGTTACCCTGCCGAAAAAGTCGGGACTGAGGAAATTGTGGCAGCTGTCGGTGTTTCTCCCGATTCAACGGTCTACCCAACGGCGGTGTAGCAGCGAATGGAGTTCCCGAAGCTGTGGAGTCTTTTCAGTGCGATAGGCACGATGGGCAGCGAAGCGGCCGGGCGGGCGTTTGATACGATAAACTCACCCCGGCTACGATTGTGTTCGCGCCTTCATCGAACGCCAGAAAAATTGCGGGTCAACACGAAGAATGTCTCATCCGACAAAAGCGGGACGCTGGATGAACGGCGTCATGCGAAATTGTCGGGTGGCGAAAGCAAAACAAAAAAGGAGGGAAAGTTGTGGGTGTCGTTTCAAGCTACTTGAGTGATAGGCGGAGCCCGTATACCACTCCACCGCGAATTTCGGAGTCTATTCGGTAGAACCCCCAAAAGGGTTTGATATCGTTACATGGAGGCGCGGCGAGGGGTGTATTGCCAAGGATGCCTGGGATTTGCTAAGTATTTTCGACAGGTACGAAGATGGGTGAACGTCGGAGTACCAGGGCTAACGGCGGAAATGTCGGGGCTACAAGGCAGAAAATACTTCGGGGCTTGATTCCTCAACCATGATTTTCGGGTGCAACTTCGACGGTGGGAGACGGGTGAACGTCTGCTCGCCAGTTGTTTTAAACATCTCTCGGTGTACTTCGAAGCAGTCTGGGGGAGTTCTGCTGCGAGATCTGCGGCGTTGATGCGCGCTAGGGTCCGTGAAAATCGGTCTCGGAAGACCCATAAGTACTGGGTTCCACGCCTAAAAAGCACCTCCTGTTGGTGGGTCGCTTGGGTGGTTAACCGCACGAAAAAAATGGTGACCGGGTGGGCGCGATAGAAACACCGGTTCTTTCGGGGGACAACCTGCAGGCGACCAAGACTTTACGTGGTGTGGTTATTTCCGACATTTGCGGGTGTGAGAAGAAGTGAACGAGAATGAATCAACTATGAATGAAGTGAGTACATATAGGAAACCCTGATTGGGTTGTACCCCCTATGGGATACCCCACTATAGCCTACACAAATATATATAAGCTATAATGTTCTGACACACCCCCATAGGCAAAGTGGGGGAGAACAAGGGGTCACAAGACCAGTCAAGCAAAGCAAAGCAAAGCTCAAGGTGGATCACAAAGTCACCACACATTCCGAGCACAAGTTCAAAGGCCAGAAGGCCAATTCACATGCAAGATCATATATAGAGATATACAAGAGGCAAGCAAGCAAGAGCAAGAGTATATATAGGTAAAAGTACAAGCAAGGTCAAGAAGTGAGCAAGTGAGGCAAGACACGCACAAGGCCCAGCTGCGTGCAGCAGCGCTGATGATCACAAGGCGCAAGTGCTTTGGTGAAGACATCAGCAGTGTTGGCCTCAGAGGCCACGTACGCAAGTCGCAACTGTCCACGCAACTGTAGCTCACGAGCAAGAAAGTAGCGGAGAGCAATGTGCTTTGTCTTGTGCTCCAGTTGCTGCTCTCGACACAAAGCCAGCATGGCCTTGTTGTCTACGTACATGACTGGAGGAGAACGAGGCGGCTCTCCAAGGTCGGTCAGCAGGTAGGTGAGCCAGCGTAACTCCTGTGCAGCCATGGCCCCGGCGTAGATCTCAGCCTCACAACTGGAGCCGAGAACAGAAGACGAGCGGGTAGCCCGCCACGAAACAGAGCCGGAACCAAGACTGAAGGTGTAACCCTGTGACGACCGCTGCGTAGCCTGGTCGTCAGCCCAAGAAGCGTCAGCGTGCCCAGTGAGGACCACTGGACTGCGCCCTCCAAGCACTAGCCCCATGCCCGACGTACTGCACAAGTAGCACAACACCCTCTTCGCTGCAGCCATGTGCTCTGGTCGGTGTCTCCCAGGAGCAACATAGCGTGCAAGAATGCTCAGAGGGTATGCAAGGTCAGGTCGTGTGCAGGTCATCAGGTACATGAGACAGCCAACAAGCTCTGCATACGAGCCACTCAACTCTACGGACTCATCCGAAGGCAGAGCTGAGAGCGAGTGGCGAGTAGGCAGAGGAGTGGCCTGAGGCGAGGAGTACGTGAAGCCGAAGCGCTGAAGGACCTGCTGCATCATGTGTGACTGAGTCAGGGTAATGGTGCGGCGTGCTCTGTCCCGGGTGATCTGCAAGCCAAGGTAGCTGCGCAGTTCACCTAGGTCTGTGCACGTGTGTCTCTTCTGCAGCTCGGACTTCACGTAGGCGAGTCCAGCAGTGTCAGCAGTGGCAAAGACCAAGTCGTCGACGTACACGAGGATGTAGAACGGCGGCAGAGAAGTGTCTGTGCGCAGAAACAGCGACGGGTCGGCAGTAGAAGGAGCAAATCCAAGTGCCGCCAGCGTGGTCCTCAGTGTGTCGTGCCACTCACGTGGCGCCTGGCGGAGACCGTAGACTGGACGCCGGAGACTCCACTGGGTACCAGGAGGGAAAGACCCAGTGAAGCCAGGTGGGCGACGTAGCCAGATCTCCTCGTGCAGGCTGCCCTGCAAGAAAGCAGTGCTAAAGTCGAGAGAGTGCAGCTCGTAGTCACGGTGAGCAGCAAGGTACAGTAGTACCCGAAGAGTGGTCATCTTCGGGGTGGGGGAGAAGGTCTGAAAGTAGTCAACTCCCTGCCGCTGACTGAAACCACGAGCCACGTACCGCGCCTTGAAGACAGGCGGAGAACCCGGCGGCCGCTTCACCCTGAAAATCCACATACCACTTATGATGTTTGCTCCAGGAGGGGGAACAGCGTCAACGTAGGTGCCTGTGGACTTCCAGGAAGCCATCTCTGCATCCATAGCTGCCTGCCACTGAGAGGAGTAGGGACCCTCTATCGCCTCCGCGTAAGAGCGCGGAGTCGGGATGTCTAGTGCATCCGGGTCTCCCTCACGGGCTAGCAGTACAGACGCGAGATGAGGTGAAGCGGTGGCCAGACACTGAAACTCATCCTGCTTGTCCTCAAGGACGTCCGTGCCAAGGGCACACTCACCCCCGACGGACGGAGGACAGGTAGTCTCAGACTCAGCGACAAGACCAGCAGCGTAGTCTAGACGACAGCGCGCGGCAAAGTCGACGAGCTCAGTGACAAGAGCAGACGCAGCAGAAGACTCGAAAGAAGGGTCAGTGACAGCAGTAGCAAGGAGACGCGTGACAGTAGGACTGCTAGCACAAAGAGAGTCCGACTCCGGGTCGGCAAGAGCAGGAAGAGAGGAAGAAGGAGGAGAAGGCAAAGGGGCACGTAGAGGAGCAGTGGACGGACGCAGAGACATCCGGTGCGTGCCAGGGACAGGAGGCGGACGCTGACGCGAACCGCGACCACTAGTGCGCACAGTACGAACAGGCGACGCAGGACGAGACGCAGGCTCACGACTCTCACTAAGACCTCCAGTCGGACCAGCGTAGGGAGAAGGAGCAGGCAAAGGGGAGGCAGGCTGTAGCAGTGACTGGACAGGCTGTGGACCCTCTAAGGGAGGAGGAGGAGGACCAGGAGAAGGTGGAAGACCAAGAACCTGCTGCAGGAGCGGTACGAAGTACGGTCAGGGCCGCGTGGCGACGCCAGAAACAGCAGGGACAGCACCAGTACTCCCAGCAGGAGTACCCGCTCTAGCAGCACCTCCAGCAGCACCTCCAGTAGCTCCGGAACCCCCAGCAGCGCCTCCAGTAGCCCCAGAAACTCCAGCAGCACCAGGAGCACCGCCAGTCGAACCACCAGTGGTCGTCTCAGCGCCAACACCCTCAGCAGCACCAGCTCCACGCGAACCCGTAGGCCCAGCAGCTCCAGTACTACCAGTACGAGCACCTCCGGGACCCGCGACAGCAGCAACCTCAGCAGCTGAAGAACCTCCAGCACCAGCAGCACTCCTCCAGCGCCGAGCAAACCACTCACGCAGCTCCTGTGAGGAGAGTGGCTCTCGGCGAGACGAAGCACCCGGAGAACCTCCAGGCGAAGAACCTCCAGGCTCAGCGACCCCAGGCAAAGCACCTCCAGGCGAAGCACCCCCAGGCTCAGCACCCTCAGGCTCAGCACCCCCAGGCTCAACACCCCCAGACTCAGCACCCTCAGACCCCGCACCCCCAAGCTCAGCACCCCCAGGCACAGCACTGTTAAACTTTATACTTATATTTGTAACTGCCTGTAGCTGTAGTTAGTGTAGTTATTGTAACCTTAGTTAGGTGGTGCACCCTTGTGTTTCCTATGCTATATGTTCCTTGAACCTATAGTGAAAATCACTTTTCCTTTCAACTTTTTTCTCGACTCTCTCCTCCCTAAGGAAAACCCGCTCGATACGTAAGTTGGGCCTAGGCTCCTAAGCCTAGGCCCTAGTTAAATCTTACCTATCTCTTGCTCATTTTAACATGGTTGTCAGAGCAGTTTCGTCCTGGCCTGTGGGCCCGCCCAATTCTTCCGCTGCTGGATTTCTGGTCACGCGCCTCGGGCGCGTGACGTTTTACTTTTCAACCCGTCGCGGACCCGCCCCCTTTGGCGCCCGCGGCGGTGCACTTGGCGCCCGCGGACCCGCCTCTGGCGCCCGCGGCGGTGCCCTTTGCCGTCGCGGACCCGCCTTTGGCGCTCGCGGCGGTGCTCTTGGCGCCCGCGGACCCGCCTCTGGCGCCCGCGGCGGTGCCCTTTGCCGTCGCGGACCCGCCTCTGGCGCCCGCGGCGGTGCCCTTGGCGCCCGCGGACCCGCCTCTGGCGCCCGCGGCGGTGCCCTGCGCCATCGCGGACCCGCCTCTGGCGCCCGCGGCGGTGCCCTGCGCCATCGCGGACCCGCCCCTGGCGCCCGCGGCGGTGCCCTTGAGCCGCCGCGGACCCGCCCTTGGCGCCTGCGACGGTGCTTTCCGCACCTGCATTCCCTGCAGCTGCCCCTGACCTACCTGCATCGACCATATCTAGCCGCTCTGCGGCTTTCTTCCCGCCCACCCCCTCCTCCTTCATCTCCCTGCAGCCGTGGGGGGGAGGGTATGGGGGTGGCGGGTGTTGGAGTCGTGGGTCGTACCCTTCCCTTCCCCTCCTCCTCCTTTTGTTCCCACTGCTGCAGCTGCCGCTGGGGGAGAGGGTGTGAGGGTGTGGGGGAGCAGGGGGAGTGGTACCGGGGTGGCGGGTGTGAGGCAACACGCAGCCGTCCCTCCATCTCTCCTCTCCTCCCCCCTTCTCTGCTGCTCCTGCAGCAGTGTGGGGGAGGGGAAGGAGGAGGGTGAGGAGATGAAGGGGGTGACCAATTAGTGTCAGCCCGCCTGCAGTTCCTGCTGTTGCTTGTTTGTTATTGTTTTGCATGTGTACACCTGCCGGTTGTATTCTGCACAAACTCCGCTGCAGGCAGTTATGGGGGAGTGTTAAACTTTATACTTATATTTGAAACTGCCTGTAGCTGTAGTTAGTGTAGTTATTGTAACCTTAGTTAGGTGGTGCACCCTTGTGTTTCCTATGCTATATGTTCCTTGAACCTATAGTGAAAATCACTTTTCCTTTCAACTTTTTTCTCGACTCTCTCCTCCCTAAGGAAAACCCGCTCGATACGTAAGTTGGGCCTAGGCTCCTAAGCCTAGGCCCTAGTTAAATCTTACCTATCTCTTGCTCATTTTAACAAGCACCCCTAGGCTCAGCTCCCGCAGCAGCACCAGAGTCACCAGTGACCTCGACAGGCTCAACCGCGTCTACCTGGGACACACCTGAAGGGGCAGGACACTAAGGGGGGAGGGGGTCGACCGGGGGGGGACCTGGTACCAAGAAGAGCGGGGGCGGGGGGAGGGACGGAGTGCGGTAGGGGAAGAGGCGGTAGTAGGGTACCGACTCGTCGAACGTGACATCCTGGGAGGACAGAACACGTCGAGAGGTGGGGTGGTAGAACTGCCACCCAGGGGCGTCGGGGGGGAACCCCAGGAAGACGCAGGGAGCAGCGCGAGGGGACAGATTGTCCGCAGACAAGTCGCGGACAAACGCCCGAGATCCCCAGACCCGGAACGCCGACGCATCGCCAACCTTCCCCGTCCACAGCAGGGCTGGGGAGGTCTCCGGCCTAGAGACCCTGGGGTGGAGGTTGATCTGATGCGCCGCGTACCTGACCGCAAAAGGCCACAGAAAATGGGGGGCAGCCGCATGCATCATAGACGTACGAGCGACGTCCATGACCATGCCAATGCGGCGCTCTGCAATCCCATTTTGCTGCGATGAGTCCGGAAGCGTGAAGGTCTGGCGGATGCCTCGCGCACGACACTAGGCACTCAGAAGGCCAGAGGAGAACTCTCCGCCTCTGTCCGAGTGCAGACGCAACACAGGAAAGTCCGAGCCAAAGCTCTGCCTGAGCTGGAGACGAGCTGCGCGGATCCAGTCGATCAGCACCTCTGTGACATCACCCTTGCTGCGCAAGGGGAAGACTGTGGTGTAACGCGAGTAGTCGTCAACCACCAACAGGAAGTAGCGCTCGTGACCGAGTCCACGGACGCGGGCAGGGCCCCACACGTCCATGTGAAGCGTCTGCAACGGAGCCTCTGTCGGAGGAAACTGGAAGGAGTGAGGGGCAGCACGCTGGCGCCCCTCGACACAGGGGACACAGGCAGGGCCAGGGCCCTGAGGAAGGGGAGGGAGGGACCGGGGGAGACCAGACACAAGAAGACGGGAGGCCATGCCTCTGAGCCGAAGTAGGGAGGGGTGGCCAAGGCGGTGGTGCCAGAGGAAGGTCTCGTGAGACGGACGGCGACACGAACAGGGGGCAGACTCAGGACCAGACCTGGACGCTGCAGCAAACACCTGACCAGACGAAGAGACCCTACCAGACTCAGCACCTGGAGGAGAAGCAGTGGTCAGTGTGTACAGGCTCGACCCTGGCTGACGTGTAAACGTAGCCAGGTGGCGACCTGTGCTAGCCTCTGTGCAGTGTGTCACCCGCTGATGAGCAGGAGTGAACTGGTGGACACCCGCATCCTGTAGGTCAGCACCACTCACCAGGTTCGTAGAGAACGAGGGTAGGTAGAGACCAGACAGGGTGCCAGAGGGAGCCGCCGGACACGGGAGGACTGTGGAGAAACGAGACAGGACAGGACCCCCAGAGGGGTCAGCCAGGGACACCGCAACCGGCCGACTAAGCGGCGTGAGAGTGGTGCGGTCCCGAAAGAAGGAGCGAGACGCCCCAGAGTCAAGGGTGAAGGTGTGAGAGGCCGAAGCCGACACAGTACCTGAGAGTGCAGACTCGCCAGTACCTGAGAGCACAGACGCACTGGCACCTAGAGCAGCAGCCTCACTGGCACCCGACGCAGCAGTACCAATGCCCGGGTCGGGCGGGAAACACTGGTAACAGTCACCCTCATCACTAACAGTCACAGCAAACATGGCAGCAAGGATAGCATCAAAGTCAAGATCAAAGATAGCTACACCAGCCCTAGACAGCTCTCCCCAGCGGGGGATCTCAGAGGCCTCCGGAAACTGCTGGCGCCAAGCGTCGGTCAGGCGTGCAAAGCAGCAGCGGGCGGTGTGGGTGCCCCCATACTGCTCACCCGCGCGGTCGCCGGTGCGAAGGACGTAGGTGCAGGGACCGAACGCCCCACCACGCTGACGCTGCAAGTACCACTCACGGAGCTGCTGAGGGGCGGGGACGTCGCGAGAGCGCTGCTGCTGCTGCTGCTGCTGCTGGCGCTGACCACCCCCAGTGCTGCTCCGCTGGGACGAGCCACTCCGACCACCTCCACCACCGCCACCCCCGCCTCCGCCGCCACCGCCGCCACCGCCACCCTCGCCCCCGCCGCTCCCACCGCCACTTCCACCTCCACCTCCGCCACCACCTCCGCCTCCACTGCCGCCACTAGTACCTCCACCCCCGCCCCCACCTCCACCGCCACCCCCTCTCCCCTCGCCGCCCCCACCTCCTCCGCCACCGCCCCCGCCAGCTCCACCCGCTCCCTTGCCCCCCTTGCCCTTGCCAGAGCGGCGCCTACCGCTGGGGGCAGACGCCGCACCGACCGACTCTAGACCAACGAGGTCGGCCGCAGCAGCAGAGGCGACAGAGGGTAACAAGGGGGAAGGAGAACACCCCTCAAAGATGGGGGTGCGGGGGTCACCACGAGAGGCCCCTACAGCGACTATGCTCTTCTCGGCCGCTAGTAGGGACTTCTCGAGGAGGTCGACAGTGAGGGTGGTGGGACAGACAGAGAGAAACTGGTCCCGAACAGCACGAAGGGACTCAGGGAGACGGGTGACTAGAAAGTAGAGGGTGATGTACATGGGAGGGGGGTTTTCAGCGCAGAAGGCAGCTGGAAGCGCAGCTCGGTAGCGAGTGTCACTAGCGCGCAGGTGGGTAAAGAGGTCAGCGACTGTAGGAAAGGCAGCAAGGTCAGGGAAGAGGTAAGGTAGCATGAGGCGGCTCAGTGTAGCAGTGGAAAGGGAGGAGTAGCGCGCAACTACAGCGTCGTACAAGGCCTGAGCGGTCTTGCACTGACTAAAGTGTGCACGCTCAGAGGAAGGGAGGTGGCGACGCACAGCAAGACGTGCAGCAGCATCGCGTGTGGCCCACTTGGAGCGAACAGTGGGGTCAGCATCAGCAGGAGGGGCAGGGACAGCGCCAGAGGCAAAGTCAAAGAGAGAGATGTCGTCTACTGAATCGCACTGCAAGTACAGCTGCAGGTCCTTGACCCAGACCGCAAAGTCAATGGCGCGACCCTCAGCGTCAAAGGCCAGGACACTAGGGGTGGCCATGATAGCAGCCGACAGTCTCACCAGAGAGGAAGGGTCGAGCAGCTCAGTAGAACAGCAACACGGCAGCTCAGCAACTCCGCCGGCCCAGTAGTAGCAGCAGCCCCACAGGACCCGGCGCTCGGCACGTAGGCGGCTCGGGCGGCTCGGGCGGCTCGGGCGGCTCGGGCGGCTAGGGCGGCTTGGGCGGCTCGCGCGGCTCGGGCGTTCAGCGGCACGGGCGACTCGGGCGGCTCTGCTGCTCTTGCAGCGTGCGCGGCTCGGGTGACGCGGGGACACGGGCGGCGCGGGCGGCGTGACGGGCTGCTCACGGGCGGCTCACAGGCGGCTCACGGGCGGCTGTACGGGCGGCTGCACGGGCGGCACTGGCGGCTCACGGGCGGCACGACGGGCGGCTGCACGGGCGGCTTGATGGGCGGCTGCACGGGCGGCTGCACGGGCGACTCACGGGCGTCCGAGGGCGGCTGAGGGCGGCTGACGGGCGGCGCACGGGCGGTGCAGCTCACGGGCAGCCGAGGGCGGCGCACTGACGGCTCACGGGCGGCTGACGGGCGGCCCACGGGCGGCTCACGGGCGGCTCACGGGCGGCTCGTCGGGCGGCTAAGGGCGACGCGCGAACGGCGCGTGGGCTGCCTGGGGCCTAGCGAGCGGCGCGCGGGCTGATTAGGGCGGCGCGCGGGCCGCTTAGGGTGGCGCGCGGGCTGCTAAGGGCGGTGCGCGAGCTGCAAAGGGCGGCGCGCGGGCTGCATAGGGCCTGGACGGGCGGCGCGCTAGCGTCTAGGGCGGCGCGCTGGCGGCGTGGGGCCTGAACGGGCAGCGCGCGGGCGGCTAAAGGCCAGTCGACAGAGTAAGAGAGAGCTCGGAGTGCGCTCCGGGCAGAAAAAAAAAGTTCGAAGTAGTGGTGGGCCCTAAGCACAGTTCCCACAGGGGAACCTGCTCGATACCATGAGAAGAAGTGAACGAGAATGAATCAACTATGAATGAAGTGAGTACATATAGGAAACCCTGATTGGGTTGTACCCCCTATGGGATACCCCACTATAGCCTACACAATATATATATAAGCTATAATGTTCTGACAGGGTGGACCCAGCAGTTCCGAAAAGAGTTTTTAACGGAGTCAGCGCGGTCGCTGACAGTATCCGTGCCGACGGCCGACTGCAGCGTTGCTTGATTAAGCGCGTGAAGGCACTCGTCGTCAAAGTGTGTAGCCGTTCAAATCGGAAGCTGCTCGGAGTTACCAGCCGCAACACGAGGGAAAATTTTGCAACAGGTGGGGGGAGAAGGCGACAGCTGTTTTCGCCCCTGCCCGGAGGTTTTCGGCGAGTCACGACAACACCGATAAGGTAGCTGACGTCATCGACAGTTCAAGTTCAACTTTGAAAAAATATTTGCGAGGTCAGGGGGAAGAGCAGCAGCTGTTTTTCGCCTCTGCCCGGTATTTCTCGGCGAATATCGACAAAAGCCTCGGCGAGTTTGGACAAGACTACCAGGGGCGCCGACAGCTGGAGAAGCTACAATGAGGATTTTCGACACTGCAGCAAGACAAACGACAGCAATTTCGGGAATGCAGCAGCTGACAACTGAAGATACTGCGGCAGCAAGGTGATTCGGTGCTGCCACGCGGAGATTTTTGGGTGGCAATCTTTTCCAAAGGGGGGGAGAAAGTGCTCTCGCACTGTACTTGTCAGTATTTTCTGACATCTTGTCTGACAGATCCAGCACGACGGACGCTCGCAATCACATGGACGACATCGACGGGTCCTGCTTCATCGACTTCTGACAACGCGTCAGCATTCCCGCCCACGACGTGTTCATCTTGACCGTCCGACAGAGATCCACCACATCGACGGCTCTCATTCATTAACGAAATTTCAACTCGACATTCGAATTCAACCGCCCGATCGTTATCGGCAGTATCAACGGCTGACATTCCAACTCTTTGAATTTCGCATGGTCAACGCGTTCAGCCACGCGTCAACTTGACAGTCAACGACTTCTACACCGTCAGATCAGTTTCAACCGAGATCTGCAGTTTTCACACTACTGCACGACTCGTCTACGGATAAGGGGACCTTATTTAGAAGGTGGGAGAGTGTAATGAATATGAATTCATTACTGTAGAGGCTGTTCCTAGCGAGGACAACCCCGAGCACTTCGCGTCAGTTTCGAGGTTCGGCCTACATTTCGGACCGAACCACCGACGAGTCGCTCCGCACCAATCGCGACACTTCCAAGCCATCCACGTCCCGAGGTCCTCGCCTAGCACGGTTTCGACCCTATAAATGCTTGCCTCTTTATCATTCTCGACATTCTGTATTCGACATCCTTTTTATAAAGTCTTCCGCGCACTCTGTCTAGTAAAACTCATAACTCATAAGTTGGTAACGAGCACTCTCGTCAATTACACAAAGTAGGAGTCGGTAGAGAGCATCAAACAGTAAACCACCGTTAAACTCTTCACATTTTGCACCCCACGAACCAGAGATGAGAAGCGTTTCGTAAGCAGCGGCAATCAATTTTTGTGTTCGCGGAACACGCCCTCTATATGCTCTTCCATCCTCTCGTCCGTACTGATTTCCTCGAAGGTAGCGAGCAAACGGATGTATGAGCAAAACACAGATGCTCCTCCAATCACGTCCATTCGAACACGAGTTTCTTCGCCATAGCTCAATGCCGATCTGTGATTACTCCAGCGAGCCAATGTGCTGCCATGTCACGCGTGCAAGCCGCGAATGCTTCGTCGAGCTTTTCAGTACCAATCGCTTATTCTTGTTGCCGTCCTTGCAAAAAATGGCACGTCGAGGCGCGAACGGCTTTTAGTTATAAAAGCGACTCTTGATTCTCGATAATTCGCATCTCAACCAATCCATTACAAACTCGCATCTCTTTCAATTTCCATCCCCCAGCTCGCATTGTTATTCATCGTAGTACTCGCCATCTTCTCTAGCTCTCGGCATTGGTGATATTCATGGCATCCCGCAAGCTCCTCGTCCCCTTTGTCCTGCTCGCCCTGTTCCTCGCTGCTGAAGGTACGCGCGTTTCCGTCATTCGCATTATCATTACAAGGCATTTCTCCGTGATGTTGTTCAGTTACTCGTTTCGCAGAAAGCTAAGTATCTTACTCCCTCCCTGATGTCCCCCAGGGGCTCGACCCAGGTATGTGCCCCGCACGAGGAGGGCTCTCGAGAACCGCACCTGCCCCGGCCAACACGGCACTAAAACAAACCTCAAGACGTGCGCGTTACACTCTGTGTCCGACAATCGCGCGGAGTGGCGAACCGGGTGTCTGACTCAGATGGTCGCGGTCGGAGGAGAAGCGTTGGTCCCAGTGACGTCAAATGTGACACCGAAATTGTATGCAGCGCAATATGCACCTAAGGGCGTGGTCCCATACGTCAAGGCAAACTCCAGGATGTAACTAACTATTTTACACTATCACATCAGGACTATGGAGTTCTCCTGATACTCCATCTCAGCAGGAGAATTGTGCTGGTTATGATTACAGCATGATGGGGCATGCTATGCTAGGAGTCATACCAACTACGTTGATATCATCGCAATGTCATAATTCCTCACTCAAATAGAAAGTACTGTAAAGGGTCTATTGTTGAACATCAATCACTGTACAACAGGCCTGTAAGATGTACCTAAACACATAGCGAACACAAGGGTCAAGAACCCCATCAAATCACTCAATTAAGTCAATGAAGAGCCGGTCTTCAAAGAAACAGCTGTCACGGCGGAAACCGGGCAGCCTCAACAAATGGTCTGGAATCTTCACGCCCACAGATTTCTCATCTATGCACAGCTCGGGCAGCCCTGCCAGTGCTGTTAACGATTCGGGCAGGTGCCGCAGATTCGGGCAGTTCTGAACAACAAACGTCTGGAGGAATTTCAGCTGCCCGACGCCAGCCGGGAGGGCCTGAATGGCCGGACAGAATGCAACCACCAGCCTCTGCAGGAACTGGAGGCTGCCCAGGGATTCGGGCAGCTTGGAAAGCTTCGAGCAGCCAATCAAATCCAACCGTCGAAGATTAACCAGCTGTGAAATCTCCTCTGGAAGCTCAGCTATTCCCGCAGGCTTGGATTTCTTCTCCAGTGTGGTTGGCAAGTCAGCCGGCAAAATCAACATCAGGGAAGAGTTCATCGCACTGCCTGTCTCCGTGGTAACCGCATCGCTGCCCAAGCCAACTGCACCGCTTCCTGAGAGCGACGCTTGAGACGCTGATCTGGACCCCAGGCGGCTGGCAGGTGGGTCCGAGAAAGATTCCCGATTTCTGGTCTCTGTGAAGTCGAGAACGAGGCTTTCAAGAAGGTGGAGGGAGAAGAAGGCAGGCGGGAGGGTGGTGAGGGAGACGTTGGCTCGCAGGACCAGCTGACGGAGGTTGCACATGGCTGATGGGGTGATACCCATGGATGACGGCAGGGCGAGCAGACCGCTCGGACCATCATCGTCATCATCGTCCTCCTCATCCTCCTCGTCCTCCTCCTCATTATGGCCGTTATTGTCATAATGACCATTGTCGTGATTCTCTCCGTCCTCGTTTCTGCCGGTGCTCGCGCCGTCATCGCTAGCAGCGGTATCGTCAGTGCCGTTCATGCTCATGTGCATGTCCATGGCCGTTGAATGGCTCACTATGCTCATCCCATCCTCCTCCCCATCCTCATCCCCATCCCCATCCTCCTCTTCATCCTCATCATCATCCACCTTGTTATCCACAAGAAGCAGCTGGAGGCTGCCTGAGCTGCCCAGAGATTCGGGCAGCGTGGCGAGAGAATAGCAGCCAATGAGCTTGAGCGAGTAGAGGTACGGAAGGTGCCCGAGAGATTCGGGCAGAGAGGTGAGGGCGAAGCAGTTGCGGAGCTCCAATCGCACGAGACTTGTCAGCTGCCCGAAGGAGTCGGGCAGGGATAAAAGTCCGCAGGCTTCGGACTCCTCTGCAAAGCCCTTGTTGTCAAAAACAAATTCTTCAAGCTGATAAAGCTGCCCAAAAGATTCGGGCAGATCCAGCATCAACGGGCAGCCGACAATCTTCAGGAACCGCAGGGAGTAGAGCTGACCGAAAGATTGCGGAAGCTCTTTCAAGCTGCCCAGCCACGTTTCACTTGCTGCCATGTTGATGACCATCTCCTCCAATTCTTTCAGCTGCCCGATGCTCTCGGGCAGGTTGCGGACCGACATGCACCAGCACATCTTGAACCACTTCAGGCACTGAAGCTGCCCGATAGATTCGGGCAGCTGGCGTAAACAATCCAGGCTCAGCAGCTCCAGCTCCTCCAATCCAGTCAGCTGCCCGATTTCCTCGGGCAGCGTAGGAAGCTGTAGACAGGAATCGAGCACCAGGCGGCGAAGATTCGAAAGCTGACCGAGGGCAGGCGGAAGAGACCGCAAACCAAGCTTAGAAGACTGATTCATTATAAGCAGCTCCTCTAAGAGGGAAAGACGGGCGATGGAGGCTGGGAGGGAGCGGATGTATCGGCCGGTGCAGAGGGCGAGAGAGCGGAGGGAGGGGAGGGCAGTGAAGAGGGTGGTGAGGCCTGCTGGTGTTCTTGCGTAAGAGCGCTCCTGTTGGTGATGGGGGGAGAGGGAAAGAAGAGAGATGGGGAAGTGATGAGAGTATGCAGGAGGAAGGAGAAATCTTAAAAGAATAGCAAAGACTAGCACAAAATACCTAAACAGAATTCTAGGCCATTCCTCAACGGCGCCAACAGCAAGCATACATACTTGCAAGGAAACCCATGGAAGAACACACCACAGGACTCTGAGACACCAGCTTACATTGTAACCAGGGAAGACATCGACATGCAGAGCCTGCAGCTCCAATCTGGATAAAGCAATCATCTCGAAAACATCATCTCCCTCCACCTCCACGCTGTTCCAGGGCAGATACAGCACTGCCAGGTTCGGGTAACAGGCTAGGTACCGAGCCAGCAGAGGCTTGGGGAGCAGGCGGTTCGGGAGGAGGTAGAGGGCTTGCAGCGCGAGGCAGGAGAGGGCGGCGAAGCGTCTGGATAGGACGAGACACGCCGTCCAGTCGAGCGGGTCGGTGAGGCGAGAGAGGATCTGGACGATGAACTCGTCCGGCAGGTCTGATAGCTGGGTGGCTCTTGAGTCGTCTGGTGGGAGCAGGAGGGTGAGTAAGGTGGAGAAATAAGAATTGATTTGCATGATGAATCGTAGGGAGGGGGATTAGAGAGCATCTGAACGATGAACTTGTCCGGCAGGTCTGATAGGTGGGTGGCTCGAGAATCGTCTGATGGGAAAAGCGAAAGAAGGGAGCGAGGAGATGACCAAACAAGAGATGGAAGGAGGAGAAGGATGAGCAACAACACAAGAAAACAAGACAGGAACGAAAAGTGGCAGCAGCGCAATAATGAAGGCTTTCAAGCGGTTGCATCAGCATACCTTGGGCTTCATACAGCTGCCTCTGCTGCTCCATCTTGGCACACAGGTGAGGCCATCTGGTAGGAGACTCCAACGCACCCAGCAGCTTGACACTGTTACACACTATCCTCTCCCACATAAGGCTCACCTTGAGATTCATAAGGCACACATAAGGCTCACCTTGGGCTTCATACAGCTGCCTCTGCTGCTCCATCTTGGCACACAAGTGAGCCCATCTGGTGGGAGACTCCAACGCCCCCAGAAGCTCCCTCATGGGGCTCTGCCCCCCCCACTCCTCCACCCTCCCTCTCCCCTCTGCACCCGTGTTGCTGTTTGCAGCTGCAAAATCTCCCTCTGCTGCCTCTTTTTCTGCTCCAACCCCCCCAACAACTTCCCCTTCTACCACAGCTGGTCCGTCCTTTTTGTTCTCCATCCCTCCCTCCTCTTCTCCCTCTGCTATCCCTCTGTAAATCGAATGCTGCTGCCCACCTGCCATCACCCCACCAGTCGCCATTACTCCAGTTGCAACGCTTCTCGCCCTCTTCCATCCCTCCTGCCGGCACGCCTCCCCATGCATTTCTCCAATCGCCCCCACCGACTTCCCTGCTGTCCCCCCGGCCACATCAACTGCACCAAACACCAATGCTCCATTCCCCAACACCCCAGCCACATCACCCACCCCTCCCTCCCTGCCTCCGTCCATTCCCGCTACAACCTCTGCCGCTACAGCTGCCAGGGCAGAAACACCCACACCCTCTTGTCTCCCTGCATTAGAACCGGGAACAGCTCTTCCGGGCTGAGACGCTGCTTTCACAGAGAGAAGAATGTCTTTCCATGTCTTGCCACTGCCAGCAATCCCGTTGGCCTCGCTTGAAGGCACTGTTGCAGCTGCTGGCCCTTGTGTCTGCATACCCTCACTAGGTGGACCCTTCTCCTCTCGCTCCTCCTCTCCCTCCTCCTCATCGTCCTCATCCTCCCCTTCATCTTCCTCCTCTCTCTCCTCCTCGTTTTCTGCATCATCCCCCAGCATTTCCCCCTCATGCCCTTCTCCCTCCATGCCGCCGCCACTGCCCTTCGTTATAAGCACATCCCCCGCGCCTCCCACCATCCCTCCTGGTGATCCCACCATTATCTGTCGATCCAACGACCGAGATTTGCTGTATCCCCCACTCCCTCCCCCACTCCCCAAACCCCCAACCCCTCCTGCTCCACCTCCCCCTACCTCCCCCATGCCAGCACCTCTCCTCCCCGCCCCCTCGCGGAAATCTGAATCTCTCGACGAATCACGGAACTCGCCAAACCTCGGGTCCCTCGCACCCCCACCAAACCTCACGCTGCTGCCGAACCTCGGCGGCAGCCGTGGAGGCAGGCCTCGGGCCATGGGTGACTGGCTCGGGCTCACAGACGAGGTTCGGATGGGAAAGCCGCTAGGATAAGCCCCCGGAGAGGCGGAATAACGTGGGAGGTTCGGCGAAGGGGAGCGGCGGCGCTGAGGGGAAACTCCTGACAAGGCTGCTGCTGCCACTGCTGCAGCATCAAATGCCCGGAACCTACTAGGGCTGAAGCTTCTTCGGGGGCGAATGGGGCTCACGAGATGGGTGGAGGGGCAGCGAGTGTAGCAGGGGAGATGGGCGGATGGGGAGTGAGGGATGGAGCGCGGTGACGGGGAGTAGGGACGGTGGATGAGGCGTGGGGAGGGAGCAGGGTAGTGCTGCTGCTGCTGCTGCTGGATGCTCTTGTCATTGCCGTACAGCGTGGTGGGTTCACCATTGCTATTAGATTGGCCTTGACTAACATTGTTACCAGAGGTAGCACCAGTGGAAGCAAGAGCAGCCAGGGCCTTCACACGGCCCTCACCAGCGTCCAGAGAGGAGTCCTTTGGAGCACTGTCAGCAGTTTCAGCACTGTTATTGGCAGCAGCAGAGGCAGCCAGAGCAGCGAGCTCTCTCACTCTCCCCCCAGCAACATCCAGAGAGGGGTCATTTGAAGCAGCACTGGCGGTTGCACTGCTGTTGGCAGCAGCAGAGGCAGCCATAGCAGCGAGCTCTCTCACCCGCCCCTCTCCAACCTCCAGAGAGACCAAGTCCTTTGAAGCACCGCCGGTGCTTTCAGCACTGTTGTTTGCAGCAGCAGAGGCAGCCCGAGCAGCAAGAGCCTTCACACGCCCCTCTGCAAAATCAGGATTCGCCACACCTTTAGGCGTTGCACTGACAGAGTCAGCAGCTGCCACAGAAGCCACCAGAGCAGCAAGAGCCTTCACACGCCCCTCTGCAACATCTAGAGCCGCTGCCTCTTCAAGGGGTGCAATGGTGGTATCAGCAGCAGCAGGAGCAGGCACAGAGGGAGCAAGAGCCTTCACCCATCCCTCAGCAAAGTCTCCAGTCACCACCACCTCTTTAGGGGGTGCACTGGTGGCGTCAGCAGCAGCAGTGGATGCCACCGCAGCAGCCAGCGCCTTCACCCTCCCCCCAGCAATATCTAGACCCGGTGACTCTTTAGAGGGTGCACTGGTGGTATCATCAGCAGCAGGAGCAGCCGCAAAGGCAGCAAGAGCCTTCACACGCCCACCAGCAACATCTAGACCCGCTGACTCGTTAGAGGGTGCACTGGTGGCACCAGCAGCACCCACAGACGCCACCACAGCAGCCAGAGCTTTCACATGCCCGCCAGCGATATCTACAGCCGCCGCCGCTTTGGGGGATGCACTGGTGGCGTCAGCAGGAGCAGCAGTTGACGCAACCACGGCAGCAAGAGCTTTCACATGCCCGCCAGGAACATTTATAGTTGCTGCCTCTTTCGGGGCTGCAGCTGTGGTGTCAGGAGTTGCAGACGCCACCACAGCAGCAAGAGCCTTCACACGCCCCTCTGCAACATTCAGAGTCGCTGGTTCCTTAGAGGGTGCACTGGTGGCGTCAGCAGACGCAGATGAAGCCACCACAGCAGCCAGTGCTTTCACCCTCCCAGCAGAAACGTCCACAGTCGCAGCCTTGTTAGAGGGTGCACTGGTGGTATCAGCAGCAGCAGACGCCACCACAGCAGCAAGAGCCTTCACACGCCCCCCAGCAACACCTAACGCCACCGCCTCTTTAGGGGATGCAGTGGTGGTATCAGCAGCAGTAGCAGTAGGCGACAGCATAGCAGCAGCAAGGGCCTTCACACGCCCCTCACCCTCAGACACATTCAGCAGCAGGGGGTCTTTGGCAGAATCACTGCCTGCTTCCTCATCCGCTCCTCCTCCTGCCTCAGCTGGGCTCTCCTCAGCTGGAGTGTCCTCGGTTGGAGCATCCTCAGCGGGAGCGTCCTCAGCCTCCTCCAAGTCCCAAGACTCATCGCCCCTGATCTCCATATCGGTGTGCTCTGTCTCGTGCTCTACCTTCTCATTCTCCTCTTCCTCCTCACCTGGGCCCTCCTCAGCCTCCATGTCCCAAGACTCCTCGCCCCTGACCTCCATATCCGTGTGTCCTGCTGCGTCCTCCTCCAGGTCCTCCTGCTCTACCTCCTCCTCCTCTTCCTCCTCATTGCTCTCATCGTCCTCC
Source organism: Closterium sp. NIES-65 (assembly GCA_948144175.1). Taxonomy (NCBI): domain Eukaryota; kingdom Viridiplantae; phylum Streptophyta; class Zygnematophyceae; order Desmidiales; family Closteriaceae; genus Closterium; species Closterium sp. NIES-65. The sequence continues at coordinate 142,886 of CANXME010002573.1, forward strand.
TCAGCTGACTCCCCTTCACCTGGACCCTCCTCCGCTCCCTCCATCTTCCAAGTCGCCTCGCCCCCAACCTCCATATCTTCGTGCTCTAAGTCCTCCTGCTCCTCATTCTCCTCGTTCTCCTCCTTCTCTTCCTCCTCCGCGCTTTCCTCATTCTCTTTTTGATCCACTCCATCTACTTCCTCCTGTGCATCCTCCTCCTCCTCCTCTCCCTCGTCTCCTCCCTCTCCCCCTGCTTCCTCCTCCTCCGCCGCCTCTCCATACTCTTCCTCCTCCCCCTCCTCTTCTTCCTCTTCCTCTTCTTCTCCCTCCCCTTCCTCTGCTCCACCCTCACCCTCCTCATCATTATCATCCTCTTCCTCCTCCTCCTCCACCTCCTCTTCCTCCTCTTCCTCCTCTTCCTCCTCCTCCTCTTCCTCCTCGCTACCACTACTATCCAGCAACGAAGGCTGCTTTCGTTCCTTCACCATACTCCGACTCAGCCCCAGGTTAGCACCACCCCCTCCCGCACGCCCCATACTGTCCCGAACCACCATGCTCCGACTCCCCAGCCCAGCACTCCCCCCTGTGAGCCCCATGATCTCCCGAGTCACTGCACTGGCCGGCACATGCAGACCCTGTGACGCCACCAGCGACAGCATGCGTGACCGCTGTGACGGGGGGGAGGAGGGACAAGAGACACCGAGAGTGGGAGACGGAAGGGATGGTTAAGAGGGACGCGCAACACCAGCAACCCCCCTGTTAGTCCCATGATCTCGCGAGTCACTGCACTGGCCGGGACATGTAGGCCCTGTGACGCCACCAGAGAGAGCATCCGCGATCGCTGCAAGTTCGAAGGGAAGATGCGAAGAGTGAGAGAGAGGAGAAATGGTTAACAGGTATCAGCAGCACCAGCACTCCCTCCTGTGAGTCCCATGATCTCTCGAGTCACTGCACTGGCCGGCACACGCAGGCCCTGTGACGCCACCAGAGAGAGCATCCGTGAACGCTGCAAGTTCGAAGGGAAGATGCGAAGAGTGAGAGAGAGGAGAAATGGTTAACAGGTATCAGCAGCACCAGCACTCCCTCCTGTGAGTCCCATGATCTCTCGACTCATTGCACTGGCCGGCACATGCAGGCCCTGTGACGCCACCAGAGAGAGCATCCGTGAACGCTGCAAGGGGGGGAGGAGGGAGAAGAGACACAAAGAGTGGGAGACGGAAGGGATGGTTAAGAGGTACGCGCAACACCAGCACTCCCCCCTGTGAGCCCCATGATCTCCTGAGTCATTGCACTGGCCGGGACGTGAAGGCCCTGTGACGCCACCAGCGACAGCATACGCGATCGCTGCAAGCAATGAAAGGGGGGTAAGGGAAGCAACACGGGTGAGTGAGCATTATGTCCCAGGATACCATACTGCGGCTCGCCCCCAGCCAGCACTCCCCCCTGTGAGCCCCATGATCTCGCGAGTCACTGCACTCGCCGGCACGTGCAGGCCCTGTGACGCCACCAGCGACAGCATCCGCGATCGCTGCAAAGGGGGTGGAAGGGGTGGAGGAAAAGAGCGAGAAGAAAGGGGAAAGGTTGTCACGACATTGGTAAAATGAGGGGGTTGGGACTTCAGGCTATCTACAAGTGGTAAGAGCGAGGAGGTCAGAATAGAGTACGCAGAAACATGCAGCTCACCTTGCCCGGACTGTGAGGATTGGGCTGCTGCCGACCAGCAGCACCTGCCATGGCCGGAAGCGCAATAGGAGCCACTCCTGCTGCTGCTCCCCCCGCTTGCCCCACAGCACCTCCACTTCCTGTCCCAGACGCGCCCGTCCCGCTCCCCTCACCCGCCCCTGCTCCTCCCCCTCCGCCACCCCCTGTGCCGCCCTCCCCCTCCCCCTCCTCGCGGATGCCCTGGCGGAATCTGAGCTCCCCCAGCACCGCATTGAACCGCTTCATGCTCGCCACACGCAGCCGCAGCGCCCGCTGCTCCTCCGCGTTCCTCTCCTCCTGCTCCTGCCGCTTTATCCTCGCTTCCTCGTCCTCCTCTTCCTTCTCCTCTGGCTTGCTCCTCGGGCTGCTGTTTGTGCTCTCTTTTTCACTTGCCTCCTCCTCCTCCTCCTCTTCCTCCTCCTCTTCCTCTTCTTCCTCTTCCTGCTCCTCATACTCTTCATAGTCCTCCTCCTGCTCCTCCTCCTGTTCCTCCTCCTGCTCTTCCTCCTGTTGCTCCCCTTCCGAATCTTGTCCCTCTGCGCTTTCTCCTTCTTTTCCACCTGCTGCACCTGCTCCCTCCTCTGCCACCTCCTTTGATTTATCCTCGTCTGTGACTTCCTCTGTAACCTCTACAGTAACCTCCTCTTCTGTATACTCCTCTGTAACTTCTACAGTAACTTCCTCTTCAGTGTATTCTTCTGTTACCTCTACAGTTACCTCCTCGTATTCCGCCGTTTCTTCTACAGTCACCTCCTCATATTCTCCCGTTTCTTCCACTTCTACAGTCACTTCCTCATATTCTCCCGTTTCTTCCACTTCTACAGTCACTTCCTCATATTCCTCTGTCACTTCGACTGTCACTTCTTCATACTCCTCCGTTTCCTCTACAGTCACCTCCTCATATTCCTCTGTCACTTCTACAGTCACCTCCTCAGTGGATTCCTCTCCTGCCTCACTCCCTCCTTCCTCCTCTTCCCCTGCACCCTCCTCCCCCTCCGCAGCCTCCCCACCTTCTGCACCCTCCTCCTCTACCTCCGCCTCCTCATTCTCCAATTCTTCCTCCTTTGTTTCTTTCGTTTCTTCCTCTTCTTTTTCATCCTCCTCGTTTTCCTCCTCTCCTCCTTCTCCACCCTCTTCCCCCTTCTCTTCCTCCCATGCCTCATTCTCCTGCTCCTCCACCTCAGCAAGTGCTTTCGATGCCACTTCAGCAGCCGCTCCCGATGCCACGTCAGCAGCCGCACCCGATGCCACGTCAGCAGCCGCTTCCGCTGTCACGTCAGCAGGTGCTTCCGCTGCCACGTCAACAGGTGCTTCCGCTGCCACCTCAGCAGGTGCTTCCGTGGCCACATCAGCCGTTGCTTCCACTGCCACGTCAGCAGGAGTTTCTGATGCCACCTCAGCAGAGAACTCCCCCACAGCATCAGCCAGCGGACCTTCAGCAGCCGCAGATTCCACACCCTCTGCTCTCATGCTCCCCCCACCCTCTCCTCTGCCTTCAAACTCACCCCCCTCCTCCTCTACCTTGCTAATGACGCCCTCTCCCTGTTCTACCTCTCCCTGTTCCACGGGCACCGAGACAGCAGGTGCTGTGGCAGCTAAGGCCACAGCAGCCATAGCTGTTGCACCGGCAACGGCTGTTGCACCAGCCACCACAGCAGCAGAGGAAGCACTATCAGTTGTCGCGGCAGCACTCGCTGAATCAGCACTGCCAGCTGTAGCAGCCGAAGCAGCAGCAACAACTGAAGCAGCACTAGCAGGTGTAGTAGCAGCTTCCGCTGCAATGCCAGTTGTAGCAGCTGTAGCAGCAGCACCAACGGAAGCATCAACCTCTGGAGTGCAGGGTTGCTCACCAGGAGACACGGCCAACAGCTGCTGATGCTGCTGCTGTGGAGATCTGAAAGGAGGCACAGGGAGTTGCTCAGGCTGCTGCTGGAAGCGGTTGAGGAAGTCACTCCGCAGTCGCCCCACTGATGCAGTTTGGGTAGGAGCCGGTGCTGCTGCAGTAGGAGAGGCGGCAGATGCAGGGGTCGGTGCTGCTGCCGCTGCGCTTGCCATGCCTGGCCTCCAGGCTCGGATGGGCACGGGCTTGGGCGCAGGTTCGGAATCGGACCAATCAGAGTCCGAGCCTGAGTCAGAGTCCTGATTGGGTCGCTTCATCCATGATTCTGCAGCGCGAGGCTTGATGGTAACGGCAGGTGCTGTGCGGTGAGGAGGAGTAGAAGGCTGAGGGGAGGAAAGTGGCTGAGAGGAGGAGACGATTGTTGGATGAACAGATGGTTCAGGTAATGACGGTGCATCTGCTGCCATATCAGCTGGTACAGAAGTGGATGGACCTGATGCCACGTCAGCTGGCACAGGAGTGGATGGGCCTGATGCCACGTCAGCTGGCACAGGAGTGGATGGGTCTGATGCCACGTCAGCCGGAACCAGGTCGCCTTGTAACACCTCTCCACCTGAAAATTCACCTGACTGCACCTCTTCCTCTTGCACCGTCTCTGCCCCCTCTCCCTCTCCAACCTCATCCCCAGCAACAACTGCCAGTGCCGTTTCTGCCCCTGTTGTTGTTGCTGCTGCTCCTGGCTCTGCTGCCAAATCACCAGAGTTTTCAGGAACGTATTCATCCTCAGCTGCAGCAGAAGCATCAGCCGCAATATCAGAGTCAACCACACCTGTAACAGTCACAAGTTGAGCAGGAGCATCAGTAAGAACGTGCTGCTGTTGTTGTTGCTGCTCCTGTTGCTGCTGCTCCTGTTGCTGCTGCTGTTCTTGCTGTTGCTGCACGTGCAGGGGTTGTGACGGAGGCTCAGAAACTTGCTGCTGCTGCTGCTGTGGGGACCTAACGGGTGGCACCGAGGGTTGCTCCTGCTGCTGCTGCTCCTGCTCCTGCTGCTGGTGCTGCTGCTGGAAGCGGTTGAGGAAGTCACTCCGCAGTCGTCCCACGGGGCCAGTTTGTGAGGGAGGAGAGGCGGCAGGCGCAGGTGCTACTGCCGCCACACCACTCGCCGCACCTGCTCTCCAGGCTCGGATGGGCACAGGCTTGGGCGCAGGTTCGGAGTCGGACCAGTCAGAGTCGGAGGCTGAGTCAGAGTCAGCCTGATTGGGTCGCCGCATCCATGAGTCTGCAGCGCGGGGCTTGATGGTAACGGCAGGTGGGGGAATTCGAGGTGAAGCCAGGAGGGTGGGAGGCTGGGGGGAGGCGAGTGGGGGTGGGGAAGAGACAACCAAGATACCATCTCCCTTGATTTCCTCCTTAGCCTCTTCCTCTCCTTCCTTCACCTCTTCCTTACTGTCTTCCTTAGTCTCTTCATTACCACCTTCCTCTCTTTCTTCCTTCATCTCTTCCTTACCCTCTTCCTTGGTCTCTTCGTTACCCTCTTCCTCTCTTTCTTCCTTAGCCTCTTCCTGCATCTCTTCCATCCTCTCCTCCTTACCCTCTTCCACTCTCTCTTCCTCGTCCATCCTCTCCTCCTTACTCGCTGCCACTACCTCACTATCCTCTTCCACTCGCTCATACCCAGCCTCTTCTGTACTCTCCTCCTTACCCTCTTCCACTCTCTCTTCCGTACCCTCTTCCACTCTCTCTTCCTTACCCTCTTCCACTCTCTCTTCCTTATCCTCTTCCAATCTCTCGTCCCTACCCTCTTCCACTCTCTCTTCCTTATCCTCTTCCAATCTCTCGTCCCTACCCTCTTCCACCCTCTCGACCCTACCCTCTTCCACTCTCTCTTCCTTACCCTCTTCCACCCTCTCTTCCTCGTCCATCCTTGCTTCCTTACCCCCCACACCCTCGATCGCACCCACTTTCTCTCCCTCTTCCTCTGTTGCTTCCACTCCCTCTCCCTCTCTCGCTTCCACTCCCTCTTCCTTAACCGCTCTCTCCTCCTCACCATCTGTCACTATCACTTCCTCTCCCTCATGATCTTCCGCTGACATACCCACTTCCATCACCTCCATTATTGTTGAATCTCCTTTCTTAACCGCTCTGTCCTCCTCACTCTCTGTCACTATCACTTCCTCTCCCTCATGATCTTCCGCTGTTGACACACCCTCGTCCTTCACCTCCAGTATTGTCGCACCCTCTCCCTCTCTCTTCCCTTCTCCCTCTATCATCTGCTGCTGCTGCTGCTGCTGCTGCTGCTGCTGCTGCTGGAAGCGGTTGAGGAAGTCACTTCGCAGTCGCCCCACCACTGCTGGCTGGGCAGCAGGAGACGCGGCAGGCGCAGCCGCCACTGACGCTACACCACTCCCCGCACCTGGCCTCCAGGCTCGGATGGGCACAGGCTTCGGCACAGGTTCGGAGTCGGACCAGTCAGAGTCCGAGCCTGAATCGGAGGAGTGGGTCTGCTGCTTTTTCATCCATGAATGTGAGGCACGTGGATTGACGGTTATGGCTGTGGTGGGATGTTGAGCTGGAGAGATGGTGGTGGGAGGATGAGAGGATGAGAGTGCGGGTGGGGAAGGGACAGCCAAGGCATCATTTCCCTTTGTCTCCTCCATAGCCTCTTCCTCTCTCTCTCCCTTCACTTCCACTTCTCTTTCTTCCTTAACCCCTTCCTCTGCCTCTCCCGTCACTTCCTCCTCTCTTTCTTCCTTAACCTCTTCCTCTGTTTCTTCCTTACTCTCTTCCGCCCTCTTCTCGGTACCCTCGTCCTCCCTCTCTTCCGTACCTACTTCCTCCCTCTCCTCCTTACTCTCTTCCACTCTCTCTTCCTCTTCCACCCTCTCTTCCTCTTCCACTCTCTCTTCCTCTTCCATCCTCTCTTCCCTACTCGCTTCTTCTCGCTCCTTACCGCCATCTTCCAATGTCTCCTCCTCACCCTCTTCCACCCTCTCTTCCTTACCCTCCTCTTCCTTCTCTTCCTTCCTCTCTTCCTCAAACTCTTTCTCACTCACTTGCTTACCCTCTTCCATCCTCTCTACCTTACCCTCTTCCATCCTCTCTACCTTACCCTCTTCCATCCTCTCTACCTTACCCTCTTCCATCCTCTCTACCTTACCCTCTTCCATCCTCTCTACCTTACCCTCTTCCATCCTCTCTACCTTACCCTCTTCCATCCTCTCTTCCTTACCCTCTTCCATCCTCTCTTCCTCGTCCATTCTTGCATCCTTATTCCCCACATTCTCAAGTTCAACCGCACCCACTTCCACTCCCTCCTCCTCTGTTGCTTCTACTCCCTCCTCCTCTGTTGCTTCCACTCCCTCCTCCTCTGTTGCTTCCACTCCCTCCTCCTCTGTTGCTTCCACTCCCTCCTCCTCTGTTGCTTCTACTCCCTCCTCCTCTGTTGCTTCTACTCCCTCCTCCTCTCCCCTTTCCACACTTTCTTCCTCTGTTGTTTCCACTCCCTCTTCCTTCACCACCCTCTCCTCCTCACCCTCTGCCATTGCCACTGCAGCTTCATCATCTCCTGTTGACACACCCCCTTCCTTCACCTCCATTATCGCCGTACCCTCTTCCTCTTCCTCTCCCTCCTTCTCTCCCTCCACCTGCTGCAGCTGCTGCCGCTGCTGCTGCTGCTGCTGCTGCTGTGGAGACCCAAGAGGAGGCAAAGAGGGCTGCTCAGATTGCTGCTGCTGCTGGAAGCGGTTGAGGAAGTCACTTCGCAGTCGCCCCACTGCTGCAGTTTGAACAACAGGAGCGGGAGCCGGCACAGGAGACGGTGCTTCTGCTGCTGCACTCGCCATACCTGCCCTCCAGGCTCGGATGGGAACAGGCTTGGGCGCAGGTTCGGAGTCGGACCAGTCAGATTCGGAATCAGAGCCGGAGTGGGAAGAAGGCTGTGCTGGGTGGATCCATGAGTTGGCAGGGCGGCAGGAAACAGATGGAGGAGAGGGGACAGAGGGAACAGAGGGCGCAGGGAGGGGAGAGGGAGGAGAGGGAACAGCAAGGGACGAGGAGTGGGTGGGAAGAGGGTGAACGGTGTCAACCAATGGAGCTCCTGCTGCCATTGCTGCTGCTTGCGTCTGCTCCACCAAGGGGGGTGTTGTCTCATCTTCTGCTGCTTGCCCGTCCTCCCTTGCTCCTGGTGCTTCAGCCACCAGTGCTGCTGCTGCTCCTTCTACTGATTCTCCTTCCAACGCTGCTGACCCTTCCACTGCTTCTTCTCCCGCCACCGCTGCTTCGCCTTCCACCGCTGCTGATCCTCCCATGTCTGCCCATTCAGCTTCTACTGCTGCCACAGGCGCAGGCTCTGACACTTCAATTCTCTTCGAAGCAGCCTCTGATGTGCTCTGGCCACTCACGCTTGCATCACCTGCCGGCACTGCCACATTATCCTCCCCCTTTGCGCCCTCTCGCGCCACACTCTCTCCCTCCACACTCTCTCCCTCCACACTCTCTCCCACTACACTCTCTCCCTCCTCACCCTCTCGGTTCATGCTCTCTCTCTCAAGGTCTCCAGTTTTTTCCGTCTTTTCCTCTGCCCCTGACACACCGTCTCTCTTCACCTTCTCCTCTATCACCTCCACTCTGCTCTCTTCCTCTTCTACCTTCTCCTCTCCGTCTTCTTCTCTTTCCTCCTCTCCCCTCTCCTCCTCTTGCATCGTCTCTGCTTCCTCTTCATTTCTCTCCACCTTTCCCCTTGCCTCGTCTCCTCTCTCCTCCTCTTTTTCCTCTTCCCACTTTCCTTCCTCCTCTTCCACCTCCTCCCTTTCACTTTCCACCTCCTCCTTTTCACTTCCCACCTCCTCCCTTTCACTTTCCAACTCCTTTCTTTCACTTTCCTCCTCCTCCCTTTCACCTTTCTCCTCCTCCCTTTGACTTTCCTCAGCTGTGGCAGGTGAATCAGGTACAGCAGGTGTTTCAAATGCAGCAGATGAATCAGGTGAGTCAGGTGAATCAGGTGCAGCAGCAGGTGAATCAGGTACAGCAGGTGTTCGTGTTTCAGATGCTGCACGTGAATCAGCGCCAGAAGAATCAGATATAGCAGGAGAAGCAGAAACAGCAGGCACCAATACCCTCTCCTCCTCCTCGCTCTCAACTTGAGCCACCAACTCGGAGTCAGACGCAGCCGGAGAGGCAGGGCTGAAAGGAGCAGCTGGTTCAGCTCCGACAGGCGAATCAGGTGCGGCAGGTGAATCAGGTGCGGCAGGTGAATCAGGTGCGGCAGGTGAATCAGGTGCGGCAGGTGAATCAGGTGCGGCAGGCGAATCAGGTGCAGCAGGTGAATCAGGTGTGTAAGGTAAAGCAGGGAAATCAGGCATTGCAGACGAATCTAATATAGCAGGTGTCACCCCGCTCTCCTCCTTCTCTCTCTCATTTAGAACCACCGAATGGGTGTCAGCGGCAGGAGAGGAGGCAGAGCTGAGAGAATCAGGTGGCTCATCCCCCCCCGCAGGTGAATCAAGCACGGCAAGTGAACGAGGTATGGCATGTGATTCCGGTGCAGCAGGAGAATCTTCCACAGCAGGCGCCTCAGATGCAGCAGGAGAATCAGGCAGAGCAGGCAGATCAGGAGCAGCAGCAGCTTCAGGCACAGCAGGTGAGCCCGACTGGGTGGCAGAGGTAGGAGAGGAGGTAGCACTGAGAGGAGCAGCTGCTTCATCCCCAGCTGGCAAATGAGGTGCCGCAGGAGACTGAGGTACAGCGACTGCAGAAGCTGCGTCCGAAAGTGACTCAGCATGCGACTCAGCATCAGAACATGACTCAGCATCAGAACGTGACTCAGCATCAGAATGTGATTCAGCATCAGAACGTGACTCAGCATCAGAACGTGACTCAGCATCAGAACGTGACTCAGCATCAGAACGTGACTCAGCATCAGAGCGTGACTCAGCATCAGAGCGTGACTCAGCATCCGAATGTGACTCAGCATCATAAGAGCGTGACTCAGCATCATCAGAATGTGACTCGGCCTCCTCATGCTCCTCCTTAGCCTCCTTCACCTCTTTAGCTTCCTCACTCTCCTCACTCTCCCCAGCTTCTTCACTCTCCTTACCCTCCTCACTCTCCTCTCCCTCCTCCGCCCCCAACGGCTCCCTGCCCTCCACTGCTCCCAGCATCCCCTCACCCTCCTCGTCCGCTGCCGCCCCATCCACCCCTGCAAGCACCGCGACAGCCACAACTGCCGCCCCACCCATCGCTATAACCTCTACTTCAACCTCCTGCAGCCTTGCTTTATCATCACTACCCCCATCTTCCTCCGCACTCTCTGCTTTCTCACTCCCCCTCTCTTCCTCCTCTTTCTCTACATCCTCACTCCTTGTCTCTTCCTCCTCCCTCTCTGCTTTCTCACTCCTTGTCTCTTCCTCCTCCCACTCTGCTTCCACACTCCTTGTCTCTTCTTCCTCCCTCTCAGCCTCCACACTCCTTGTCTCTTCCTCCTCCCTCTCAGCATCCTCACTCCTTGTCTCTTCCTCCACCCTCTCTTGTTCCGGTGCAGAGTCAACGTCAGAGTTTGATCCTGGTGGCGATGGCAGAGCTGAAGCTTCACAGTCAGACACATGCAGAGCCACGTCAGCAGCCACATCAGCTTCTGGTGCAGAGTCAACCTCAGAGTGTGGTCCAGATGGGGATGGCAGTGCTGCAGTCTCACCTCCAGCCGCACACGGTGCCACATCAGACGACACGTCAGCAGCCACATCAGCGGCCACGTCAGCAGCCACATCAGCGGCCACGTCAGCAGCCACATCAGTTCCGAAAGAAGAGTCAGACTCGGAGTCTGATCGTGATGGAGATGGCACCACTGCAGTTTCACCTCCAGGCACTCGCAGAGCCATGTCAGCAGCCACATCAGCCACCACGCCAACAGACACATCAGCACCCATGTCAACAGACACATCAGCAGCCATGTCAACAGGCACATCAGCAGCCACGTCAGAATCAGAGTCAGGTTCAGAATCAGAGTCAGGTTCAGAATCAGAGTCAGGTTCAGAATCTGGTCCCGAAAATACATCTGCTTTCTCCTGTTCTGCTTCCACCTCCTCGGCCTCTCCTCTCGTCTGCAGCACAGGTGCAACCAACTCACTTGCCAGCAGCAAACTAGCACCTCCAGCTGCATCCAGAGCCACCTCAGCTGCCACATCAGCATCCAACTCAGCTGCCACATCAGCAGCATCTTTGATGCTGGTGGCTGACCCCTCTGGAGAAGATGGTCTGGAATCACCCTCCACGTCCACATCAGCAGGGGGTGCCACGTCAGCAGCTGATACCACATGTGCAGACTGTTCCTTATCAGCAATCACATCATCACCACCAGCAGGTAATTCTGACTTGTCACCTGCTTTGACCTCAGCTGCGTGCTTCATGTCCACAGGTTGCACCACATCAGCAACTTGCGCCACATCAGCAGCCTGCGCCACATCAGCAGAAGAGTCCACAAGTGCAGCGGAATTCAAAGATGCCTGCTGTTGCTGCTGTGGAGGTGTGAGGGGAGCCTCAGAGGCCTGCTGCTGTTGCTGCTCCTCCGGCTGCTGCTGCTGGAAGCGGTTCAGGAAGTCACTCTGCAGTCGCCCCACCGCTGCAGTTTGTGGGGGAGGAGAGGCGGCAGGCGCAGGAGCCAGTGCTGCGCTCGCCATGCCTGCCCTCCAGGCTCGGATGGGCACAGGCTTGGGCGCAGGTTCGGAGTCGGACCAGTCAGAGTCCGAGCCTGAGTCGGAGTGGGAAGAAGGCTGTGCAGGGCGGATCCAAGAGTTGGCAGCGCGGGAGGAAACTGAGGGAGCAGTAGGGGCAGTGGAAACACTAGGAGCAGAAGGAATGGTTGCGACAGTGGTGGAGACAGGGATTGAATGTGTGGCAAGGAGGGCGCTGGACACGAAAGGCTCGTCCGGCACTGCACTGCCTGTCGTGGTGGCCTCTGCCTCTGCCTCTGCCTCTGCCTCTGCTGTGCCAGCTGCTGCGCCTTCTGCGATCTCTTCTTCAGTCGACTCAAAGGCCACACCTCCTGCAATGGCAGTGCCCCCTGCTACAGCGCCAGTGCCCTCTGCCCCCCTCTCACCTCCACTCTCACTCTCAGATCCCTTCTCACTTGCACTCTCACTCTCAGCCCCCCCCTCACTTTCACTCTCACTTCCAGCATCCCTCTCACTTCCACTCTCACTTCCAGCATCCCTCTCACTTTCACTCTCACTTCCAGCATCCCTCTCACTTCCACTCTCACTTCCAGCATCCCTCTCACTTTCACTCTCACTTCCAGCATCCCTCTCACTTTCACTCTCACTTCCAGCATCCCTCTCACTTCCACTCTCACTCTCAGCCCCGTTCTCGCTTCTACTCCCACTCATACTTTCACTCACCCTGTCCCTTTCACCTTCACTCCCCCTCTCACTCACGCTTTCACTCTCCCCATCACTCAGACTGTCACTCTCTGTCTCCCTCTTACCTTCACTCTCCCTCTCACTCATGCTATCACTCTCCCTCTCACTTATGCTATCACTCTCCCTCTCACTCATGCTGTCACTCTCCCTCTCGCTCATGCTCTTACTCTCCTTCTCACCTTCGCTTTCACTCTCTCTCTCACTCATGTTATCACTCTCCCTTCCACTCATGCACTCACTTCTACTCTCACTCCCATCCTCTGCTTCACTCCCTTCTGCATGTGCATCTCTGCCCTCACCCCCCACCCTCCCTTCCGTTACCCCTTTTTCCTCCACTTTCTCCTCCACTCTCCCTTCCTCTCCCTCCTCCACCCTCCCTCCTTCAGCAACACCCTCCAGTTCCTCTCTGTGTGAAGCCTCCACTTCCTCTTGTCCCTGCCGCTCCCTCTCCCCATCCACTTCCCTCTCATCCCGTTCCTTCTCCTCCTCCTCCTCCTGCTCCTCCTTCCTACCCACATGCCTCTCACTCTCATCAGCTGGCAGATTTACTTCTCCTGCGATGTCTGCGCTGCTTCCTTGCAGACCCTCTTTCTCCTCTCTCTCCTATCCTCTCTCTCCTTATCCTCTCTCTCCTTATCCTCTCTCTCCTTATCCTCTCTCTCCTTATCCTCTCTCTCTCCTTATCCTCTCCCACCTCCTCTCCCCCCTCTTCAGCCTCCTCACTCCTTCCATCTCCATCCTCCATTCTAATCTCCTCTCCCTTGCTAACTTCATCCTCCTGCTTCTCTCCATCCCGCACCTCACCCTCACTCTCTCCATCCACCTCACCAACCCCCTCACTCCCTCCCTCACCCTCTCCCTCACTCTCTCCCTGACTCTCTCCCTCCACTCTTCCAGATCCCACAACCTCCTCCTCCCACTCACCTACACCGGACCCCACATCACTCCACTCCTCGCTCTCCCAGTCACCTCCTGCCACCAGCCCATCAGCCTGTGCTGCTGCCACCCCACCCCCTCCCACGGCCAGAGCAGCGACTGCCGGCCATGACCTCTGGGCCATGAGCGTTGCCAGAGGCCTTATCGAACCCTCTTCCTCTGCTGCTACCGCTCCTTGTGCTTGCACTCTGCCATCTGCATCATCAAGGCCTATAGACTTCTGAGGCGCCTCAGAAATTTCTACAGCGCCTTGCTCTTGCACTCTGCCGGCTGCGTTGCCAAGGGCCATAGATTGCGCTTCCTCTGATGCTCTTGCATCCTCCTCTCTGGTTTCACCCTCTTCATTCCCTTCCTTCCCACTCCCTTCCTTCTCACTCTCTTCCTTCTCACTCCCTTCGCTTTCACTCCCTTCCATATGACTCCCTCCCTCCTCACTCTTTTCTTTTTCAAACCCTTCCTCCTCGCTCTCTTCCCTCTCACTCCAGTCCTCACTCACTACTCCCTCCCCACCATCTTTGTCTGCCATCATCTCACTCTCTTCTGCCCAATTTACTGCCTCCTCAGCCGTCCTTTCTGTGCTACTCACGCTCAAACCACCAACTTCGGTAACCAAAACACCAGCCTCACTGGTTACTGAATCACCAGCATCGCTGGTTACTGCATCACCAGCATCACTGGTTACAGCATCGCCAGCATCGCCGGTGACCACATCACCGGCTTCACTGGTTACTGCATCACCAACATCACTCCACTCCTCAGATTCCTCCCACTTCTCACCCTCTCCCTCACTCTCGTCCTCACTTGCTTTCTCTTCCTTCCCATCACTCTTCCCCTCCTCATCACTCTCACTCCCCTTTCCTTCTGACCCCTCCTCCACCTCTGTCCCCCTAAGATCTTCCCACTCACCTTGATCCATTCTCGCTTCCGCAGTCTCAGGAGAATTTGCAGCACGCGGATCAGGGCTAGCACCTGAACCAACAGAGACGGCACCTGACGGCAGTGCAACAGTGACAGAACCTGACGGCAGCATAACAGACACAGCACCTGAAGGTAGCACAACTGAAACAGCACCTGAAGGCAACACAACAGAGACAGCACCTGAAGGAAGCACCTCAACAGAGGCAGATCTTTTCTCAGGTGCCGAATCAGGTGCCACATCGGGAGTAGTTTCAGGTGCCATTTCAAGTGCTTTGTCAGGTACCCTATCTGGTGCCGAATCAGGTGCTCTATCCAGTGCCATATCAGGTGAGCTGCCAGCTGGAATCGAACGTGCCTCCAAAACAGGGATCTCACATTGACGTGGAGCACCCGACCCAGCACGTGCCACGTCAGCATGATGCGCATTCGCCACGTCAGCAAGATCGGCAGCAGCAACGGAGCGCGGCACAGCAGCAGAGGTGGTAAGAGCAGGAGTGCGTTGAGACACAGGAACGGCACCACCAAGTGAGCTTCCAAAGATTCGATTTTGCTGAGTCTCTTCCGCCCATGAACCCCCACCAACAGCAGCTCGATCTTGAGGCAGCGCCATAGGACTGGCAAGGGGCAGCACAGAGGAATCACTGCCCGAGGCAAACGCGAAGGCGCTGCTCTGCCCTTGAAGCCCTTCAAGCCCCTCATCCCTTTCCCCATCCTCCTTCTCGTCTTCCTCCTCCGCCTCTTTGATTGCCAGGCCCTCTGCTTCCTGCCCCTCCTGCTCCTCCTGCTGCCCCTGTTGCTCCTGCTGCTGCTCCTGCTGCTGCTGTTGCTGCTGCTGCAGCGCCAGGCTAACCGCAACACTATCCAGAGGCGCACCCATGCCTGCACTCGTTGGGGTGGCGGAGGGCAGTGGGGAGAGAGCAGCGTAGGGGCTGGCGGAGGGGAGAGGGGAGGCGGCGGGGAAGGGGGACTGGGTGGCCGCTAGCTCCATGCTGCTCCACTCCTCCTCGCTCATGTCACTCCACTCCTCCTCCCCTTCGTCCTCTCCCTCTCTCCCTACCTCCTCCTCCTCCTCCTCCTCCTCCTCCTCCTCCTCCTCCTCCTCCTCCTCCTCCTCCTCCTCCTCCTCCTCCTCCTCCTCCTCCTCCTCCCTCTCCAGCTCCTCCTCCCTCTCTACCTCCTCCTCCCCCTCCCTCTCTACCTCCACCTCCTCCCTCTCCTCATCCCTCACCTGCTCCTCCCTCTCCTCCTCCTCCACCTCCTCCTCCCTCGCCCCTTCCTCCTCCTCCTCCCTCTCCACCTCCTCCTCCCTCTCCACCTCCTCCTCACTCACCTCCTCGTCCTCCCTCCCCACATCCTCCTCTTCCTTGACCTCTGCCCCCTTCTCTTTCTCGTCATCTCTCTCCTCTCTCAGCCCCTTCTCCTCTCTCTCTTCGCTCCCCTCTCTCTCGTCCCCTCTCTCCACTCTCTCATCCGCTATCTCCTCTCTCTCCTCACCAATCTCCTCTCTCTTGTCCTCGCTCTGCTCTCTCTCCTCTCTCTCCTCACTCTCCTCTCTCTCCTCTCTCTCCTCTCTCTCCTCCTCGTTCTGTCCGTCCAACTTGACAGCGCCACTGACAGCACCACTGGCAGCAACACTGGCAGCGCCACTGGCAGCAACACTGGCAGCACCACCTGCTATCACACCACTCGCCCCCAGCACCTCAGTCTCATCCCTCGTTCCACCCACATTCCACACCTCACTCTCCCTCGTCCAATCACCCGACCACCCCGGTATTCCCACCCCCCCATCGCCCACATCCCTGCTCCAATCCAGCTCCTCACATGCTCCCACATCATCCCCCATCTCATAAACATACGCATCCTCGCCAATCTGCCGAATAACCCCGTCCTCGCCTGTTGCTGAACGTGCCGATTCATCCTTGCTCTTTCCTCGCACACCATCCCCCATCTCGTACACATACGCATCCTCGCCAATCTGCCTCATCACCCCATCCTCGCCAGTCTGCCTTATCATCCCATCGCCTTCTATTGAACGTGACATTCCATCCTTGCCCACCCCTGCCCCGTTCTCAGCAACCGCTCTGCCTGCCGCTGCTGCTGCCGCCGCTGCTGCTGCTGCTACCTCCCTTTCATCCTGGTGCTGCTGCTGTAGCTCACCTGCTTGTTGACCAACCTGATCATTCACCTGACCATCCACCTGACCCTCTGCTCCTGGCACCTGCACCACCTGCTGCTCCTCCCCCAGCTCCTCCGTCCAATCAGCATCCACCACGTGTCCAGGGGCCACCTTCTCCTGCTGCAGAGGAGATACGATGCTGGTAACCCAGCTTGTCCCATCTTCCTCCTCATCACTCTCCACAACACCCCTTGCACCATCCCCACTCACAGCTTCTGGTGCTGGCACTATCCCTTCCCCTTCTTCTCTCGCCTCTCCCTCTGCCTCAGGCCATGCGTCACTCTCACTGCTCCACACATCCACACCATCTTCCTCACGCTCCTGCTCTCCAGCCTCTCGCTCCTCACTCTCCTGCCCTTCCACCCCTCGCTCCTCACTCCCGTGTGCTTGAGCCTCTTGGACCTCGCTCCCTTGCTCCTCGTCACTTAACCCCTCCACCCCACTCCAGCTCTCCATTGCACCACTTTCCGCTACTCCACTCTCTTCCACTACCCAACTCTCCTCCACTACCCCACTCTCTTCCATTTCCCCACTCATCCTCTCTTCCTCCCTGTCACTAGCACCACTCCCCGAACCACCGTCATAGCTGTCCCCATCCGACCTAGGGCTGCTTACACTGCTCCTCCTACTTTCCTTGCTAACACTGCTCTCCCTGCTCCTTCCCTTGCTTTTCTTGCTGACACTGCTCCCCTTGCTTACACTGCTCCCCCTGCTTACACTACTGCCCCTGCTGTGCTTGCTCTTGCTGCCACTCAAACTGCCTGTTGTGCTACCAACTCTGCCCACAGCGGCTGAAGCATCCCCACTCGCTCCACTGAGCGAGTCCTGGGTCGTCTCAGAACGCTCACTAGCAGATGTCTCCTCGCTCTTTGCAGCACTGAACGCATCGCTTTTGCTGCTACTGCTGCGAGCATGGCTGCTTGCACTCCTGCTGTGTGTGCTGCTGTGCTGACTGTGCGAGCTGCTGCGCTGACTGTGCGAGCTGCTGCGCTGACTGTGCGAGCTGCTGCGCTGACTGTGCGAGCTGCTGCGCTGACTGTGCGAGCTGCTGCGCTGACTGTGCGAGCTGCTGCGCTGACTGTGCGAGCTGCTGCGCTGACTGTGCGAGCTGCTGCGCTGACTGTGCGAGCTGCTGCGCTGACTGTGCGAGGCTGCTGCGCTGACTGTGCGAGCTGCTGCGCTGACTGTCAATGCTGCTGTGGTGGCTGTGCACGCTACTGCTTACACTCACTGCACTGCTATGTTTGGAACTCGTGCTGCTGTATTTGCTATGGCTTCTGCTGCTTTTCGGACTCTCACTCCCTCCCTCACTCATCCCCTCACTCACTCCCTCACTCACTGTCTCACTCACACCCTCACTCGCTACACTCTCAGTGTCATCCTTCGCACTACTGCCTTCGCTGTGACTTCCACTCACACTATCTTTTCCACTCCCCTCGTTTTCACTAAGGGTCACACTTTCCCCATCACTCTCGCCCTTACTATGCATTTCACTCTCACGCTCACTAACATGCTCACTCTCATGATCACTCACACTCCTCCCCACACTCTCATGCACACTCTCATGCTCACTCAAAGTCTCCTCCACCACTCTCTCACGCTCACTGTCACTCCTCTCTCTCTCACCACTGCTATCAGAACTGCTCCTCATGCTGTTGGCTTTCTCGCTCGCTCGTTCACTCCCACTCTGACTCCTACCACATGCAGCACTGTCAGCAGCGCTGCTTTTGACACTGCCAGTAACACTGCTCGTAGCACTTTCGGTAGCAGTGCCGGTGGCACTGTGCTTGCTCCTCGTTTCACTCCAACTGCCACTATCACTCTTGCTCAAGCTCCCTCTCTCACCTTCACTACCTTCCTCACTCGCTTTCTCACTCGCACCAACACTCGCTGTCTCCACCTTTCTCTCAACCAAATGGTCACTCTGTCGCTCACTCACACTACTCCTCCCCGACCGCTTGCTTCCACCCCCACTCACACTCCCACTCCCAACTCTCCTCTCACTCCCTTCCAAGCTCAGTCCCTCACTCACACTCTCATCCACACTCCCCCTCGCCACACTCTCATCTCTGCTCCTACTGCTTGGACCACTGCTGTGACTCCTCCTCGCGCTCCTGCTCCTACTGCTATGTCTACTGCTGTGTCTGCTGCTATGCCTACTGCTGTTCCTGCTGTGTCTGCTGCTGTGTCTGCTACTGCTTCTGCTTCTGTTACTGCTTCTGCTTCTGCTATGGCTCAAGTGTCTCCTATCTCTGCGTTTGCCACTGCTGATGCTGCTCCCAAGGCTTTCTCCCTGTGACCCCTCCTCACTCGCCTCACTCCTCTCCCTCCTCACCCTCTCTCTCTCACTCCCACTCGCCTCTGTTCCACTCTCACTCCCCTCGCTCCCACTTCCACTGCCACTGCTCCCACTTTCGCTCCTACTCCCACTATCGCTCCGACTCCTGCTCCTGCTCCTGCTTCTGCTCAAGTCAACACTGAAGCTCAGGTCAATACTGCTCACCCCGCTGCCACTACGCCTGCTGCTAACTCCCCCCTGCGGGCTCGTCTGTGCCATTTCCATCTCTGCCACCTCTATCCATCGCTCAATCTCCTTCCTCTTCTCCCCATCCTCCTCATCCTCCTCCTCCCCATAGCCTTCCTCCTCCTGCTCCTCCTCTTCCTCCTTTTCCTCCCCCTCTTCCTCCTCCTCATGCCCGTCTTCATGCTTCCTTGCCTCCTCCCTCAGTCCCTCTCCTCCCTCCTCACTCATTTCCTCTTCCACCCTCCGTCCCTCTCCCACCTCCTCTTCATCATCCTCCTCCTCCTCGTCCTTCGCAGCATGTGTTGCTTTCTTGAACACCACTACCACTCTCTCCCCATCCTCCAAACTCCCCTCCTCGCTAATACCTGCAACCTCCTCCTCTACTTCCTCCTCCTCCTCCTCCTCCTCCTCTACCTCCTCCTCCTCCTCTAACTCCTCTTCCTTCTCCTCCTCAGCATGTGTTGCCTTCTTAAACACGACCACCACTCTTTCCCCATCCTCCAGACTCCCCTCCTCGCTAATACCTCCAACCTCCTCCTCTACCTCCTCCTCCTCCACCTCCTCCTCATCTTCTACTTCCTCCTCCTTCTCAGCATGTGTTGCCTTCTTAAACACAACCACCACCCTCTCCCCATCCTCCAAACTCCCTTCTTCACTATTATCACCAGCAATCAACTCTTCCTCTTCTCCTGCCTCCCAACCCTCCTCCTCACCAGCATAACTGCTTGTCTGGCTGGCCATTTGACTTCCTGTCAGAATCGCATCCCCAACCACACTGCCTAGCAACACGTCATCTTCATCCTCCCCATCATCTTCATCCTCCCTCTCATCCTCCCCCTGGTCCCTCCTCTCACCAGTTCTCGGCCGGTTAAACACCACAACCACCCTCTCGTTGTCCTCATACTCGTTATCAACATCCTCAGTATCCGTATCCAGAGGGCCCTCAGTCAGTGACCCATTCTCAGTCGTGGACTCTCCCACCACCTCCTCTTCCTCCTCATCCGTTTTCCCCTTGGTTGCTGTCTTAAACACCACTACCACCCTCTCATCCTCCTCCTCTTCCTCCTCCTCCTCCTCTTCTTCTACCCCTTCCTCCTCCGTTTCTTGATCCTCATACACACTACCATGGATGTCCCCCGAATCATCATTCTCTTCACTATCGTGTACCCCATCAGATAAGACATGAGATGCCACCGCACCATCATCCCCACCACCAATATTATCACTGTCTGCTCCTGCTTTTCCACTCACCTTGACCCTCTCACCCTCATCCTCCACTCCCCCGACAGTCCCCCTCTCCTGCTCCAAATCCCTTGGCACATCCCACTCTCCACTCTCCTCCTGTGTGCTACGCCCACGTGTCACAATACCAGCACCTGCCACATCATCTTCAGCATTGTACAGCGCGTGCTCACTCAAATCACTCGCCACGTCAGCAGAGTGATCCGCACTGCCCCTATCACTCTCCTCCACGTGGATCTCAGCAGCTCGGGTTGCAGTTTTGAACACCACAACCACCCTCCCATCCTCCTCTTCGTTCTCCTCCTCCTCCTCTTCGTTCTCCTCCTCCTCCTCTTCCTCATGCCCGTCCTCCCTATCCTCAACCTCCAAACCGCCCTCCTCTTCTTCCTGTTCCTCATACTCTTCCCCAACCTTGCCACTCACACTCTCTCCCAAATTGTCATACAATAGCATCTGTGAGTCTTGTGACGCACCACCCATCCGGCCCTCTCCCCCCTTATACGCATCCACCTTGCCATTCATATTTATACCCTCCTCATCTATATCCTCATCCCTGTCCTCGTGTGTATCCTCACGTCTCTCTGCATGTCTGTCGGCATGTCTATACCCGAACGCGCCCGCCCCTCTCATCTCCCAGTAATTCCCCATCACCTCTCTCCACACATCCATCCTCGCTTCCCTCTCCTCCTCACCCTCCTCTCCTCCCCTTCCTGCCTCCCGCTCCTCCCTCACCGACCTAAAACTCCCCATACTCCCCCTCAACATCCTCCCTGCGCTCCCAACACTCCCAAAGCTCCCAGTCCTGCCCAGCCCAATGCTTCCAATGCTGCCAGTCCTCCCTACCCCAACACTCCCCAAGCTCCCCACACTGTTATGAGCGGTCCAGAACGGTGACAGCTCACCATCTAGAGCGTCCATCAGGTCTCCCAATTCCGCCTCCACAGACCGGGTGCTCTCTCCCTCACTCACTCCCTCACTCACTCCCTCACTCGCTCCCTCCCCCTCACTCATCCCCAGGCTAGTCACATCACTAAGAGACCCGCCCCTCCCTCGGGATCTGCTTCGGAGGGACGAGACTTCCGAGCCTGACCCCAGGGAAAAACCTCTCCTTCTCCTCCCCGCTGCACCAGCAGCAGCAACACCACCACCACGAGTGATATCACTAACAGTACCAGCGCCAGCAGAAGCAGCGCCACTGAAACTGGTTGCAGTGGTGGGGGCCCAGAGGACACTCTCCATCCCATTGGAATGCCGGCTGCTAATGCTAGCCATGCTCTGCTGCCTGCTTTGCTGCCTGCTCTGATGCTTGTTCTGCTGCATACCCCACTGTCCACTCTGCTGCTCGCTCTGCTCCCTGCTCCACTTCCCACTATGCCAAGAGCTCGTCTGAGAGGCACGGGTCTTAACACGAAGCCACGGCCTTGCCTCTCCATCCTCCTCCCCCTCCGTGTCTGACTGGGGCAACGAATGCCTCTGATACTTGTACGCGTGGTGATTGTCGTGGTTATGGGGGTGGGGGTGAGCATGGGGGTGGGCGTGGGTGTGGGATTGAGATCGAGAGTGGGAGTGGGAATGAGATTGGGATTGAGAGAGGTTTCGCACATCCCCATCAAAGCTCATTCCCAGAGCATCACGAGCCACAGCCGCTGCCACAGACTGATGAGACCATGACTGTGACTGTAACTGTGACTGTGACTGTAACTGTGGTTGCAGTGGCTTCTGATTTGACTCTAGATTCCCCATAGCCGCCCGTGCCAATGACTGACTGAGAGCATGCGCAAACCTCGCATCGGCTATCCCTGAACGCCCATCACCCACACTCATTCTCCCATCACCCACAATCATTCTCCCATCACCCACGCTCATTCTCCCATCACCCACACTCATTCTCCCATCACCCATACCAGACCTCCCATCGGCCATACCCGGCATGCCCCCACCACCACCACCATCCATGCTGCTTGCTAGACTATCCGCCACACTGCTCCCATCGCCCTCCCCCTCGTTTTTCAGAATTCTCAGAAGCGACACCAGGCTATCCCCCACACTCACACTGCTCCCATCCCCCACACTGCTCCTGTCTCCCACACTGCTCCTATCGCCGTCCCTCTCACTCCCACTCGCCACCACCAGCCTCTGACTCCCCCCCACAACCCCCTCTCCCCCTTCCTGCCACGGCCCACAGGCTATCACTGCTCCTGATTGTTCACTGCCTCCCAGCCCATACTCAATCCCTGCTTCCCCCACATTATCCCCCTCCCCATACCCCATTCCCGCTGCTCCCCCACCCCCCTCCCCATACTGCATCCCTGTCCGTGTACCCTGCTCCCCATACCCCATCCCCACTGCGCCCACACCCCCTTCCCCATACCCCTGCATGACCGCACGCCACACCTCCAAACCGCTCTCCGTCCCAGCTTGATCAGCAGCAGCAAAGTGAGGGTCAGTGACAGCCCACCCCCCAGGGCCGTGGCTCAGGCTGCGACCGTGACTTACAGCCTGCCTGTAATACGAGTGGGAGGGGCTTGCAGCGTGCCTGTGGGACTGGGAGCGCCCTACAGCTTGGGCGTAAAACGCAGCCCCGTCAGTAGGGGGGGCGAAGAAGGCCGCATGCTCAGTTGGTGGGCCGTAAAACGCAGTTGCCCCTTCAACGGGGGTGTAAAACGCAGCCCCCTCAGTCGCTCCACGCGAGTGGCCCCTGCTGACAGCAGCTCTCCCGTGGTGCTGCTGCTGCTGCTGCCTGCTGTTCTCCCCAGCCATGCCGGGCATGGGTGTGACTGTAGCGCGCACACCGGGCATGAGTGTAGCTGTGGCACGCACATCAGGCATGTCGTGCACGCCAGGCATGGGCGTTGCTGTGGCGCGAACGCCGGGCATGGGAGTAGCTGCAGCACGAACACCTGGCATGGGCGTCACTGTCCGGGAGAGCGCGGCAGAAGCTAAAACAGGAGGAGGCGCAGCAGCAGCAGCAGCAGGTGGATAGGGGGAGGGGTGATGGACACCAGGCATCGGCGTGACTGCCCTGGAGGAGAATGCTGAACCAGCAGCACCAGCAGCACTAGCAGCACTAGCAGCACTAGCAGCACTAGCAGCGGGATGAGGAGGATGGGGAGCAGGTGGAGGAGGGAAGCTTGCAGCAGGTGAAATCCCAGGCATTGGCGTCACTGCCCTGGAGAATGAAGCAGTAGCAGTAGGGGCATTAGGGGCACTAGCAGCACTAGAAGCAGGTGAAATCCCAGGCATGGGCGTCACTGCCCTGGAGAAAGCAGGAGGAGGAGGAGGAGGAGCAGGAGGAGGGGGGAGGCCAGGCATGGGCGTGAGAGTGCGGGAGAACGAAGGAGAAGCGGTTGCAGAGGGAGGAGCAGTGGAGCCCGCTGCAGGAGAATGGAGACCAGGCATGGGTCTGGTGGCACGAGAGAATGTTGCAGGAGCAGCAGCAGGAGCAGCAGGAGAATGCACACCGGGCATGGGTGTTACTGCCCTGGAAGGATGAGGAGCAGGAGCAAGAGCGGCATGCACACCGGGCATGGGGGTGGTGGAACGAGAGAACGCTGCAGGGGCAGCAGCAGAAGGAGGAACAGGAGGAGGCAAAGCAGAAGCAGCATGCACTCCCGGCATGGGAGTAGCGGCACGGGAGGCAAAGGCGGGAGTAGCAGCGGGCAAAGCAGCACGAGAAGCACCACCACCGGGAACGGGATGAGGAGGAGGAGGAGGAGGAGGAGGTAAGCCAGAAGGACGGACAC
Organism: Closterium sp. NIES-65; assembly: GCA_948144175.1. Classification (NCBI taxonomy): domain Eukaryota; kingdom Viridiplantae; phylum Streptophyta; class Zygnematophyceae; order Desmidiales; family Closteriaceae; genus Closterium; species Closterium sp. NIES-65. Next base: position 166,356 of record CANXME010002573.1, read on the forward strand.
CCGGCATGGGTGTTCCTGCTCGTGAGAACATGGAAGGTGCAGCAGAAGACGGAGCAGCAGCGGCAGCAGGCCCTGACGCAGCAGCACGGATGCCAGGCATTGGCGTCCCTGTACGGGAGCGAGGAGCAGGCACACCTGCGGCAGAAGCAGCATCAGCATCCGCCTCCTTCAGGGCCTCCAAGCCCTCTAGCCCCTCTCCTCCCTCTGCTCCCTCTAGTTCCTCTAGTCCCTCCAGACCCTCCAGTTCCTCCCGTCCCTCTAGTCCCACCAGCCCATCTCCGCCTGTGGCAGCAACAGCATGCCAGAAGGGCAGCGAGTGCCCATCCACAGCATGCATCAGCTCTGCTAGCTCGCCCTCCACGGAGCTCCCCTGCCCACTCCCTCCCCCATCGCTCCCCCCCTCGCTCCCTCTATCGCTTCCCCTCTCACTCCCTCCCTCACTCTCCCCCTCACTCCCTCCCTCGCTCCCTCCCTCACTCCCTACCCCCTCGTATCGCAACGCACCCCTGTCACGGCCCTCTCTACTCTCGCTCCTCCCACCCACGCGGACCCCGATCCACGAATCCTCCTCTTCCGTCCCGCCCTCGACTCCACCCCCCACTTCCCCTGCCCCTGCCCCTGCCTCTGCCCCTGCCTCTGCCCCTGTTGCTGCACCTTCCTCTTCCCCTTCCTCCCCACCTCCTCCCCCTGCCATACCAGGCATGGCATCCCCTAGACTGCCACTGGAACCCCTCAGGTCATCGTCCCTCAGGTCATCACCCCTCAGATCGTCCCCTCTCACATAAATATCACTTTCCTCCTCCTCATCGCTCCCCTCCTCCTCCTTACTGCTCCCCTCCTCCTCGTATTCATCCTCTGCCGTTCTTTCCCCTCCATCCTTCAACTTCTGGACCTGCATTGTCCCGATTGCCGTCCCCTCACCCAGCCAGCTGTCCTGCTCAACCTCGCCACTCATGCCACTGTCGCTCTCCCCCCTCTCACTCTCCTCCCACTCACTCTCCTCCCTCTCGGTCACACCCGTCTCACTCTCACCCTTCTCACTCCCCCCCTCTGCATCACTTGTTGCTGCCACTACCATTGCACGCTCTCCCTTCAAACCCAATCCTACACCCTCAATCTCCGCCCCCACACCCTCAATCTCTGCCCCCACACCCTCAATCTCCGCCCCCACACCCTCAATCTCCGCCCCTACACCTTCGATCTCCGTCCCTGCTACGTCTGCTGCTTTCCCTGTCGTCGTCTCCACCTCCCTTAAGTTCGCCCCTTCTTCCTCTCTGCTCCTTCCTACCCTCTCCATCTCCCCATCCCTTTCAAACGTGCCTTGGTCCTTTACAATCATTCCACTCTCCTCCTCTTCCCCCTCTTCTTCCTCCTCTCTTTGACTCACTTCTGTCTCCTCCTCTTCTTCTCCTCCTTGCTTCTTTTCCACCTCCCGTTGAATCAACTCCTCCCTACTCTCTCCCCCCACCATTCGCCCTATTCTCAACTCCTCCCTACTCTCTCCCGCATCCTGCCGCATAGCCACACTCTCTCCGTCTTCCACTCTCTCTCCCTCCTCCTCGATACTAGGACGGCCATCTGCCTGCTTCCCTGCAGGACTCGCTTTTTGAGACGTCTCCAAAGTCATTACAGCTTCAGCTCCCCCAGCTTTCTTCGTCTCCTCCTCCACCTCCTCCTCTTCCTCCTCCTCTTCTTTTTCCTCCTCTTCCACCTCTTCCTCCTCTCCACCCCCCAGCGACTTAACAGTGTACCAGCGGAGCAAGCTCGACACCACAGGACCTTCCGATGACCTGCATCCGAAAAGAAAAAAGGTATTTTTTTTAATATATATTTATATAAATTACCGACCAATTAGTACCCAAGACTGAATTGAAACTTCTGGGCTGACTGTAAAAGGAAGACGAAAAAACGAAACTGAGACACAGAAGAGAAGAAAAACAACTGAGACGAAGTAAATACATAAACTCGGATCTTTTTTTTTCTGATAAGGGGTAGACAGGCAACTCACTCCAGGAGACCATTGGTGAGAGCGGCTTCCTCCAGCATCTTCATGCGCTGATGGGTGTGAAGGAGGAGGGAGAGGCAGGGGAGGGTGGGGAAAGGGCGGGGAGGGTAGGAGGGATTTCAGCAAGAAGGAGATTATTGGTGAGAGCGGCTTCTTCCAGCATCTTCATGCGCTGATGGGTGGCTCATGGGAGGGAGGAGGAGATGAAGGGGGACGAGGGGGGAGGGTAGGAGGGAGGGGGTAGGAGGGAGTTGAGCAGGGAGAGAATTGGATAGAAATCGGTACAGCACGTATGAAGCTGAAGAAGGCCATTGGTGAGAGCGGCTTCTTCCAGCATCTTCATGCGCTGATGGGTGGCTCATGGGGAAAGGATGCGGGGGAAAAGGGAGATCGATTGTTCAGCAAGAATAGTGGTCGCTGGTCAGAAAGATTCTAAAAGAAAGAAAAGAAGCTGCTTCTGCCAGCACTGCTACCACCCACCATTGTTGCCAGCAGCACTAGCAGAACAAAATCGACACCAGCACTGCCAGTCTGCCAGCGCCACTCACCACAGCCTCCTCGTTGGCTTCAGAAGCAGAGAGGGCAGGTCGAGAGGCAAACAGTGTAAAGAAGCTGCTCCTGCCACCACCCGCACCAGCACCGCCTCCCTTCCCTCCCTGCGTGAGAGTGGCAGCAGCCCAGCCGAACCACCCCGTGCGACGCTTAGTTAAGTCCCTGCCTGGTTGCCATGCTATGGGGGTGCTGGCAGGTTGAGAGGAGAGGCAGAAGGCATGGGAGTGAGGCGAGCAAAGATAGGAGATGCCGAGGTTGACGGAATGTCCGAGGAAAGGCTTGGGATAATGATGAAAACGGGCAACAGATATGGTGGGTGGAGTGAAGGCCATATCACATGGCAAGGAGGGGATTCACATTCAATGCTTGCTTATATTGCAGCATATACCAGAGATAAGACATGATGATTAAGTCATCATTCATTCATATCACACGTACCAGTGAATCGACATGATGATTGGGTCAGCCTTGGGGTTTCTCGCTACAGCAAAGACGCGGCTCAGCTGCACGCGATAAGGGGTTTCGGGTTCAGGGGTTGGGGATTCGGGATTGAGGAGGATCGAGGGTTTGGAGTTTAGCGTAGGGGGGTCATACCAAGCCAGATCAGACTCGAATTTTCGGAAGCAGGAAAAGCACTGGCATGAAATCAAACCGAATGAGGAAGAACAATGGGCAAAATCTGAAACGGCAGTAGACGTGCATGAAGGTAGGTAGGCAGGTAGGTAGGGCATACGTATTCATTGGTGAAGAACGGATTGGCGTCAAAGAGAAAGTCCACGCGGAAATCCTGGAGACAGGTGATAAGGACAGTCACAGTAATACAACCCAAGCAATAGTTGCATCTGAAAATGCAAGGGTGCGGCGGCAAGGTTTGGTTGAAAAAAAAAAAAAGCGCGACGTCACACAACATTCTGTCATGCCTCACAAACACAGCCATAAATCATGGTGCCCAAAACCCGAAACCCGGAACCGCGAAGCCTAAACATCACACACCATGCTGTGTTGCGACTTGTAGAAGTCCACGGAGCACAGGAACTGCAGCGCACCCATGTCCTGCTCCGTCATCTGCAAAGCGGCAGACAAGAAAGAATCAGGCAGGTTGGGAAGTGCAGGGAAGGTGAAAGATCAGGCAGCTGTGATGCAGGGGCCCACGGAGCATAGGAACTGCAGGCCACTGCAGCAGTGCAGTGCAGTGCATGGCACCAGTTCCGATGGCACCAGTTCCGATGGCACCAGTTCCGACAGCACTGCATGGCTCTGCAGCACCTTCAGCCATGTTCTGCGCTGCACCGACTAGCTTGACACTTGTTACATCACTCTGGGACACCCTTACAAGTCTTAAAACCATACCATACCACCCAGCACCACACACTCACCAGTTCTGACAGCACCGCATGGCTCTGCAGCACCTCCAGCCACGTCCTGTGCCGCACCGGAGTCACCGGCCTCGCGTCGGGTGTCCTTGCCATCAGTGCTGCCAGCGACACGTCAGCAGCCTTTGCTGCAGCAGCAGCCTTGGTCACGTTAGCAGACTGTGCCACGTCAGCAGGTTTCACCACGTCAGCAGGCTTTGCCACATCCGCAGGCTTGGCAGCTGCTGCAGTAGCAGGCACTGCTGCTGCTACTGCCACTGGCTCTGCTGGTGCTGCCACTGTTACCGGCTCAGCTGCTGATGCTACTGCTGCTGAAACTGGTGCTACTGCCACTGCTGCTGCCGCTACCAGTGCAGGTGCTGCTGGTGTGCCATCTCCAGCTGCCACTGACACAGGCACTTCCTCTTCTTCCACTTCCTCTTCAGATTCTGCCGATACTTCACTGAGATTTTCATCAAGACTCAGAGGTGCTGCTGCTGTCACTTTTTCAGCTGCCATTGACACAGGCAATTCCTCTTCTTCCACTTCCTCTTTGGACCCCGATTCACTTCCACTACCACTGAGCTTCTCGTAGTGGCTCTCATCCTTCACACTCACCATTCCCTCACTCGCAGCCTCCTCTCTCTCACTTCCACTCCCGACGATACTCCCTCTTTCACCACCCAACCCCTCCCCGCCGCTGATATGTTCGCTCCACACACTCCCCTCACTCTCATTTTCTTCCACTTCCTCACTCTCCTCGCTCCCATGTTCTTCCACTCCCTCACTTCCCACGCTCCTGTCCGGCTCGCTTCCTTCCCTACTGCGTGCTCCCTCTGCTTCCTCTTCTCCCCCTTCAAGAATCACATCTTCTTCTCCCAGTATACTCCCTCCTCCCACCACACTCTCCCCTCCAAACACACTCCCTCCACCCGCCACACTCTCCCCCCCAGCCACACTCTCCACCTCTATCAGCAGACTGTCTACCCTCACTCCCTCACTCCTCCCCACCACACTCCCCCTCCCCACCACACTCCCCCTCCCCACCACACTCGCCACACTCGCCACCTCTATCAGCACCCCTTCCTCTGTCACCACACTCTCTCCATCCACCTCCAACCCCACCCTTTCACTCCTCCCATCTGCTTCTGTCTCTGTTTCTGCCTCGGTTTCTGTCTCAGCATATGTTGAACCCGCCGCTCCTCCCTCCCGTGCCACACTCATCGTTCCTACTGTACTTAGTTCCTCACTCTCACTCACTCCACTCTCACTCTCTCCACTCTCACTCTCTCCACTCGCACTCTCCCCACTCTCACTGTCCCCACTCTCACTCTCCCCACTCTCACTCTCCCCACTCTCACTCTCCCCTTCGCTCGACCCATCCTCTTTCTCTGACTCCTCTCCCTCACTCCCTGAGTAGCTGGATCGGGTCACTGCATCTGTCTCCGTCACACTACCCTCACTCTCCTCCCCGCTCTCCTCCCCACTCTCCTCCTCACTCTCCCCACTCCCTCCCTCACTCTCTCCCTCACTGCTCCCTGTCTCCTCACTGCTTCCCTCACTTCCTTCCGCGCTCAGACCACTTCCATCAACACTTTCCCCCTCACTCTCAACATCACTCTCAGCCTCACTCCCATAATCACTCCCCCCCACACTGCTCCTGCTCTCTTCTCCACTACCACTCACACTCTCCGCCTCACTCGCCCTTGCATCCCCTTCACTACCCTCTCTCTCTCCCTCACCCCCTTCTCCCTCAAATGCACTCCCCTTGTAACCACTATCCGCCACAAAACTCTCCTCCCTCCCCACTACCCCACACTCACTACCCCTCCCAGGCAGCTGTACCGGACTTTCATCCTGACCACCTTCCAAGCCTCCCTCCAAACCTTCTTCCAAGCCTCCATCCGAGCCTTGTTCCGAGCCTCCTTGTAGCCTCTTTCTTTGTCGCATGCTTGCAAGCACCCATGCCTCTGTCGCTACCACTCCTTCCCCTCTCTCCACACCCCTCTCCACCCCTCTTTCCACCCCTCTTTCCATCCCTCCTCTTTCTGCACCAACTGCCGTTGATACAGCTTTCTCAGGTGACTCATTCGCCCTGGTTGACTCTGTTGACTCCCTTGACTCGGGCCGGCTGGAGCCCTGAGAGCTCCCTGCACCACCGGGGACTAAGGCCGGAGGGACCAACCCTGCACCACCACCATACTTGCCTTTCCCACTCTCATCAACATCGGCATCAGCAACAGCACCAGCATCAACACCAGCGCCGGCATGAGTAGGAGCGTCAGCATCAGCATAGGCATCGTGCCTGGATCCAGCCGACATGGTATCAGAGTCAGCCGACAATCCATGCACCAGAGCGCCTACGGGGAAAACCCCATCCCGGGCCCCTTCAGTCCTTTCGTCCCCTTCAGTCACTTGAAGCCCTTGAGTCTTTTTAGGCACCTGTGCTGGCAGCGGCTTCTGAGCTCGTGGGTCCAGAGGGTGGAGGACTGCAGGAGAGGGAGCAGCAGTAAATTGGGGGCGATGAGAGGCTTTAGCATGGGTGGTGGTAGGAGCGGCTGTAGCAAAGGTGGTGGGAGAGGCTGTTGTAAGGGCAGGTGGAGAGGTTGTAGTGTGAGGAGGCACGGAAACTGGATGTGCACGTGGGTCCATTGGGTGGAGGATAGAGGGGATGGGTTCAGGGGGGTGACAAGGGAAGGGGAGAGAACTCTGGGGTGGATGGAGAAGGGGAATACTGGGGAGGAGGGGGAGGATGCTGGGACGGATGGGGTGGGTAGTGAGGAGGAGAAGACTGGTGATAAGGTGTGGGGAGGGGAGGTGCAGGAGCAACAGGGGGAGCGGTCTTCCTTCCAACAGCAGCAGCTGCTGCTACTGCAGGGGCTCGTGCAGGCTCTATAGGTGCAGGTATTGCTGCTGCAGGTGCTACTAGTGGTGGTGGTGCTACTGGTGCAGGCACTACTGGTGCAGGCACTACTGGTGCAGGCGCTACTGGTGCAGGCGCTACTGGTGCAGGCGCTACTGGTGCAGGCGCTACAGGTGCAGGCGCTACTGGTGCAGGTGCTACTGGTGCAGGCGCTACTGGTGCAGGTGCTACTGGTGCAGGTGCTACTGGTGCAGGCGCTACTGGTGCAGGTGCTACTGGTGCAGGCGCTACCATAGGTGGGGCGACTGGCAGCGGTACAGCTGCTGCAGGCCCTGCTGCTGCTGAAGGAACGACCGGCTCTGTAACAGCTGCAGCAGCGGCAGAAGCACCAGCAGCACCATCAGCACCATCAGCGGGAGCGGCAGTGGCAGCAGTGGCAGGCGAGGTGCCCCAGAGGGGACGGAAGAGGGAGGTCCACGCAGAGACGCCTCGGGAGGGAGAGGAGCTGGTACTAGGCTTGGGAGAGACGGCTGGGGACACTGCTGGAGATGCAGCTAGGGTTGCAGCGGAGGTGCCGGCAGGGGGTGCAGGTTGGGCACTAGCAGGGGAGGCAGCTGGAGGAACAGCAGGGGCTAGGGCAAGAGAGGCGGCTGGAACAGCCTTGGATGGCTTGCCAGTAGGCACCACTGCAGCAGCTGCTGCTGATGAAGCTGCTGCTTGTGACGTTGCTGCTTCTGCTGTTCCAGGTGGACGCTGCTCCTGATTGGTCAGCAGCCTCGTAGTGTAGTGCTCGCTTTCTTGCACTGGTTGGGGACCTGCAGACAAGACAGTAGCAGCAGAGGCAGCAGGAGGGGCAGCAGGAGGGGCAACAGCCGAGCCAGCAGGAGGGACAACAACCGAGGCAGCAGCAGGAGGGGCAACAGTCGAGCCAGCAGGAGGGGCAACAACGGAGGCAGCAGCAGCAGGAGGAAGAGGAGCAGCAGAGGCAGCAGGGCCAGGCGAAGCACATGCAGGTGCGGCAGCAAGCACAGGCGAAGCAGACACAGGCGCTCCAGGTGCAGAAGCAGCAAGCGCAGCAGAAGCAGAACCAGGGGATGATGGCCGGTAAAAGGGAGAGGGAAACTCACCTGTAGGCCGAGGGCCAGCCATATCAGACGCGCTAGTGGTAACGGCGATTGCACTGTGGGGGGTAGACCCTCCAGAGGACCCTCCCGTGCTCTGTGGAGTGCTGGCAGCAGACCCAGTCGCTTGGGCGAAGGGGTGGGGCGAGGCGGAGGAGGAGGGGCGCAGGGGCTGGGGGCGCTTGAAGGAGCGGCGCAAGGCGAGGGAGGGTGGAGACGGCTGAAGAGAGGGCGTGGTGGGCGGCTGTGGGTGGTGGAACCTCTGCGGGGGAGCTGCTGGAAAAGCTGGGGTTGTGGGGGAAGCTAGAACTGCTGGGACTGCTGGGGTTGCTGCGGGTGCTGGGATTGCTGCGGCTGCTGGGGGTGCTGGGGGTGCTGGGCCAGTTAGGGCAGGTGGGGCAGGTGGGGCAGGTGGGGGAAGCTGCAGCAGCTGCAGTAACTACTGCAGCAGCGGGCACAGCAGCAGAAGCTTCATCTTCTGATGAGAAACCGTACTCCTCCTCCTCTCCCTTTGCCCCTCCCCCTCCTCCTCCTCTTCCCTTCCCCCTCCCCCCTCCTCCTCCCCTTCTTCTGAATCATCCTGTTCCTCCTCACTGCCGTGCACCCAGGCTTCCTCCGAACCACTCCTAACCGAATCCCTTGCTTCTTCCTCCACCCACTCCTCCTCCTCCTCCTCGTGCCTTCCTCCTTCGCTCTCACTCTCCCTCTCACTCTCTCTCTCACTCGCACTTCTGGAACCATACTCATCCTCCTCTTGCGACTCTTCCCCTCTCTCACTCGCCGACTCATACTCCTCCTCACCCTCCCCACTCTCCTCCTCCTCTCTCCTCCCATCTCCCACACCCACTCCACTCCTATCAGACCCCCAAAATCCCTCACTCCCCTCCTCACTCCCCTCCTCACTCCCCTCCCCACTCCCCTCACTGCCTTCAGACTGCCCGCTCCCCTGTGAATCCTGCTGCGACAGAACCTTCAGCTGCCCCTTCAGCTGCCCGAGCACTGCATCAAACCGCCTCTTGCTCTCTGCTCGAAGCATCTTTGCCGCCCTCTCCTCCTCCTCGCTCCCAAAACTCTCCCCTCCTTCTTCCTCGGTATCATCCTCTCCCTCTGACATCCCATCCTCCTCTGACCTGTCACCCTCTGACCTATCCCCTTCTGAACGCCTGTCACTTTCTGTGCTTTGCCCTGCTTCTGAGCTCCTGTCGTCTGTAAACACACTCTCCTCCTGCTCCTCCTCTTCGTCTTCTTCCCCTTCTGATCCCCTCTCACTTTCTGACCTCCTGTCGCTCTCTAAACTCCCTTGTCCCTCTGAGCTCCTATTGTCTGTAAACACACTCTCCTCCTGCTCCTCCTCCTCCTCCTCTTCATCCTCATCCTCAATTGAGCTTCCCTCCTCCTCCTCCTCCTCCTCCTCAGTTGCAGTAACACCCTCACTGCCTTCCTCCTCATCATCATCCTCTTCCTCCTCCTCCTCCTCCTCCACCTCCTCTTCCTCTGAACTAGGCTCTTGGGAGCTACCCCCCACCTTCACAGTGAGGGGTCTCTTCCATCCAGGCGACCGCATCGCATCCGCCAATGACGCAGCGCCACCTGTTGGCGTCCCAAGCTGATGGCTGGGGCTAGCAGCACCACTTGCAGTAACATTAGCAGCACCAACAGCAGCATTATTCGCACTCCTCACACTCTCGCTCTCTTTGCTCCCTTCACTCCCACTATCAATATCGCTGTACCTCTCACTGCCCTTCTTGCTGAATCCCTCACCCTCCTCCTCAGACCCCTCACCCGTACCCTCATATTCCGAATCGCTCTTCTCTGATTCGCTTCCCTCTGACTTGCTCCTCACCGACCTGCTACCCTGCGACCCACTAGTACGAGACCTACTAGCTTGAGAGCTGCTCACACGAGACTTGCTAGAGTGGGATGTACTAGCAAGGGACTTGCTAGCATGAGACCCACTCCCATCAGACCCACTCTTGCTTCCCAGCCGAGACTGGCTTCCCACTGATCCCTTACTGAGCGACTCATTAGGAGGCGACTCTGTGCCCGGGGACTGGCTTGCAGCAGAGGGCCTCCGGCTTGCTTCAGAGGGGCTGCAGCTTGCAGCAGTCCCGTTTTTGCTCGCTCCCGCTCCTCCTGAAGCATCGGATGCTGACCTGGAACGGTGCGATGCTGACCTGGAATGATGTGATGCTGACCTGGAAGCATGTGATGCTGACCTGGACGCGTGAGAACCTGACCTGGACATCTTCTCTGACTCTGATTCGCCAGATTCCGATCCTGAAACCTCTGAAGCAGACGCTTGGGTGAGTGTAGTATGAGGGCTGGTTGTGTGGGAACCAGAGTGGATGCTTCCTTTCTCTGAGCCACCTTCAGACTCGGAACCCTCACTGCTCTGTGAATGGTGTGGGAGTGGGAGTCATATGTTCCAGACACTGCTGAGCTGTGACTTGCACTCTCATCGCCATCACTCTCACTACCCTCACTCTCACTCCCCTCACTCTCATCACTTCCACTCCTGCTGCTCCCTCCACTACCACTCTCCTCACTCCTACTCTCCTCATCCCCACTCCCCTCACTCCCACTCTCCTCGCTCCCACTCATGCCCGACTCACTTGCCTCCATCTCTGTCCCATCTGTATCACTCCCCATACTCTCACTCCCCGCTCTCTTCCTCCTACTCATCTCACTCCTCCCCATCTCACTCCCAATCTCACTCATCCCTCGCACGCTCGACAAGTCTTCCCGGGTCCCACTGGTTCGAGACCCTGTTACAGTCACCACCTCTATAAGCACAACATCATCACTGTACCCTCCTCTGCTCCTGCTCGCTGCACTCCTGCTCACCGCCTCACTCCCCTCCATACTATCACTATCCTCCATAGTATCACCATCTTCCACACTCTCTGTCACATCACTCCCTTCGCTCTCCTCACTCTCTTCACTCTCCTCACTCCCCTTGGATAAGCTATCTTCCTCATACGAGCTACCATCCCTCTGACTGCTGTCCCTGTCACTGTCCTGCCCTCCTACGGCCACCCCTTTCACTATCACTCGGAACATCAGTTCCCTCCGAAGTCAAGGTTCTATCTGCCGTCCCAGCAGTCTCACTCCCCTCCATAGTGCCACTCCTTTCAAAGGTCTCACTCCCCTCCATAGTCTCACTCCCCTCCATTGTATCACTGCCTTCGTAAGTCCTAGTCTCCCCGAGGGTTTCAAACGTGTTGGTTCTCCCCATAGCCTCACTTCCCTCCATAGTGTCACTCCTCCCAATAGTACCACTCCCCTCCATAGTGCCACTTCTCTCTATAGTCCCACTGCCTTCAAACGTCTCAGTCCTCCCCACTGTCTCAAACGTGATACTTCGCCCCATTGCATCCGTCCCCTCTATAAGCTCACTCCCCTCAATAGTCCCACTCCCCTCCCTAGTCAACGTCCCTTCCCAGCATCTCACTAACAGCTGTCTCGGTCTCTTCCAGGGTGAAAGTCCGCTCCATAGTGTCACTCCCGCCTGGAGTCACAACCTCTGTCCCATCCAGCGTTCTGTCGTCTATTGTGCCGCCCACAGTGCCATCCATTGTGCCATCCAATGTGCCGTCCCATGTGCCATCCAAAGTTGTGCCATCCTCATCATCACTCGACCCTGTCTCCTCACTCCCCTCGCTTTCACTCGAACCACTTTCCGTCCCCTCACTCTCACTCTCCACCTCACTCCCACTCTCCTCCTCACTCCCACTCTCTTCCTCACTCCCTCTCTCCTCCTCACTCTCTTCTGTCTCACTTTCCCCACTCCCCACGTACTCAGTCTCTCCCTCGTCTGAACTCCCCACAGGGCTAAGGCTTGACTCACTGCCCTCCTCACTCTCCTCCTCACTCCCCTCCTCACTCCCCTCCTCACTCCCCTCCTCACTCTCCTCCTCGCTCCCCTCACTCCCTCCAGAAGCACCACTCTCCACCGCACTAAATTCCCCATCTTCTCCCTCCTCCCTACCTACCCTCATCTCACTCCCTTCTGTCCCACTCTCCTCCCCTTCACTCCCTTCACTCTCCCCCTCACTCTCTCCCTCAGCACTTCCATCAAACCCACTTCCCTCCTCACTCTCAGCCTCCTCACTCTCTCCTTCCATCCCACTCCGACCCTCACTCCCATCCTCCTCCCCACTCTCCCCTCCATCCCACCCCTCACTGCCAACCTCCCCCTCGTCCTCCTCACTTCCCTCCTCCTCCGCACCTCTCTCAATCCTCACCACAAGGGTCCCTGATCCTTGAGTATCAGCCAACAAGCCACCACCACCAGCACCACCAGCAGCACCACCAGCGCCAGCAGCAGCAGCAGCAGCGCCAGCAGCAGTGGGTGAGAATCTCGACTTGTTAAAAACCACAAACACACGCTCATCATCCTCCCCTGGCCTGCCACTAGGCGACTTGCTCCCCCCCCCCCATTGCCCCACTCGCCCCACCCATTCCCATGCCAGCTCCCCCACTCAACGGCGTGCTGGCCCCGCTCGTACCCCCTCCAGTACGCATAGAATTTGCCTCCAGAAAAGGGGAGGGGGGTGCGGCGCCGTACTCGTTGATAAACACGATGCCTTCCGATTGCATCGGGGGTTTTCATGCCGCTATAGCCCGTGGGAGTGCCTCCCTGTGACGGTGCCAGTATCGGTCTGCCCACCCACGCACCTACACTCTCATCCTCGCTCTCTTCTTCCTCCTCCTCTTCCTCCTCTTCCTCCTCACTTGCATCCTCAGTTGCCTCCTCGCTCCCCTCCTCGATCTCCTCTTCACTCTCCTCCTCAATTTCCTCCTCACTCTCTTCCTCAATCTCTTCCTCACTTTCCTCCTCACTCTCCTCATCACTACTATACTCCATCTCCTCCTCTTCCTCCTCTTCATCCTCTTCCTCCTCCTCATACTCTTCACCCTCCTCCGTCGCTTCCTCACTCTCCGCCTCTTCACTTTCCTCCTCCTCACTCCCCTCCCCCCACCCTATACCAAACCCACCAGCCCTAGCACCAGAGCCTTTACTCCACCCACCAAGCCCCGCCCAGGCCGGTACCCCTGTGCAGGCTGCTGACTCATCACCCCCATCTCTGCTGCTCCTCCCACCGCTCTCCCAGGCACCGCCGCCGCTGCTGCAGCTGCCCCTGGCAATGCAGCTCCATCTGCGCCTCTCCCTGTGCTCTTAGCAGGCGACACTGTAACGAACGCAATGGGAGACATAAGAGCCTCATGCCCCTCCGCTAGCACAAACACACCAGGAGCAGCAGCAGCAGCACCAGCAGCACTAGCTGCTGCTGCTGCTGCTGGCGGCTCTGCAACCTCTCCGTTTGCTCCTGCATGTGTATGGGTGGAATAGCGGCCAGCACCAGGGCTAGTGGCATTATCCTTTGCTCCAGGAATGGCAAGGGAAGGAGGACGAGGAGGGCGCATAGCACTACCACTACCACTACCACTGGCACCGCCACTACCACTGCCCCACTTGCTACACTTGCTACACCTGCTGCAGCTGCTGTACCTGCCGCCCCAGACCCCCTTGCTCCCCGTCCCTTAACCCAGCCCCAGCATCACCTGCCTGATTCAAGTCCTTTCCTTGCTGCGCCTCCTTCCCTGCCTCTCTCCCTGCTTGCCCGTCATGCTTCGCCCCAAACACAAACGCGCTTGCCCCTGCAAAGAACCCTGCCACAGACCCCCCCCACGACTGCTGCCCCCCTGCCTGCTGCCCCCCTGCCTGCTGGCCCCCAGGCACAGCCCCTGCTGCTGCTGCAGGAGCTCCCGCCCCTCCCGCGTAACCGCCAGGGGCGAACGGGTGCAGGCCGGAACCCGGCACAGCAGCAGACGCAGCAGCAGTGCGGCATAAGCAGGGGATGTGACCATAAGCCGGGGGGATGGGGGGTATGCGCGGCTTACCTGCTGTTCCTGACGCGAATGGGTGGGGCTGTGAAGGGCCGAGCTGAGAGGAGGAGGCGGTAGGAGGGCCGACAGGGCGAGGGGGGAGCTGCTGCTGGGGGTGAGGAGGAGCGGGGGCAGAGGACCGAGACCTAGATGCGAAAGGGAGAGGTCGGGGAGATGATGGTCGCGGGCTGGTGGGTGGCTGGGGTGCATGCCTTGCGCCAGGCTGACCCTGCCCCGAATGAACCTCCCCCGGGTGAAACCCGCCCCCTGGCATTCCCCCTTGGCTGTTGAACATGAATCCGTTACTCTGCTGTTGCTGCTGCTGCTGTTGTGAGGCAGGCCCCCATCCCGCCTCGTGTTTGATTTCCGAGTCCGAGTCATCAGAGTCCTCTTCCCCTGCTCTCCACACGTCCCTCTCTACCCCATTCCTCCGCCCCACATTCCCAACCGTCATCCCCCGCTGCCCCTGCCCCTGCCGCTGCTGCTGCTGCTGCTCCTACTCCCTGTGCATGCCTCCCTCCCTCACCTCCTTCTATCCACAACCCCCGCCACCCCCCCCTCCTGCACCACCCTCTTCTCCACCACTCTCCCCTCCCCCGGACAAGCCTACTCTGCACCTCCTCCTCCTCCCCCTCACTCTCATACACCACCCAGTCATCATACTTCCCCACATCCTCCAGCAACAAACCCCCCGAAGTCGCAGGGCGCAGCACAGGAGCCCCAGACCCAACCCTGGACAGCGAAACAGGCGTACCCGGCCTGGCAGGCCCCACAAATCCCACAACCACAGGCTGAGCCGCCGCTGCTGCCCCCCTCCTCTCCACACTCCCCTCGCCATCCGACGAGCTCCACGCCCCACTAGCCCCAGCGCTGGCCAACCCCTCTACTGGCAACCCCCCTCATGCTCTTACTCGCTCTGTTAATCTCCGCCCCTGTGCCAAAACTCCCTCTGCTGTCCGCCGTCCCACCTGCTACTCGCTCCAGCATCCCTGCCCCTAGAGACGAACCTCTAGGCGATCTCTTTCCTAGCCGTGATCTCCCAGACTTGCCCGCGCTGCTAGGGCGAGGAGCCCCATGCCATAACCCGCCCCTCGCCTCTCCCTGAAATGGTACCCGCTCCCTGCTCCCCTATTTCAGATACGGGACTCATGCCTCCGCCTCTAGACCCATGACTCGCCAGACTCCCGCTTTGAACGACCCTGCTTCGTCTCCCCCTCGCGCTCTCCCCCACGAGTCCCCCAACCCGCCCTCCAGCCGCCCACTCATCGTCTCCGAGTCATCACTTGAATCCGACTCCACAAGCTGGTCCCGATCCGCGCCAGAGTGGAAGATCCAACGGTCACCGCTGCCCGTGGCGGCGCGCTGCAGGAGATTGCTATTGGTTGGTGCGGAGAGGGGCAGCAAGGCCGCTGCTGCTGCGGAGGGGCTTGGGGGGAAGCCGCTGGTGCTGCGGTAGGGAAGGGGGGGAAGCTCGCTGTTGCTGCGTATAGGAGGCATACCAGTAGCGCCGCCAGGACCATGACCAGGTAGGGGCTGCTTCGACCATGACTGCTGCTGCTGCTGCCGCTGCTGCTGCTGCACCTGCTGCTGCTGCAGGAGCGTATCCCTATCTCTGCCACTGCCACTACTGCCGCTGCTTCTCCCCATGCTTCCGCGCCCCTGGCTCCCCTGCCGTCCGCTCCCCCCAGAAACCTCCCCACCGAACACCCCTTCCTGCTGATCCCCTGATCCAAACGCCCCCTCCCCCACCCTGTTCCGCTTCGCCTTCGCCTCCCGCCTGCCCCCCCCTTCCCCTGCAGACACAGGCGAGCTCCCACCTAGCGGAGTCCCAGGGGTGGCTCGTTTCGACCCCCCACCGGACTGCTCTCTGGGATCGTCTCTAGAGATTTCCCGAGAGCCTAGAGCAGCGCCTAGAGCTCCTCCTACCACGGCGCCTGCCACTGCTGCCCCGGCACCAGCCCCAGCTGCAGCAGCAACTGCTGCTCCGCTCGGGCCTGCTTCCCCTGCTGAACCTGCTTCTGCCGCTTCACCTCTATCACCCGTGTCTGCTGCTTCTGCTGCCTCTGTTGCTTCTGCTGCTTCTGCTGCCCCTGCTGTTCGTGCTGCTTGTGCTGTTGGTTCAGGCAGACTTTGTACGGCAGACTCTGAGTCGCCAACACTACTGAGGTCTCTTGCAGTGTCCCCTGACGCCAGCACGGCTGCAACTGACGTTCTCGAGTCTTCCCTCATCCCTTCCGACCCCCCCACCCCTTCCGAACCTCGCACCCCTTCTGAACCTTCCACCCCCTCCATCGCATCCCCGCTGGTTGCTTCTTCTGCTGGCTTGGCTTCTCGCCCTGCAACCAAACCTGCCACCCCGGCTGCTACGGCCCCGCCTGCTGCTGCTGCCCCTGCTGCCAAGCCAGCTATAAGCCCAGTCCTACCAGCACCACCAGCACCACTGGCACCACCAGCACCACTGGCACCACCAGCACCACTGGCAGCAGGAGCAGGGCTAGAACTGGGCGTCTGTGCTTCCGCTGTTGTTTGTGGCACTACAACATCTCTTACTGCAGGCCGCACCCGTTCAGGCAACCTAGGATCCGCGCTAGTCGCCTCATCCGGCGGCTGTGCTTCTCGTTTCGACCTAGCTACCTTCTTCCCCTTCTTCCCTTTCTTCTTCTCCTCCGCTTCGCCTGAGCCTGCTTCTCGCGCGGCTCTTGCCCCTGATCGGCGGGACCTGGCTGGCCGTCCGATCTCGGTGGATATCTCCTGGACGGTCACGATCTCTGTGGAGATCTCCTCGATCTTGACGACCTCCTCTCGCACGTGTCCTGATACAGCGCTCCTGCTCGCAGCCTGCTTACGACAATTCCGTGGGGTTTGGGGGGGGGGTACGGGGAGGGGGTTAGAAGGGCCGGGAGGAGGGGGAGGAGGGCGGGGAGAGGGGTTTGCGCATGGAAGAATGGGGTTGAGTGGAATTATAGAGGTGAAGAGGCAGCAGACCCATTTATTTCATTCCTGAACCCTACTCACAGCGAAACATCCCTGTGCCAAACCCTCTTGGTGCACCTAACACCGCGTTCCACCCTTTCACAACTTCAATATGCACCTCCCAACCCCACAGCACCGCACCTGAGCCGGCGGCAAGGCGTGTGAGGCCGTAGCAGCCTCTTCCAGCCAATCGTCGTCCGCACTGGCGTTCGGGAACCACGTCAGCCCTGTGAGGGGGTGCGGGGAGGGGGGCAAAGAGGGAGCGGGGGAGGAGGTACCGGGAGTGGGGAAGGAAGGCAGCGGGGAGGGGAAGGGAGGCATAGACGGAAAATCTGGCGTCAAGTGCAAATGTTGGAGCGCATCAACGGTCAGACGCGGGACAGGAAGAGCGAGATGACCTGGTGAGGTGAAAGGTAGCGGCGCTCAGAGACTAGGCAGAAACCTAGTCAGAGAGGGAATCACAAGAGCAAGGTCTTAATCGCCAGATTAGCATATGGGTCTGTAAGGGATCCCAAATCCGCAGGGTGCAAATGACTTCTGAGGCGCCTCAAAAGTCGCAGCTAATAGCCAGAATGGCATACGGGTCTGTACAGGATCGCAAATCCGCGGGGTGCGAATACTAAAAGAGAATTCTATGAACGTATCGAGTTCTTGGAAGAGCGAGTGTATCTTCAGAGATCTATTAGCGATCAGGGCGGTTGCTGGTTCCACTGATGGCGTTCTGATGGTTTCTCTGGAAAATAGGGGCTCTTCAAGTAGTGGAGAGCGGCAGTCGTCAAATTCACAACCTCGTCTAATGAACAACTGTAACGGTAACGGTACTGACATCTGACAATTGCGTTTGGAACTGACCTCTGCCTGATGCGTCGGGTGTGGTGGGTGGGGAACAAAGCGGCCATGGCAGATGACCGTCTTCTAGCGTCGCGTTTGGTGGAATCGCGATACACAAGAGCTCTCTAAAGTGGAACCGGCGTCGCGAGTCGCTGGCTTTCTTGATAAGCTCCGCCTTCTTGCGAGTCCTAGAGTTAGTGGACTGCAGGCGAGTTAAGTCTAATTCATTCGGCTCTTCGGGCCTTTTGCTTTTCTCGCGTTTCGATTCGCGCGTGAGCTGTCTAGACGTGCGTCGCGAACCCCAAAGACTCGCCATTGTCGCGAAAACTACAAGCATTACAATCCTAAAACGAACCTAAGAACGGATGCACGAAAAAAATAGGCTATCCGTTGCTAGTAGGTAAGCAGGCGTGACCCATAAATAACATAACTTAATTACAGGACGCGGTTAGTTAGGTCAGTAAGCTAAGATCAGCAACAAGCTTCTAGTTCCGTACAAATAAGCTATCTCCAGCCACTGATGCCATAGCATCTTGTCTGCACGACACTCCCTCTGCTTCCTGCCCCAAGCAGCTCCTCTCACAGACGGATTTCGGCTCGGTAATCCCAAAGTTTTTGAAAGGAGACGCAGTTTGCCCGCCCTCGAGCCTGCCCTGTTGTGTGGCCAGGCCTGGCCTGGCATGGTCT
>CANXME010002574.1:0-184422 GCA_948144175.1 Closterium sp. NIES-65
TGACTCACGTTACTGGAATCAGCAGGGACGCGAACAAGGGTTACAGCACACAGCGTCCTGGCCACTACAGTTCGTTTCCTTGTATCGCTTGCACGATTTCGTCAGTGGTTCGCTCTACTCGCCAGCGCCCCCTGCGCCTGCACAAAAATTTTCAAGCTATGATTGACGAGGGAAACTGTTACCTCGTTTTCAACGTTGTCAGAACTGTTGATTCGTGTGGCGGGAATGTGTCCGCGCTTCTGAAATTACAGGATGGTTTGGACTCCACTCACAACGCATTCGTTTCTAGGTACGGTAGTCATTTTTGAACCTAGATACGTGCGTTGGCACGAAAAATCCCGAAATGAACGAACTGGACACGCCCCTAAAACTAGTGATCTCAGTCATCGAGTGATTTCACCTCCATTCACCCCATTGTCACTCACCAATCACTCAGCTGCCCACCTTGGTAGCACGACACCGTTCACCGCACAGTGTCTCTCCCCAATTCCGTGAAAATGTCTGCCATCTTCGCAAATGCCCAGGCGTGCGTCGCCGTCGCGCAAGGCGCGCGCGAGCAGCTCAGCAGCCAACCAGCTGGCCTCCCGGAGCGCGCAGGTCGGCCTGAACGCCGCGCTCGTGCCAAGCCTCACCCCTGTCTCGCCGCTGAAGCGAGCGGCTCGGCGGTCTTCGGGCACTACGAGATGCTCCGCCGCGCCTCAAGCTCCCAGGTGAGCGGCTAGCCTATGTACGATATTTTCCGCCGACATGTATTCTGCTTGCCGACGTTGACTCGATTCGTATTGTCATCCGAATAACGTCCGCATCTTTCGCGTGTCATCTCCCTTCCATCGCTCGCCGCAGCGCGGCCAAGGAGGTGGCGGAGGAGGGGAGCGGCAGCAAGGGCTTCGGCGTCTTCCGCCTCACGTACGACCTCAAGGAGGTGAGCCCGCCGCCGCCAACGCCGCCGCCACCGGTGACGCACTGGCGATTTCCAGCTCGCCGCGAGAGCTGACGAAATGGCTTAGAATCGTAATAGTACACAGAACATTGTCATGCCGATTTTTCAGACGCCTCAACGGTCGTTTCTTTACTGTGAATCATGTACACAAAGCGTCCGTGTCGTTCTTGCATCGTGATTTCGCGCCGCGCCTTGGCCCCGTTTCTCGTTCCCTGCTGTTCGACGTCGCTCGCTCGTGCCTCACCTCAGATCCGCTCTTACACACCGCCCGTTGCTCCCTCGTTGCGCGTGCTCACCACCCCAGGAGGAGCACGAGCGGCGCAACTGGAACAAGACGATCCGCGTGGCGGTATCGGGCGCGGCGGGCATGATCTCCAACCACTTCCTCTTCAAGGTACGCGCCCGCGCTTGCTTATTTTCTCATCGAGCCAACGGTTGGTACCCCCTGTTGCCATCAGCCGTCGCATTTGGCGTTGCGCCTCGGTTGCTGCGCCCAAGGACTCGCCCTCCTCCCAGTCGTCGTCTCGAATTGTCCCTGTACCCCTTACAGCTTCGCTCCTTACACCTCTTCTAGTCCAGTCTACCCCTTCTTGATTCGCCTGTAACCTCTTTTCATCCCTGCTACTTAACCCTTTAATCCACCTGCCTCTCCCCTTTTTTTTTTGTTTTTTTTCCTCCCCTCAATTCGCTACCAGTTGGCATCAGGAGAAGTATTTGGTCCGAACCAGCCCGTGGGCCATCAACATGCTCGGTTCTGAGCGGGTCCAAGGAGGCGCTGGAAGGTGAGACGAGGCATGAGTGTGAGGTATGGGTGTGCAAAAGGAGTGTGAGATGCAGATTTGCAACAAGGGGTGAGAGGCTGATGGGAGGTGTGCGAAGGGTGGGTGTGCTCTCGTGTAGCCATGCCGCTGGCTGCTCGTGCGAGATGGCCTCAAGATAGAAAAGGCTTCTTGAAAACGTTTGTTTTGTGCCCTCCAACGGTCTTCCGAACCAGCCTAGCACCACACCACACCTACCACCCCCCTCCCTTGCATCGAATCATCAACCCCCTTCCTCCCGTGCATCATCACACCCCGCTGACGTAGCTCGAGCTGCGCCCCCCTGTGGTGCCCCCTATGATGCTCTCATTGCACGTCCCTATTCCCCCCACTACCACCAGGAGTGGCGATGGAGCTGGAAGATTCGCTCTTCCCGCTGCTGCGCGAGGTGAGCATCAGCATCGACGCGCGCACCGCCTTTGCTGACGTGGACTGGGCGCTGCTCATCGGCGCCAAGCCACGCGCGGCCCGGCATGGAGCGCGCCGACCTGCTCGACATCAACGGCCAGATCTTCGCAGAGCAGGTGCGGATTGAATGTGGTCCGTTGGATCTTGAACGTTTGAGTGGTTCGGCTGAGACGGCCCACGTGGGGTTGGGAAAGAAGGTGCTCTGCTGTGGGGGAGTATTGATGGGCACACCAGCTTGGGCATCTTGTGAAATGTTTC
Source organism: Closterium sp. NIES-65 (assembly GCA_948144175.1). NCBI lineage: Eukaryota > Viridiplantae > Streptophyta > Zygnematophyceae > Desmidiales > Closteriaceae > Closterium > Closterium sp. NIES-65. The sequence continues at coordinate 2,425 of CANXME010002574.1, forward strand.
ACTGTTGCGGTGATTCACCCTGAACTCTGCACATGCATGCCTGCCTGCTTGCTGCGTGCTTTCTTTGTGTGCTTGCTGCCTGCCCCTCTTGCTGCCTGCCCCTCTTGCTGCCTGCCGCTATCTGCGCGCCTTGTGTATGTCGCCACGCCACACAGGGACGGGCGCTGAACGATGTGGCCAACCCCAACGTGAAGGTCATCGTCGTCGGCAACCCCTGCAATACCAATGTGAGTCCTTTCCCAGCCCCGTTAAGCCAAAAAAATCGTGTTTGAGACGTCTTGAAACAATTTAGTCATCGTCGTTGGCAACCCCTGCAACACCAAGTGAGCGCTCCTTGCGATCCAGCCTTCTCAACGCCCGCGCTTTGGTTCTGAGTTGGCTTTAAACCGGCGGGATATTGAAGGAATGGTCTGGTCTGGAACTTTGATTTAGCCAAGTCTGCCTAAAACGAGGTGTTGCCGTGCATCACTGCTTGCCTGCCTGCCCTGCGTGCGCGTCTGCCGTGCTTGCAGTGCGCTCATCCTGCCTCAAGAACGCGCCCAAGCTGAACCCCAGGAACTTCCACGCGCTCACCAAGCTGGATGAGAACCGCCGCCAAGTGCCAGGTATGTGCGTGAGGGTTGGCTGCTCTGGGGGCTGCTGTGTGCGCCTAGTGCCAGGTATGTTGCGTGAGGGTTGGCTGCTCTGGGGGCTGCTGTGTGCGCCTAGTGCCAGGTATGTGCGTGAGGGTTGGCTGCTCTGGGGGCTGCTGTGTGCGCCTAGTGCCAGGTATGTGCGTGAGGGTTGGCTGCTCTGGGGGCTGCTGTGTGCGCCTAGTGCCAGGTATGTGCGTGAGGGTTGGCTGCTCTGGGGTGCTGTGTGCGCCTAGTGCCAGGTATGTGCGTGAGGGTTGGCTGCTCTGGGGGCTGCTGTGTGCGCCTAGTGCCAGGTATGTGCGTGAGGGTTGGCTGCTCTGGGGGCTGCTGTGTGCGCCTAGTGCCAGGTATGTGCGTGAGGGTTTGCTGCTCTGGGGGCTGCTGTGTGCGCCTAGTGCCAGGTATGTGCGTGAGGGTTGGCTGCTCTGGGGGCTGCTGTGTGCGCCTAGTGCCAGGTATGTGCGTGAGGGGTTGGCTGCTCTGGGGGCTGCTGTGTGCGCCAAGTGCCAGGTATGTGCTGGAGGGTTGGCTGCTCTGGGGGCTGCTGTGTGCGCCAAGTGCCAGGTATGTGCGTGAGGGTTGGCGCTCTGGGGGCTGCTAGTGTTGCGCCTAGTGCCAGGTATGTGCGTGAGGGTTGGCTGCTCTGGGGGCTGCTGTGTGCGCCTCAGTGCCAGGTATGTGCGTGAGGGTTGGCTGCTCTGGGGGCTGCTGTGTGCGCCTAGTGCCAGGTATGTGCGTGAGGGTTGGCTGCTCTGGGGGCTGCTGTGTGCGCCTAGTGCCAGGTATGTGCGTGAGGGTTGGCTGCTCTGGGGGCTGCTGTGTGCGCCCTAGTGCCAGGTATGTGCGTGAGGGTTGGCTGCTCTGGGGGCTGCTGTGTGCGCCTAGTGCCAGGTATGTGCGTGAGGGTTGGCTGCTCTGGGGGCTGCTGTGTGCGCCTAGTGCCAGGTATGTGCGTGAGGGTTGCTGCTCTGGGGGCTGCTGTGTGCGCCTAGTGCCAGGTATGTGCGTGAGGGTTGGCTGCTCTGGGGGCTGCTGTGTTGCGCCAAGTGCCAGGTATGTGCGTGAGGGTTGGCTGCTCTGGGGGCTGCTGTGTGCGCCAAGTGCCAGGTATGTGCGTGAGGGTTGGCTGCTCTGGGGGCTGCTGTGTGCGCCTAGTGCCAGGTATGTCAGTGAGGGTTGGCTGCTCTGGGGGCTGCTGTGTGCGCCTAGTGCCAGGTATGTGCGTGAGGGTTGGCTGCTCTGGGGGCTGCTGTGTGCGCCTAGTGCCAGGTATGTGCGTGAGGGTTGGCTGCTCTGGGGGCTGCTGTGTGCGCCTAGTGCCAGGTATGTGCGTGAGGGTTGGCTGCTCTGGGGGCTGCTGTGTGCGCCTAGTGCCAGGTATGTGCGTGAGGGTTGGCTGCTCTGGGGGCTGCTGTGTGCGCCAAGTGCCAGGTATGTGCGTGAGGGTTGGCTGCTCTGGGGGCTGCTGTGTGCGCCTAGTGCCAGGTGCGGTGCGCCCAGTGCCAGGTGCGTGCGCCCAGTGCCAGGTGCGTGCTTCGTGAACGCCGCTTGTTCGCATTCCTTTCCATCGTCCTCTCCCTGCTGCATGCTTCATGTCTGTTCAAGTCAGTTCGCGTCTCTCCATGCCCGCTCCTGTGGGCGCTCATGTGTGGGTGTGGGTGTGTGTGTGTGTGGGTGTGTGTGTGTGTGGGTGTGTGGGTGTGTGTGGGTGGGTGTGGGTGTGTGTGATGACAGCTAGCGCTCAAGGCGGGGGTGTTTTACGACAAGATATCAAACATGACCATCTGGGCAACCACTCCACCACCATGGTGAGACACTCCACGCTCCATCGGAGCCATACTGACCACACCACACCACAGCCACACCACACCACACCACACCACACCACACCATACCGTCATGGGGACACCATCACCATACTGATCTTCTCCTCTGCCTCTTCCTCCGCTTCTCTCTCTATCGCCACCTTCCCTAATATTTCTCTCCCCTTCTCCGTTTCGTTTCGCCCCTGTTCTCTTCGCTTCTCTCCTTCTCTCCTTCACTTTGCTTGTGTTTCACACCCAGATCTCCTCTCACTCTGAGGGTTTAGGGTTTTCTCACTGGGTTTCCCCCCTGCTTATCTTTTTCTGCCCGTCCCTCTCACCTTCCCCACCTCCTCTCCCCACCAGGTACCAGACTTTGTGAATGCGCGCATTCTGGGCTTCCCAGCAACGGACGTCATTGGCGACCGCAAGTGGCTGGAGGAGCAGTTCACGCCGCAAGTGCAGACGGTGCGTGGTGGGGTGAGGTGCATGGGTGGGCGGGTGGGGTAGGGAGGTTAGGGCTGAGAGTGCCGTGGTGTGGGGGAGTGACACATGGGTGACGCATCACCGGCAGTGGCTGGAGCAGCAATTCATGCTGCAATGAGCAATGCAGACAGTGGGCGTGATTGAGGCTGTGACGCAATGTGTGTCCGCAATGTGTGTGTCATCTGCGCCAAGCCTGTCACCCGCTCCCAGCAATAACCTCCGCTTACACCCGCAGGAAGTCGGCATGTGATATGCGTGAAGCTTGTCAACTGTCCCGGCTGTCCCGGCACGTCTTCTCCTTTCCTCCTGTCACGCATGTCCGAGGAGGTGCTGTCACGCATGTCCGAGGAGGTGCTGTCACGCATGTCCGAGGAGGTGCTGTCACGCATGTCCGAGGAGGTGCTGTCACGCATGTCCGAGGAGGTGCTGTCACGCGTGTCCGAGGAGGTGCTGTCACGCGTGTCCGAGGAGGTGCTGTCACGCTTGGCACCCACTTCCCTGTCACGCGTCCACTCACCTCCTCCCTCCTTACCCTTCTGCGTGCAGCATAGCAGTCCGCGCCATCAGAGCGCTCACTCCTTCCCTCTCCCCTGCTCATCTCCTCTCCCCATCCCCACTCCTCTCCCTCTGGTTTCAGCGTGGTGGCGCGTTGATCAAGAAGTGGGGTCAGCCGGGTCGCGGGTGGACGCTACCAGGGCGCTCACCCTCCCTCTCTACCCCTTCAACTCTTCCCCCACCCTCTGGCTACAGCGTGGTGGCGCCTTGATCAAGAAGTGGGGGCGCTTGTCAGCTGCCTCAACGGCCGTGTCGCTGGTGGACGCCATCAGGGCGCTCACCATCCCCTCCTCCCTCCCCCTTTACTCATCCCCTGTCCCACTTGTTACAGCGTGGTGGCGCGCTGATCAAGAAGTGGGGGCGCTCCTCAGCAGCGTCAACAGCAGTGTCGCTGGTGGACGCCATCAGGGCGCTCACCACGCCCACGCCTGAGGGCGACTGGTTCTCAACGGGCGTGTACACCAAGGGGAACACCTATGGCATCGATGATGACCTCATCTTCAGCCTGCCCTGCCGCTCCAAGGTGCGATGACTGTGGTGGCTGTGGTGGCTGTGGTGGCTGTGGTGGCTGAGGTGGCTGAGGTGGCTGAGGTGGCTGAGGCAAGGAGAGTGAGGCGAAAGGAACAAGGTTGGAGGCGAGGTTGGAGGTAAGGCAGCGGGGCAGCGGGTGAGTGTTGTGAGGTATGTGAGGTGAGGGAGGCGAGCAGGTGACGGCCTGCGTGGCACACCACCATCCCCACTGCTGCATCGGATGGCCGGTCCTGCTCACGGGTGTGCTCTCAGGGACAGAGGAGCACGCCCCATCATGCCTCTCTTGCCTCCTGTTTTCTTCTCCTGTTTTCGTCTCAGGGGGGAGCAAGCTGGAAACAGCGATGGCGACCCAGGCAGCTGCAATGCAGGCGGCCTGTCGTCCGCTTATTCCCATTCTGCACGTCACTTCACTCCAATTTCCCTCCTCCTTTTTCCCCCTACCATGCCTTCCTCCCCACCTTCCCCTGCACGCCATTCCCCGTGTGTGGCTGGCAGGGCGACGGGGACTACGAGGTGGTGTCTGGTCTCATAGTGGACGATTACCTGCGTGCTCGCATCAACAAGGTGAGGGGGGAGGGGGGTTGGGGGAGGGGAAGGGGGAGGAGGAGGGGGAGGGGAGGGGGGTTGATCATGAGGTGGTGTCTGGTCTCATAGTGGACGATTACCTGCGCGCTCGCATCAACAAGGTGAGAGGGGAGGGGGAGAAAATGGAGAGAGGGGGGGGAGTGGGGGCGGGGTGATGGAGGTGGTGGTGGTGAGAGAGAGTGAGGTGGTGGTGGTGAGAGAGAGTGAGGGGTGGTGGTGAGAGAGAGTGAGGTGGTGGTGGTGAGAGAGAGTGAGGTGGTGGTGGTGAGAGAGAGTGAGGTGGTGGTGGTTAGAGAGAGTGAGGTGGTGGTGGTTAGAGAGAGTGAGGTGGTGGTGGTTAGAGAGAGTGAGGTGGTGGTGGTTAGAGAGAGTGAGGTGGTGGTGGTTAGAGAGAGTGAGGTGGTGGTGGTTAGAGAGAGTGAGGTGGTGGTGGTTAGAGAGAGTGAGGTGGTGGTGGTTAGAGAGTGAGGTGGTGGTGGTTAGAGAGAGTGAGGTGGTGGTGGTTAGAGAGAGTGAGGTGGTGGTGGTGAGAGAGAGTGAGGTGGTGGTGGTGAGAGAGAGTGAGGTGGTGGTGGTGAGAGAGAGTGAGGTGGTGGTGGTGAGAGAGAGTGAGGTGGTGGTGGTGAGAGAGAGTGAGGTGGTGGTGGTGAGAGAGAGTGAGGTGGTGGTGGTGAGAGAGAGTGAGGTGGTGGTGGTGAGAGAGAGTGAGGTGGTGGTGGTGAGAGAGAGTGAGGTGGTGGTGGTGAGAGAGAGTGAGGTGGTGGTGGTGAGAGAGAGTGAGGTGGTGGTGGAGTGAGGTGGTGGTGGTGAGAGAGAGTGAGGTGGTGGTGGTTAGAGAGAGTGAGGTGGTTGGTGGTTAGAGAGAGTGAGGTGGTGGTGGTTAGAGAGAGTGAGGTGGTGGTGGTTAGAGAGAGTGAGGTGGTGGTGGTTAGAGAGAGTGAGGTGGTGGTGGTTAGAGAGAGTGAGGTGGTGGTGGTTAGAGAGAGTGAGGTGGTGGTGGTTAGAGAGTGACCTCGCAAAGGCTTCTAGTGGATGAGTACCTACACGCTCGCATCAAGAAGATGAGACGGCGGGCGTGAAGTATGAAGAAGGTGAAGGGGTTGACGGGAGGGAGGTGGTGGTGGTGGTGGTGGTGGTGGTGAGAGACAGTGAGAGACCTCACAAAGGCGTCTAGTGAATGAGATGGCTGGCTACCTGCTCGCGTCAAGAAGGCGAGATGAAGGGAGTGAAGAAGAATGGAGAAGGTGAGAGGGGTGCAGGGAGGGAGGTGCTGCTTGTGGTGGTGGTGAGAGGGTTACTGTGCAGTAAGGGATTTCAGGACATGTAGCAACATTTGAGGGTGAAGGGAGAGGGAAATAGCTATTTCTTTCTCATCCTTCATCCCCTTATTGCACAGTCTACAAGCTATTCCTTGCTCGTCCCAATCCACGCCTCTCGCTGAACCCCTCTCTACCACGCCTCACCCCTCTCCCTCCATGCTATCCCGGCATCCCCCTGCCATGCAGACGGAGGACGAGCTACTGGCGGAGAAGAAGTGTGTGTCTCACCTCATCGGCCTCGTAAGTCCCGCTCCTCCCTGCACTGCTGCACTGCCGCACTTCTCCCCACACCGCACGCATGCTGCTGCTTCTAACTGCCAGCCCGCCAACCAGCCTGCTGTTTCAGTCTGTGTCGATCTGTCCCGGTCTTGGTCACTCCAGCTTGCGCGGCCCGTTTCCTGCTTATGCTGTTGCACCGTGCAGTCAAGTGGTGGAGATCCATGCACACATGCACGCACACATACCGTATGCATGCATTGACGTCTGCATGCATTGACGTCTGCATGCATTGAAGTCTGCATGCATTGACGTCTGCATGCATTGATGTCTGCATGCTCACACACGGTACCTCCCCCATGCCTTCACTGCCCCACCATGGCAGGACAATGGCTACTGTGACCTACCGGAGGGCGACACCATGCTGCCTGGAGAGCAATGATTGCGGCCGGGCAGCATTGTTTGTCTTGTACAGCGCTCTTTGTTGTGCAGCACTCACTGCCTTGTACGATATCAGCTCTTACAGTACGGTACCGGTATCATTCATTTAGACATGGCTAGCAAGGAGGTTCAGCTTTCCTGCTCTACAGTATATCAATTACCTTGCTGCTAATTGTATAATAATATTATGGATCAGACTTCCGTTATTATCTACTGTACTGATTATTCTCTACTGGCAATTCTCATCAAATGGTAATTTCCATGGACATGCGCTTGAAAGCACAAACATGTAAGTCACGAATTCATGTCAGCCTTACATCTTACAGTACCGGTACCTGCCTACTGCTGGTAACGTACGGTAATGGTACGGTACTAAGCATATGCAAGTGTACTTTAAGGTCTTCCTTTCCACAACTCTGGAATGAACAGCCAGATGGCAATTCATGCTTGCTTAGTAGTCTACATAGAGTGTTAAGCAGTGAGAGGTCAGCAGTCAGTTCCTGGTGCAAACGCTAGCTTGAAAATCACACCAGGGGGCACAGAAATCACAATCGCCGTGTCATTGATACGTTACACCGGCAGCAGCACAAGGAGATGATGGCATGGCGTCTGACTCATACCACCGGTCTCCACCACACCTCCCTCCCCGCAAGGCACATGGTGCACAGAAGAACGGTGTATGCGGAGTGGCATGGCATGGCACTGCGTCCAGCAGCTGAGAGGATCAACGATCCTGCAGCTCCGAATTTCACGCTACTGGCTGAGAGGATCAACGGTCAGGGGGGATTCATGACCTGTGGAAGTCCATGACTGGCTGGCCGCCTGACGGCCAAAAACCACCTGACGGCCTAACCACCTGTCAGCTCAGCGGTGATTTAGACGGCCCGCTGGTTAGCAGATCGCTGATGGCCGGCTGATGAGGCTAATCAGCACTGGCGGCAACGGTGGGGTCACTTCAGTTGCTCAAGCGCTCTGCTGCGACTCGTGTTCGACCACCTCGCGCGACGACTGGCAGACGGCTTCTTTGTCTGCGACCGACGCCTTCGGAGAGGTAAATGAGACGCGCGACAACGGCGACGTGCGCCGACCGGCGGCTTACGACAACGGGCGCCGGGCGGCAGCCGGGGATGGCTCAGCCGTCACTGGCCGTAACTGCGGAGCCTTCCGACAGAAGCGCTAGTGCTTCTCGCACTACGCGCCGCGTGGCGTACCGCGGGCCCAGCGCGAACACGGGGTCTGCGCCCTCCATTTCCGCCACCGCCGCCACAAATTCCTCCGCCGGCCCCCGCTGTGCGCAACCGCCGCGCGATTTTCCGCCCATCCCTCTGTTTCTACGCAGCAGCGCGGAGCCCACACCGCTGTTGCATTCCGCCCACTCTTCCGCTTCCTCCGCATCATCCCCTCTTTCGTTTAGGACGCCTTCTGCTTCCCCCGTGTCGTCTTCCGCCTCCGGAATGGCGCAGAGAGCGGGCGGCGGGCCCGACTCTACCAGCAGCTGAACCAGCGCCAGCCGCACGAGCTCGCGCTCCCGCTCCGCCACCACTGCTGCTAGCCCAGGATCGCGCTCCTGGTTCCCCTTCCGTGCGGAGCGAATCTCACGAATCAGCTGCTCCGCGGTGCACGGCGCCTTGCCCTGCACGCGCTCCTCGAGCGGCACGAGTGTCTTTAATCTCTGTCGGATGTGGCGTGCCCAGCGGACGCGACGCGCCTCTGCAGATTCCTTCGGCGGAAAATGCCAGTGCTGCTGCGCGTCGTCGTCCTCGTCCCAGGGGTTCAAGTAGGACGTGAAGAGGCTGACGAAAACCGCGAGGCCCGTCGCGGAGCTGACGACGAGCGAGATGGGATCGGGCGATACGAACAGCATGATGGAATATGGTACTGAAGGCCAAACAACACGAAAAAATGACACGAGGGCTACTCGGGATATTCGAGAATTGTGTACGAAGACAAATGGAGTTGAGTGATTATTGGTGATATTAATCTGCTATGCTGGATGGAGTGGACCAGGGCTACGTGCGCGGCTGATGGTGGTGGCGGGGCGGGCGTGTCAAGTCAGTGTGCAGTGCGCAATCTGAAAGCCTGTGCACAGCTGTCGGCGACGCGCGTGAGGCCAGGCGACAGCGAAACGGCGCAGATGTTTTTTCTTCCGCCACATTGCGTTTCGGAAAGGGGCTACCCTGCCCCCATTCTAGTGTTCGGTCGCGTACTTTTCGCACCGATCGCCTGCTCGCTGCCGAATGCAGACGATTTGTTGCAAATGGGCAGGCACTTCCAAGGGAAGCAAAAACGTATGCGGGGAATGATTGGGGAAGGCTGGGGAAGGCCAGGAAGCGGAATGGGGAAACAACATTTGCCATGTTCCCCGCCGAACCCGACCGAAACCATGCGCGGCGTGCCACGCGTTCGGTAACCTGAAGTACTGTAGCATAGGCTTGGTGTTGCTGCTGGTTCGGGAGATGTGAGACGGGGCCGAGTCGCTGATACATGGGTGTTCAGTTTGCTGACGACATTGATTGAGCCGATTGGAGCGTGCTAGCTGACCCAATCAAAAGTCAGCGATGACGCACCGCATGCTGATCTGGTCTGGTCTGGAGTGGTGACAAGCTTGTGCGTTTCCGTTTCAGGTAGGCAAGGGAGTGGCACCAGGTGATGGTAACACCCAGCTCAGGTGGTTCCGTTTCTGTACGCTCTGCAATGGCAATCGCAGCACCAATCAATCATACACCTTACGCATGAAGCGAACATACGCATAATTAGCAGCTGAGTACACAGGTAAATGCACTAAATGGTGCAACAATTAATCACCCTTACAGAAGGAAAGCGGAAACATTTTCATACGCCTATTTGGACTACCTAGGTTAGCGTATTACTACCTAAACTCAGTATACCCATAGCTACTTCCGTATCCGCTTGCACCAAACCCAGTCGGCAAGTTATACGGGCTACTATTGTTCCCACCAGGTCCTCCTATGGTACTCCGACCTGCTCCCTGCACCACTGTGTTACCCGGTTGGGCAGATGCAGTTATTCTCCCCGACGCATCGCTTTGCGGTTGCAGGAGGGCCGACTGGGAAGAATCGTTGACAAGGGAGGAATCGCGTGGGAAGGACGGGTCGTACGGCAATGATTGGTCTCGAGGCATTGAGGCATCCCGAGCCAAAGCCTCGGTTTCTGGGGCTTGGGTGTGCGCGTGTGATTGATCGGGAGGAGCGAGAGGGTCGGAGGTGGGTGGGGCTGTGTATTGCGCGAATGAGTATGGTGGTGGGGGAGGGTAAGGGTGGGATGAGCTTTGGGGGTAGGGTTGGGAGCTTTGGGAGTAGGGTTGGGAGGAGGACTGCTGTAAGGCATGATGGGTCGCTGCCGAGCCTGCGGCGTAGGCTAGGACTGGAGGTCCCACCATGACGGAGGATAGGGCTGGGTCGTCCTGTTGCTTGTACATACTGCAGGGTGCAGGGGTGGTGGCGAAAGGGAAAGGGTATTCAGGCAAGTGGAACAGACAAGTGGAGGAGAAAGGTGTGATGTATGAAGGCCACGGTTGGGTGCAGGAATGAGCACAGGGCAGAGGAGGATTGATAAATGGAAGGTTGAAGAGATACACGTTGTTGGGGGTGGGGGAGGGGTGTTCGTCGAGAGGAGTTAGTAAAAAAAGGGAGGCCATGGGGATGATGCGTGGGAGAGATAGTCATGGGAGGATGGATGGCTGGGGATGTGTGCATGGGTGGAAACTGATGGGGATATGGATTGAGGAAGCTTGGCTCATGCGTGAATTGGGTGTTATGCGGATGTGGTGCGCCATTGCGGGCACACCACATCCCCTTACCCTCTCACCTGTCGTCACCTGTACCTCCATCGGGCAGGCAGCGCATGGCACGCAAGACGGAGAGACAACCAACTCCACGCCCCCTCTCTCTCCCCATCCTCCCATCCTCCCAGCACCTCACCTATCATCATCGCCCTTGCCTCCATCAGGCAGGCAGCGCATGGCACGGAAGACGGAGAGACAACCAAATCCACGCCCCCTCTCTCTCCCCATCCTCCCATCCTCCCAGCACCTCACCTATCATCATCGCCCTTGCCTCCATCGGGCAGGCAGCGCATGGCACGGAAGACGGAGAGACAACCAACTCCACCCCCCCTCTCTCTCCCCATCCTCCCATCCTCCCAGCACCTCACCTATCATCATCGCCCTTGCCTCCATCGGGCAGGCAGCGCATGGCACGGAAGACGGAGAGACAGCACCACCCCCACCTCCCTCCCCCCCCCTAGCACCTAACACCTGCCGCCCTTGTCCTCTCACCTGTCGGCACCCTTGCCCCCATCGGGCAGGCAGCGCATGGCACGGAAGACATAGAGGGGAGCCGCCACGGCCACCACCATGGCTCCCACAGCCAGCACCATGGCTCCCGTCCACAGCAGCACTGCTGCACTCTGCACTCCTGTTGCTGCCCCTCCCACGTACTGGTGGTGTGAGGGGGGATGGGAGTGGAATGATAGAGAGGGGGAGCATGAGTTGTGTCAGCATGGCCATCCACAATGCTGAGACCGATGCTCCCAGGGTCAGCACCATGGCGCCACACCACAGTGGCACTGATGCACTCTATACTCCCGATGCTGCCCCTCCTACGTACTGGTTGTGCTAAAGGTGGTGGTGAGGAGTGGGGAGAAAGGGCTGATAGAGAGGTGAGGGTGAGTCCAGTCAGCCACTTATGTCCCGCAAAGCTCACCTCCTACTGCACTTCCCATCCGCCACTTCCCATCCGCCACTTCCCATCCGCCACTTCCCATCCGCCACTTCCCATCCGCCACTTCCCATCCGCCACTTCCCATCCGCCACTTCCCATCCGCCACTTCCCATCCGCCACTTCCCATCCGCCACTTCCCATCCGCCACTTCCCATCCGCCACTTCCCATCCGCCACTTCCCATCCGCCACTTCCCATCCGCCACTTCCCATCCGCCACTTCCCATCCGCCACTTCCCATCCGCCACTTCCCATCCGCCACTTCCCATCCGCCACTTCCCATCCGCCATTGCCCATCCGCCACTTCCCATCCGCCACTGCCCAACCCCCACCCTGTCCACCCCCCACTGCCCACCGCTTCTCCTACCGTCCACCGCCTTGGCGACATTTGTCACCTACTCCCCACCCTTACTCCCAACCTCCCCTACTGTCCACAACCCCTCCCATCCCTCCCCACCCCCTGCTCACCCTGGCAACACTGGAGACGTGAGAGCAGTTGGAGAGGGCGGCCACGAGCGGCACGGAGCCATCCAGGCGGTCAACGGAGATCCATGCGAGGCGCACGTCTTTGGCCACTGCTGCTGGCATCATGTCCAATGGCAGCTTCCCATCCTTGCCCCTGGGGCAGCCTAAGTCTGGACAGGTGACCTCTGGGAGCAGCTGTGGGCGTTGGAGAAGGGGGCGTGTGGATGGGGGTGGAGAGAAGTGGAGGGCGGAGGGGGAGTGAGAAGTGAGAAAGGGGACACAGCCACTAGCGGCACGGGGCGGTCAACGGAGATCCATGCGAGGCGCTCGTCCCTCGCCTCTGCTGCTGGCATCATGTCCAATGGCGGCTTCCCATCCTTGCCCCTGGGGCAGCCCGCGTCCGGACAGGTGACCTCGGGGAGCAGCTGTGGAGAAAAGGGTGGTAGAGGTGTGGAGGTGTGAAGAAGGTGGGAGTGAATGGGGATGGCGCATCCCTCGCCACTGCTGCTGGCACCATGGCAATGGCAATGGCAATGGCAATGGCAATGGCAATGGCAATGGCGGCTTCCCATCCCTTGGGACAGCCTGCGTCCAGACAGGTGACCTCCAGGAGCAGCTGTGGCGTGTGGGGGAATGGGAGGTGGGGGGGAGGGGGTAGGAGAGGAGAGTCACGTGGAGGGGAGAGGGAAGTGGGGAGAGGGAAGTGGGGAGAGGGAAGTGGGGAGAGGGGGGCAGGCACAGCCACTAGCGGCACGGCACCGTCCATGGTTGGTCCAGGCACAGCACGGCACAGCACAACACAGCACAGCACAGCACAGCACAACACAGCACAGCACAGCACGGCACAACACAGCACAGCACGGCACGGCACGGCACGGCATGGTACGGCACGGCACGGCACGGCACGGCACGGCATGGCACGGCACTGTCCATGGTTGGTCCAGGCAGCAGGCCTGTCTGCTTGAGTCTGCATAGAAGCTTCCTAGCTATGCCCATTTTACCTCCTATATGTAGCAGCTCACTCCCTTGTACATTAGCAGGTACTTGCGCACATTTTCCTCCCAACTCTGCCCAATTTCCTGCTAATCTTGCCCACCTACCTCCTACATCTGCCCACTCGTGACTTAAAGCCCATTCGTGTGCTCACGTCTTTCAACTGGCGGAAGGAGATGGAGTTGGGCGGGCAGGCAGTGTCGTTGTAGAGATAGTCAGGGCCCGGGCCAAAGGGCGAGCAGATGCCTGCTGTCGCGTTCAGACGCGGGAAGACCTGGTGGTGGGGGGGGAGGAGAAGAGGGGGGAGAGGGGGAAGATGGGGGAGAGGCGGAAAAGAGGAGAAGGGGGGGGGGGGGGAGTTGGGGGTGTGGAAGGGGGAAAAGAGGGGCAAGGCAGGCAGTGTCGTTGTACAGATAATCAGGGGGCCCAGGCCGAAGGGCGAGCAGATGCCTGCTGACGCGTTCAGACGCGGGAAGAGTGGAAAAAGGGGGGAAAGGGTTAGAAGAGGAATAGAAAATTGGCGAGAAAGGCGGTAGGGGTGTGAGGGAGAGGGGGAGGGTGAACAGTGTTCTACTTGGGGGCGCGTGACATGAGTGTTTTACCTACCTTGGGGTAGGTGGTTTGAAGATTCGCGTTGGTGAAGGTGATGACGTCATAGGCAGCAAAGCGGGCAAATCTAGCCGCGTCGCCGAGCTTGGTGGCGTTGAGGCACGGTACCCAGCGGCTGAATGCGGTGTTGAGGGATGGGTACAGCGTGACTTCCTTCACTGCTGATTCTGTGTCTGTGCTGACGCTGAGGAGAAGAGGGAGGGGGGATGAGTAAGCAGAGGGGAGGGGAGGGTGTGCAGTGGTTGAGGCCTGTAACAAAGGGGTTGAATGCGGTGCCAGCGGATGGGTACAGCGTGACTTCCTTGACTGCTGATTCTGTGTCTGTGCTGACGCCGAGGAGAAAAAGGGGAGAGGGAGGGAAGGGGGGGATGAGGATGCAGAGGGAAGGGGAGGGTGTGCTGTGATTGAGGCCTGCTACAAAGGGGTTGAATGCGGTGCTGAGGGATGGGTACAGCGTCACTTCCTTCACTGCTGATTCTGTGTCTGCGCTGAGCTGAGGAAAAGAAGGAGGGTAGTGGAGAGGAGGGGGGATGGGGGAAAGGGAAGGGTGGGGGAGAGTGGGGATGAGGGTGGGACACTAGGTGAGAAAGGCCGTGGGTGGTGAGTGGAATGTCATGGGAGAGAGAGATTGGGCGCTCGTGCTAGTACCAAGTGAGGGGGACGGCAATGATGCACGAGGTGAGGACGGCTGTGTGGGTTGAGCGGATTCAAGGGAATTCAAGGGATACAAGGATGGCTGGGGCACTCACGTCACAACTGTGAGGGAGACGGCCACAATGCACCAGGTGACCAAGGCTGTGAGGGTTGAGCGGACTCAAGAGAGGTGAGGAGGCAGCTGGGGCTGGGGCACTCACGTGACGACGGTGAGGAAGACAGCCACGATGCACCAGGTGACAAAGGCTGTGACCCACACGAGCGTGCACATGCTGTTAGGGCACAGGAGAAGAGGGGAACAGAGGAGAGTGCGGTGGAGGGGAGGGTGGTGGGGAGAGGACACAGAGTGAAGATCGTTGGATGGCATGATCACATGTGACATGACATGTGGGATGGCATGTGGGATGGCATGTGCGATGGCATGTGGGATGGCATGTGCGATGGCATGTGGGATGGCATGTGGGATGGTATGTGAGATGGCACGTGTGGTGGTGGCATGTGCGGTGGCATGTGAGATGGCATGTATGGTGTCATGAGTGGTGGCATGTGAGATGGCATGTATGGTGTCATGAGTGGTGGCATGTGTGACAGCTTGAACTCGGGGGTGTGGCATGTAAGCCATGGGGAATCGGAAGGGGGGAACTTCTGAGGCGCCTCAAAAGTTGGAAAGTGGCATGTGGAAACACGGGGGGTGCCGTGTAAGCTACAGAGTTAAAGTGGCAAGCTGTTAGCGAAGCAGGGAGGTAAGGAGGTAAGGAGATTAGGAGGCAAGGCAGCAGCAGCAGCTTACACGTGAGAGAAGGTGGCCCACTGGAGTATGGCCGCCACTGGTGGGTGGATGGGCATAATGGGGGGGAGGGAAGTGTGACGGAATGAGTGAGGCACGAATGGGCGTGTGTGCGTGTGTGGAAGAGTGCATGTTGCGCGAGCGTTTCTATGCGCACGAGGGTACAGTGGACGGGGAAGGGGAGGGGGCGAGAATGTTTTTTTGGAATGCTCAAGAAACAGATTCAGCGTTTCTATGCGCACGGGGGTACAGTCGACGGGGGAGGGGAGGGGGCGAGGGTGAGAGAGGTGGGAGGGGGTGGGAACCCCAAAGGAGGAAAGAGCGACAGGGAAGAAGAGGGGGGCTGGAGGGGGAGAGAGGAGAAAAAGGAGGAGGTGCGTACCGACAGTGAGAACCACAAAGGCAAAGGCGATGCACCCCACGACGAACACAGTGGTGGACCTGTGGGTGTGGGAGGAGCACGAACGATTAGACGAGATGCCTTATAAACGCCGCGCAATCAAGCAAGGCCTTCACATGCTGTGGCTGTTTTTCCCACTGGAATATCTATTTTGACTCTCCATCACCTCGCTGCCCACTTATTATTTCCCCACTCCGCACCCCCGACTCCCTGCCCCTTCTTCTTCCCCTCTTCCACCGCACCCGCCCCTGTCCCTTCACCCTGCCACCCCCCCTTCCCCTTTCTCCGCCCGACCTTTCCTTCCCCGCCCGCCCTTTCTTGCCCCGCGCTCACATTTTCTTCCCGAAGTCTCGCAGCTCCGAGTCACTGTTCGTTATTTTGTCGTTAAGCTCGAGCGCCGCTGACGTCACCCTCTTGGAGAATTCGAATATCTGCAGCCGCTGCTCCGCTGCAGGGGGGCGCGGGGGAGGGGGGAAGAGCGGAGGAACGGGAGAGTAGGTTAAAGGGGAAGGGGGGTGGGGAAATGAGGGAGGAGGGTGAAGAGGGGGTGGGGGGAGGGGAGGAGAAAAGAAGCGGTGGGGGGTGGGGGGTGGGGGGTGGGGTGGAAAGGGGGAATTGTCGAGGGAACGAGAGGTGGAGAAATCGAGAGACCGCACTCTTGTGGACGAAACCGGAATAGGAGTTCGACAAAAAAGAAGAGCGGCAAGTGAGAGGGGTGAGAGTGCATGCACGATTAAGGAGGGAGTCTCAACAACCGTTGGATGAGGGCGGAGTAAACAAGCGCGTAGGTAAGGGGGAACGGGGAAGGGGGAAGGGGGAACGGGGAAGGGGAACGGGGAACGGGGAACGGGGAACGGGAAAGGGGAAGGGGGAGCGGAACGGGGAACGTACGCTGCAAGAGCTGTTCGTTGATTCGCGTGCCCGCGGTGACCTGGATCGCCGACGCCACGTTGTACACCGCCGTCGTCGTCGCGTTGGTAACCTTAATCGTGTAATCGCCGATTTCGCCCAGCCTGTCGTTCAGCTGCACGCTCCCGGCAATCATCAGGCCGAACCCCGTGCTGGTTACCAACGCGACGACGGTTACAAACCACAGCGGAGGGAGAAGGGAAAATCGTGACTAGGAAATAAGAACAAGGACTGGGGGAAGATGAGAAGCAAGAGGAATAAGGAAAGAGGACAGGGGAAAGGGGACGAGGAAACGCGACGGAGAGAAGAAGGGTGAGGGCACGGCGTGTTTTTTGAGAATTCTCAAAAAGGGCACGGCGACACCAGGGAGCGATTCTCTACATGCTTCCCCCCCCTATCGCGGTCCCAGTCATCCTGCGTTCGGCGAGGTGATTCGTACATTTTACTTCCCAAACATTCCCCCTTCCCGTGTTGCTTTTCAAACGACTCTAAATCGTCGACCGATTCTCTCCCGAGTCAGCTTTCTCACATGACAATCATGCTGCCGACGACGAGCGCGTAAAGCAACAGCGAGATGTTCTGCGGCGAGTACACGTGCGCGGCGGGGTCGCGCATCTCGTCCCAGCGCGCGCGGCAGAAGAGGAAGAGCGACACCAGGAAGAGCACGAAACCCACTCCCAGCAGCAGCCACGCGAAGCCGATCACGGGCGCGTACACCACGGAAAATGTCACGGACTGGTGGGGGTTGTGTGGAGAAGAGGAGGGGCGGGAGTATTGAGTATGTGGGGAGGGTGTGTAGTGTAGGGTGGGGAAAAGGGGAGGTGGGAGAGGAAAGAACACGAAAGCCAGCTGCAGGCACGCGAAACCGAAGTTTATCACCGGCACGTCAATCTTGTTGCCGGTCACACCCCTGAGTGGGGCAGAGAGAGGCAAGGGGGAGCGGGGAGTGGGATGGAGGCAGCGGGGGGAGGACGAGGGGTGGAAGGATGTAGATAGCTGGGGTAACAGTTTTCGACTGAGGGTGGATACATGTCCTAGTGTGTTCAGTTAACCCGAAAAGAAGCAGAGAAAAGGAAAGAACGAGAGCGGGGTTAGAGGGAGGTCAGTAGGGTCGAGTGGTGGGTTGAGACTCTGGAAAAAGGCACGCTATCAAAGACGCGAGGCTGTGTCCGAGAGGAGAGGGAAAGAGAGAGGAATGGGGTCATGAATTCCTTCTGGGTTCTGCCAAAAGCCAAAGAAAAGAGAAACCTTTGTCGCATAGGACGTGATAAGTAAGCGTCACTTACGGCCCAGTAGTCGTCAGACGAAAGGTTCCACCCGCCGATGTAGTACTTGAACTCGTTTATCGGGTTGATGCGACGCGTGCGATCCGTCGCCAGCAGGATTGTCGCATTCGCCAGAACGGAGCCTGTCGCATTGACCACAGTCGAGCCGTCTGGCGACAGAACCGACTGGAGCAGATGTCGCCCGACGCCATGTTGCTGCTGGTGGTAAGCATTGCCGCTCGACTGCCGCTGCGCCTGCTGCGGTTGATAGTACGACTCGTGAAGCTCGATAAGCGATCGCGCGTCTTGCTGTAATCGGAGCAACGCGTCAGGAACATCCGCGTGGCGGTAAGCGGCGGTTTTGACTGCTTCGGCTGTTCTTATTGGCGAGGTGGCGTGAAGGGTGGCTAAGATAAGGAGCAAGAACGGGATTTTGCTACTTCCTAGGCGCTTGGATGCTGAAGAAAGGCGACTGCACGAGGAATTTAGAGAATGGGGATGCATATTGGCTGGTAGCTTTTGAGAAGAACGCGAGAAAGGTATCAGCATGCTCTTTTTCGACTGCTGCCACTACGAGACGGTTCCACGCAAGGCACATACACCGGTCTAGCGAGTAGAACGTAAGAATAGGTGGAGGGCTAGCAGGAAGACTGGCAAAATGCACGTCCTTTCTAGTTTGAGTCGAAAGGCATGCGAGAAATGCGGTGATGTAACCAACTTCAGTGCTCGACGCTAATACATCCGACTAATTTAAACGCGGTTTGTCTCTTGAACGAGGCCCAAAAGAAGTCTTATCTGTATTGCACGCAGTTATTTCCAGCTACAGCCCGACTTTGGTTCGACTTCTCAGCTCCCAAAGGAGCTGATGGAAATGGGGCCAAGACAAGCGAGATGCAGCAGCAGCAGAACCGCATTGAGCGACTGGAAAAATGCATTCAAGTGGACGGACGGAACCTGGAGCGTGGCTTGCTGGGTTCGGGGGGGGGGGGATGTTGGAGGCTGGTGTAGGGCTCCTCTGTAAGTTGGAGCAAGGAAACTGGAAAATTGTGAAAGCTTGGAGGGATGCCGACATTCTACGATGGACGGTCTCGATTGGATAAGCATCGCGCACCGACAATCGCGTTCCCGAGCTAGTCCGTTTCAATAAGCTCGGAAGTCTGGCTGGGCCAGAAGCTTGGCACGAACCTCCTCCGATAAAAGCTCGAAAGCGCTGCTGCCCAGTGCCCCGCCGCTAGGCGAAACACGGAGCAAACCACGTTCAGGACGGCTCAGGGCTGGAAGCCGAGTCGCACTGCTTGGTTGGGGCGTGCGGCTTGCTGATGTGGCTCGAAATGTATGGCCGTTTAGTGTGTCTACCAATAGTATGCCCTGGCCTTGTAGCTACGTTCTGAAATTGATATACAGTTGTTCTCATCATTTTTGAGCAATTAGGTTGTACAGCATGCCTTTTGTAAGGAATTTTCTCGATATTCCTTAGCGCACCCTCCAACATCGCGTACAGCAGCAGCCGTTGTTCGCCCGTTACTGCTAACGGGGCTTCGCCGACTTCGCGCGCACTGTTTCACCAAACCTCGCACTGCTGGCCTGGCCGTGTCGGCCTACGCTTCAGGACTAGCCCGAGCCTAGCACTAGCTAGCTCGCACGCACCGCGTTACCGTTTGCATGTTTCGCGTATAAATGTTCGCTCATGCCTTCGCTCACATTTTGTACTCGTTTGACACCTTAGTGCAATCCTCGCTACTTCGATTCATTGCACCCGTAACACTTGGTATTCAGAGCCTCTTTCATTTTCGGACCACGCATCTCCGCACCCCAGGAAATCAACTTTTGGAGCATCTGTCCTCGCATTCTCTCGTAAACGCGTGCAGCCACGACTGCGCCTAGACTAAGACGAGCCGACGCCCTTCGAAATGGCTGAATATATCGACGTCACGACTCTCACGCAGGAGCACTTGAAAGATCTGCTGCAACAAATCCGCGAGAGCGCCGAGGAAATTGCGACACTAACGGCAGAACTCTCGTCCCTGCAAAACGACCTCACACGAGCACAATCCCAAGCACCTGGCACTCCGATTCAGCCCGCACCACATGCATCACAGCATAGAAGTGTGGGGCAACCCGCGAGCGCCGCAAATGATGGGGTCGTCCGCCATGACGGAGACGACGACCACGACATGACACACCCCGACGCGACGAATGCGGCCAGGACTCAGCCTCGAATCACGATTTCGGTGCCGGCTGGCGAATCAGCTCTTCCGTCGCCAATGCCGCTAAAGCCGCAGCGGCCGACATGCTTTGACCCGAGTCAGCGGGATGGTCCTACCGGTCAGGCGTGGCTCTTCACGTTGAACGTTTTCTTCGACACGAACTACGTCTCGGAGGATACGGCTAAGATTCGCTACGCCGTGTCGTTGCTGCGAGGACCCGCCAAGGACTGGTGGCGCGTCATCGTCACAAAGCCTGTGGACTACGCAACTCTACCGACACGGGAAGGAAAAACCGGACCCTGGGCACCGTCGTATTTCGTGGAGGTGCCCCAGTATCGCACGTGGGACGCGTGGTGCGCAGGTCCGCGCGCTCGTTTCGAGCCAATCGCGGCTTCAATCGCGACGCGACAGAAGCTCCGCACTTGGCGCCAACTCGGTTCCGTCCAAGACTACACGAGCGGGTTTCTGGCGCTATGCGAGCAGGTGGGATATATGCACGAGAGCGAGTGCATCGACCGCTACATCGGCGGCCTGAAGCAGGACATCGCTCAGGAAATCCATCTTCGTGGCGTCACCGACTTTCAAGAAATTCTCGCTATGGCGGAGAAACTTGATTTCTTCCGCCGACCAAGACCGGGGTCCTACGGAAGCAGCCATTGGGGACATCGGCCTCGTGGGCGCCACGATACGTGCCGTCGCCGCAAATGCCGCTGCAAAACCATTCAAAGGGCACTGCTTTGCGTGCAATCAACCGGGACATCGCAAGAGCGAATGCCCGGAAAACGCTAAGGGAAAGGGGGGAGCTGAGCAGCAGAAACAGACCAAGCAGCAGGGAAACGCTGGGAGTCAGTAGCAAACGGGCGCTCTACTAACAGGTCACGCTGCTCGCCCGACCCAACCGACCCTCACCGAGTGATTGTGCCGGTTCACGCAATCGACCACACTCGGTCGAATAAGGAGGGGACTACGGTAGACAGCCCCATACTGCTTAGTGGGAAAATTGGGACGGACTTAGTAAAAATCTTCGTAGACGAGGGAGCCAGCCACAGCCTCATCAACACTGCCACAGCACGAAAACTGCGACTGCCACTGGACAGATGTTTACCTGAGATCGACGCAAGACTGGTAGACGGCACGCCGCTGGCGATACGGGAACGCGTAGACCGGGTTCGGATTCGATGTGGGGGTAACTTCACGTTTAGCTAGGAAATGCTAGCAACGACCCTCGACGGAACTGATATTTTGCTCGGGCGTGATTGGCTGCGACGACACAATCCACGAATCGAGTGGACGACGGGTGACTGCACCGTGCGAGTGAACGGTAACAACATCTCCTTACCTCGCTGGTTTCGCCTGAGCCTTCGTCGGTGCGTGTCAACGCGATCACGATGAAACGCGCCGTAGTGGCAGGAGCTGACGTGTACGCGGTCGACATTCGGGAAGCCTAGGCAGCAGACAAAGGAGGGGATTTACAGAAACCGCTGGCCGACGTACCGAGTGATCTGGCAGCACTGTTGAAGTAGTACAGCGACATTTTCCCGGATGATTTACCGACGGGACTGCCACCTCAACAACCGCACGACCACAGGATAGAGTTAGAACCGGGGGCACAGCCAAGAGTATAGCGACAGTTCCGACTGACCCAGCCCGAACTGGACGAACTGAGGAAGCAGCTCGATTACATGCTCGAGAAGGAAATCATTCGCCCTAGTTCGTCGCCTTTCGCAGCACCGATACTGTTAACACCGAAAAAAGACGGGGTATTTCGCATGTGCATAGATCACAGAGCACTGAATAGGGTTACCATCAAATCACGTTACCCATCCCGCGAGCCGACGAACTGATCGACCAACTGCGCACAACCCAAATTTTCTCCAAAATCGACCTCCGAAGGAGTTACCACCAGAATCGCTTCAATCCGCCCGACTGCCCTAAGACCGCATTTCGCACACGCTACGGATCCTTCGAATACACCGTCATGCCCTTCGGACTGACCAACGCCCCCGCCACGTTTCAAATGACCATGAACGAAGCTTTCTGAGAAAAGTAGAACGAGAATGAATGACTAAGGAATGGAAGTGATACAAATATGCAACCCTAGAAATGTGTACCCCATATGGGCTACCCAACTATAGCCTACACAATATTATAATTTGACACACCCCCATAGGCAAAGTGGGGGAGAACAAGGGGTCACAAGACCAGTCAAGCAAAGCAGACAAAGGTCAGGGTGGATCACAACGTCACCACATAGTCCGAGCACAAGGTCAAGGCCACAAGGCCAGTTCACATGCAGGAGTACACATATATATAAGGCTAAACAAGCAAGAGCAGGTATATATTGTGAAACTATGAGCAGAGGAATGAATTGACTAAGTCAGAGTTGGGTACAAATACAACCCTAGCAAACTGTACCCCATATGTGCTACCCCACTATAGCCTACAAACATGCATCAGCTATAATAATCTGACACACCCCCATAGGCAAAGTGGGGGAGAACAAGGGGTCACAAGACCAGTCAAGCAAAGCAAAACAAGCTCAGGGTGGATCACAAAGTCACCACACAGTCCGAGCACAAGAGCAAGGCCAGAGGCCAGTTCACATGCAGGAGTAAAGACATATATATAAAACTAGACAAGCAAGAGCAGGTATATATATGTCAAAGTACAAGTAAAGTCAAGAAGAGAGCAAGTGAGGCAAGACAGGTACAAGACCCAGCTGGGTACAAAAGCGCTGATGGTCGCAAGGCGCAAGTGCCTTGGTGAACACATCAGCAGTGTTGGCCTCAGAGGCCACGTAAGCAAGTCGCAACTGACCACGCTGCTGCAGCTCACGAGCAAGGAAGTAGCGGAGAGCAATGTGCTTCGTTCTGTGCTCCAAGCGCTGCTCTCGACACAAGGCCAACATGGCCTTGTTGTCTACGTACAGCACTGGAGGAGAACGAGGCAGCTCTCCAAGGTCAGTCAGCAGGTAGGTGAGCCAGCGAAGCTCCTGTGCAGCCATGGCCCCGGCGTAGATCTCAGCCTCACAACTGGAGCCGAGAACCGAAGACGAGCGAGTAGACCGCCACGAGACAGAGCCGGAACCAAGGCTGAAGGTGTAACCCTGTGACGACCGCTGCGTAGCCTGGTCGTCAGCCCAAGAAGCGTCTGCGTGCCCAGTAAGGACCACTGGACTCCGCCCTCCAAGCACTAGCCCCATGCCCGACGTACTGCACAGGTAGCGCAATACCCTCTTCGCTGCAGCCATGTGCTCTGGTCGGTGTCTCCCAGGAGCAACATAGCGTGCAAGGATGCTCAGAGGGTATGCAAGGTCAGGTCGAGTGCAGGTCATCAGGTACATGAGGCAGCCAACAAGCTCTGCATACGGACCACTCGACTCTACGGACTCATCCGAAGGCAGAGCTGAGAGTGAGTGGCGAGTAGGCAGAGGAGTGGCCTGAGGCGAGGAGTACGTGAAGCCGAAGCGCTGAAGGACCTGCTGCACCATGTGTGACTGAGTCAGGGTAATGGTGCGGCGTGCTCTGTCCCGAGTGATCTGCAAGCCAAGGTAGCTGCGCAGTTCACCCAGGTCTGTGCACGTGTGTCTCTTCAGCAGCTCGGACTTCACGTAGGCGAGTCCAGCAGTGTCCGCTGTGGCAAAGACCAAGTCGTCGACGTACACGAGGATGTAGAACGGCGGCAGGGAAGTGTCGGTGCGAAGAAACAGCGACGGGTCAGCAGTAGAAGGAGCAAACCCAAGAGCCGCAAGCGTAGTCCTCAGTGTGTCGTGCCACTCACGCGGTGCCTGGCGGAGACCGTAGACTGGCCGTCGGAGGCTCCACTGGGTGCCAGGAGGGAAAGTCCCAGTGAAGCCAGGCGGACGGCGCAGCCAGATCTCCTCGTGCAGGCTACCCTGCAGGAACGCAGTGCTGAAGTCGAGAGAGTGAAGCTCGTAGTCGCGCTGAGCGGCAATGTGCAGCAGCACCCGAAGAGTGGTCATCTTCGGGGTGGGAGAGAAGGTCTGAAAGTAGTCAACTCCCTGCCGCTGACTGAAGCCACGAGCCACGTAACGCGCCTTGAAGACAGGCGGCGAGCCCGGCGGCCGCTTCACCCTGAAGATCCACATGCCACTGACGATGTTCGCCCCAGGAGGGGGAACCGCGTCAACGTAGGTGCCTGTGGACTTCCAGGAAGCCATCTCTGCATCCATAGCTGCCTGCCACTGAGAGGAGTAGGGACCCTCTACGGCCTCCGCGTAAGAACGCGGAGTCGGGATGTCTAGTGCATCCGGGTCTCCCTCAGGGGCTAGCAGTACAGACGCGAGACGAGGTGAAGCAGCGGCTAGACACTGGAACTCCTCCTGCCTGTCCTCTAGGACGTCCGTGCCAAGGGCACACTCACCCCCGACGGACGGAGGACAGGCGGACTCAGACTCAGCGACAAGACGAGCAGCGTAGTCTAGACGACAGCGCGCAGCAAAGTCGACAAGCTCAGTGACAAGGGCAGACGCAGCAGACGACTCGAAGGAAGGGTCAGTGACAGCAGTAGCAAGGAGACGCGTGACAGTAGGACTGGCAGCACGAAGAGAGTCCGACTCCGGGTCGGCAAGAGCAGGAAGAGAGGAAGCAGGAGGAGAAGGCAAAGGGGCACGCAGAGGAGCAGTGGACGGACGCAGTGACATCCGGTGCGTGCCAGGGACAGGAGGAGGACGCTGACGCGACCCGCGACCACTAGCGCGCTCAGTACGAACAGGCGACGCAGGACGAGACGCAGGCTCACGACGCTCAGTAAGACCTCCAGTCGGACCAGCGTAGGGAGAAGGAGCAGGCAAAGGGGAGGCAGGCTGTAGCTGTGGCTGTGACCGGACAGGCTGCGGACCCTCTAAGGAAGGAGGAGGAGGTGTAAGACCAAGAACCTGCTGCAGGAGCGGAACGAAGTACGGTCGAGGCCGCGCGGCGACGCCAGAAACAGCAGGAACAGCACCAGCACCCCCGGCAGGAGCACCCACTCCAGCAGCACCTCCAGCAGAACCACCAGAAGCTCCAGAACCTCCAGCAGCAGCACCAGGAGCACCGTCAGTCGGACCACCAACCGCAGGCTCAGCGCCAACGTCCTCAGCAGGACCAGCTCCAGGAGAACACTCAGACCCAGCAGCTCCAGCACCCACAGGACGAGCACCGCCAGGTCGCGTGGCAGCAGCGCCCTCCGCAGCCGAAGAACCACCAGCACCAGCGGCACGCCTCCAGCGCCGGGCAAACCACTCACGCAGCTCCTGTGGAGAGAGCGGCTCCCGGTGAGACGAAGCACCCCCAGGCACAGCACCTCCAGGCTCGGCACCTCCCGGCTCAGTACCCCCAGGCTCAGTACCCCCAGACACAGCACCCCCAGGCACAGCACCCCCAGGCTCAGCACCCCCAGGCTCAGCACCCCCAGGCCCAGCACCCCCAGACTCCGCACCCCCAGGCTCAGCACCCCTAGACTCCGCACCCCCAGGCTCAGCTCCCGCAGCAGCACCGGAGTCACCAGTGACCTCGACAGGCTCGACCGCGTCTACCTGAGACACACCTGAAGGGGCTGGACCCTGAGGGGGGAGGGGGACTACTGGGGGGGGACCTGGAACCAAGAAGAGGGGGGGTGGGGGGAGGGACGGAGTGCGGTAGGGGAAGAGGCGGTAGTAGGGTACCGACTCGTCGAACGTGACGTCCTGGGAGGACAGAACACGTCGAGAGGTGGGGTGGTAAAACTGCCACCCAGGGGCGTCGGGGGGGAACCCGAGGAAGACGCAGGGAGAAGCACGAGGGGACAGCTTGTCCGCAGACAGGTCGCGAACAAACGCCCGAGATCCCCAGACCCGGAACGCCGACGCATCGCCAACCTTCCCCGTCCACAACAGAGCTGGGGAGGTCTCCGGTCGAGAGACCCTGGGGTGGAGGTTGATCTGGTGCGCAGCGTACCTGACCGCAAACGGCCACAGAAAATGGGGAGCAGCCGCATGCATCATGGACGTACGAGCGACGTCCATGACCATGCCAATGCGGCGCTCAGCGATCCCATTCTGCTGTGGTGAGTCCGGAAGCGTGAAGGTCTGACGGATGCCTCGCACACGACAGTAGGTACTCAGGAGGGCCGAGGAGAACTCTCCGCCTCTGTCCGAGTGCAGACGCAAGACAGGGAAGTCAGAGCCAAAGCTTCTCCGAAGCTGAAGACGAGCTGCGCGGATCCAGTCGATCAACACCTGAGTGACCTCACCCTTGCTGCGCAAGGGGAAGACTGTGGTGTAACGCGAGTAGTCGTCAACCACTAGCAGGAAGTAGCGCTCCTGACCCTGTCCACGGACGCGGGCTGGGCCCCACACGTCCATGTGAAGCGTCTGCAACGGGGCCTCTGTCGGAGGAAACTGGGAGGAGTGAGGGGCAGCACGCTGGCGCCCCTCGACACAGGGGACACAGGCAGGGCCAGGGCCCGGAGGAAGGGGAGGGAGGGACCGGGGAAGACCAGACACAAGGACCCGCGAGGCCATGCCTCTGAGCCGAAGCAGAGAGGGGTGGCCAAGGCGGTGGTGCCAGAGGAGGGTCTCGTGAGACAGACGACGACACGAACAAGGGGCAGACTCAGGACCAGACCTGGACGCTGCAGCAAACACCTGACCAGACGAAGGGGCCCTACCAGACGCAGTACCTGGAGGAGAAGCAGTGGTCAGTGTGTACAGGCTCGACCCCGGCCGACGTGTAAACGTAGCCAGGTGGCGACCTGTATCCGCCTCCGTACAGTGGGTCACCCGCTGACGAGCAGGGGTGAACTGGTGGACACCTGCATCCTGGAGGTCAGCACCACTCACCAAGTTCGTCGAGAACGAGGGGAGGTAGAGACCAGTCAGGGTGCCAGAGGGGGCCGCCGGACACGGGAGGACAGTGGAGAAGCGAGACAGGACAGGCCCCCCAGAGGGGTCCGCCAGGGACACCGCAACAGGCCGACTCAGCGGCGTGAGAGTGGTGCGGTCCCTAAAGAAGGAGCGAGACGCTCCAGAGTCAAGGGTGAAGGTGTGAGAGGCCGAAGCCGACACAGTACCTGAGAGGGCGGACTCACCAGTACCTGAAAGCACAGACGCACTGGCACCTAGAGCAGCAGCCTCACTAGTACCTGACGCGGCAGTACCAATGCCCGGGTCGGGCGGGAAACACCGGTAACAGTCATCCTCATCACTACCAGTCACAGCATACATAGCAGAGAGAATAGCATCAAAATCAAGATCATAAATAGCTACACCAGCCCTAGACAGCTCTCCCCAGCGGGGGATCTCAGCGGCCTCCGGAAACTGCTGACGCCAGGCGTCGGTCAGGCGGCCAAAGCAGCGACGGGCTGTGTGGGCGCCTCCACACCTCTCCCCTGCACGGTCACCAGTGCGAAGAACGTAGGGGCAGGGACCAAGCGCACCACCGCGCTGACGCTGCAAGTACCACTCACGGAGCTGCTGAGGGCCGGGGACGGTGCGAGAGCGCTGCTGCTGCTGCGGCTGCTGCTGTGGCTGCTGCTGCTGCTGCTGCTGGCGCTGACCACCCCCAGAGCTGCTCCGCTGGGACGAGCCACTCCGACCCCCTCCTCCACCGCCACCCCCGCCTCCACCGCTACCCCCGTCGCCACCGCCACCTCCCCCACCAGGACCGTCGCTCCCACCGCTCCCACCGCCTCCTCCGCTACCACCTCCGCCGCCACCTCCGCCTCCACCGCCGCCACTACTACCTCCACTCCCGCCACCACCCCCTCCGCCACCCCCACTCCCCCCTCCACCCCCACCGCCTCCTCCACCGCCCCCTCTGGCTCCACCCGCTCCCTTGCCCCCCTTGCCCTTGCCAGTGCGGCGTCTGCCACTGGGGGCAGACGCCGCGCCGACCGACTCAAAACCAACGAGGTCGGCCGCAGCGGCAGAGGCGACAGAGGGCAGCAGGGGGGAGGGACCACACCCCTCAAAGATGGGGGTGCGAGGGTCACCCCGAGAGGCCCCTACAGCGACAATACTCTTCTCAGCCGCTAGCAGGGACTCCTCAAGGAGGTCGACAGTGAGAGTGGTGGGACAGACAGAGAGAAACTGGTCCCTAACGACACGAAGGGACTCAGGAAGACGGGTGACGAGAAAGTAGAGAGTGATGTACATGGGAGGAGGGTTCGCAGCGCGGAACTCAGCAGGAAGGGCAGCGCGGTAGCGGGTGTCACTAGCGCGGAGGTGGGTAACGAGGTCAGCGACAGTGGGAAAGGAAGCGAGGTCAGGGAAGAGAAACGGTAGCATGAGGCGGCTAAGGGTAGCGGAGGAAGGGGAGGAGTAGCGCGCAACTACAGCGTCGTACAAGGCCTGAGCGGTCTTGCACTGACTAAAGTGGGCACGCTCAGAGGAAGGGAGGTGGCGACGCACAGCAAGACGTGCAGCAGCATCGCGGGTCGCCCACTTGGAGCGAACGGCAGAGTCAGCATCAGCAGGCGGGGCAGGGACAGCGCCAGAGACAAAGTCAAAGAGAGAGACCTCATCTACCGCATCACACAGTAAGTACAGCTGCAGATCCTCGACCCAGACGGCAAAGTCAATGGCCCTCCCCTCAGCGTCAAAAGTGAGAACATTGGGGGTAGCCATAGCAGCAGCTGAAAGTCTCACCGGGATGGGAGAGTCGGGTAGGTCAGCAGCAGGCGGCTCGGGCTGCTCAGGTACCGGGCGGCTCGGCTACTGCGGGGCGGCTCGGCTACTGCGGGGCGGCTCGGCTGCTGCTGGGCGGCTCGGCTGCTGCTGGGCAGCTCGGCTGCTGCTGGGCGGCTCGGCTGCTGCTGGGCGGCTCGGCTGCTGCTGGGCGGCTCGGCTGCTGCTGGGCGGCTCGGATGCTGCTGGGCGGCTCGGCTGCTGCTGGGCGGCTCGGCTGCAGTGCAGTGGCGGGGCCGGGACAAGGCCGGCGGTAGGGCCGGCGGTAGGGCCAAGTAGGAGCCGGCGGCGGGCCGAGTAGGAGGCCGGCGGCGGGGCCGAGTAGGAGCCGGCGGCGGGGCCGTGTAGGAGGCCGGCGGCGGGCCGAGTAGGAGGCCGGCGGCGGGCCGAGTAGGAGCCGGGGCCGGGCCGTGTAGGAGGCCGGCGGCGGGCCGTGTAGGAGGCCGGCGGCGGAGCCGAGTAGGAGCCGGCGGCGGGGCCGTGTAGGAGGCCGGCGGCGGGCCGAGTAGGAGGCCGGCGGCGGGCCGTGTAGGAGGCCGGCGGCGGGGCCGAGAAGGAGGCCGGCGCGGGGCCGCGTAAGGGGCCGAGTAGGAGCCGGCGGCCCAGGGCCGCGTAAGGGGCCGGCTCGGAGCCGCGTAAGGGGCCGGCGCGGGGCCGCGTAGGAGCCGGCGGCGCAGGGCCGCGTAAGGGGCCAGCGCGGGGCCGCGTAAGGGGCAGGCGGCGGGGCCGCAGGGGAGAGGGCGACCCGAAGGGTCGCTAAAACAAAAAAGGGCGCGCCTCGGGGCGCGCTTCGGTGGGCCCAAAAAAAAAAAATTCGGTCCTGGAGGGACCTAGCTCTATACCATGTGAAACTATGAGCAGAGGAATGAATTGACTAAGTCAGAGTTGGGTACAAATACAACCCTAGCAAACTGTACCCCATATGTGCTACCCCACTATAGCCTACAAACATGCATCAGCTATAATAATCTGACATATATATATGTAAGAGTACAAGCAAGGTCAAGGGGTGAGCAAGTGAGGCAAGACAGGCACAAGACCCAGCTGAGTGCAGAAGCGCTGATGATCACAAGGCGGAAGTGCCTTGGTGAAAACATCAGCAGTGTTGGCCTCAGAGGCCACGTACGCAAGTCGCAACTGACCACGCTGCTGCAACTCACGAGCAAGAAAGTAGCGGAGATCAATGTGCTTCGTTCTGTGCTCCAGGCGCTGCTCCCGACACAAGGCTAGCATGGCCTTGTTGTCTACGTACAGCACCGGAGGAGAACGAGGCGGCTCTCCGAGGTCACTCAGTAGGTAGGTAAGCCAGCGAAGCTCCTGTGCAGCCATGGCCCCGGCGTAGATCTCAGCCTCACAACTGGAGCCGAGAACAGAAGACGAGCGCGTAGCCCGCCACGAAACAGAGCCGGAACCAAGGCTGAAGGTGTAACCCTGTGACGACCGCTGCGTAGCCTGGTCGTCTGCCCAAGAAGCGTCCGCGTGCCCAGTGAGGACCACTGGACTCCGCCCTCCAAGCACTAGCCCCATGCCCGACGTACTGCACAAGTAGCGCAACACCCTCTTCGCTGCAGCCATGTGCTCTGGTCTATGTCTCCCACGAGCAACATAGCGTGCAAGAATGCTAAGAGGGTATGCAAGGTCAGGTCGTGTGCAGGTCATCAGGTACATGAGGCAGCCAACAAGCTCTGGGTACGGGCCACTCGACTCTACGGACTCATCCGAAGGCAGAGCTGAGAGCGAGTGGCGAGTAGACAGAGGAGTGGCCTGAGGCGAGGAGTACGTGAAGCCGAAGCGCTGAAGGACCTGCTGCACCATGTGTGACTGAGTCAGGGTAATGGTGCGGCGTGCTCTGTCCCGGGTGATCTGCAAGCCAAGGTAGCTGCGCACTTCACCCAGGTCTGTGCACGTGTGTCTCTTCTGCAGCTCGGACTTCACGTGGGCGAGTCCAGCAGTGTCAGCTGTGGCAAAGACCAAGTCGTCGACGTACACAATGATGTAGAACGGCGGCAGAGAGGTGTCGGTGCGCAAAAACAGCGACGGGTCAGCAGTAGAGGGGGCAAACCCAAGAGCCGCAAGTGTAGTCCTCAGTGTGTCGTGCCACTCGCGCGGTGCCTGGCGGAGACCGTAGACTGGCCGTCGGAGGCTCCACTGGGTGCCAGGAGGGAAAGTCCCAGTGAAGCCAGGTGGACGGCGCAACCAGATCTCCTCGTGCAGGCTACCCTGCAGGAAAGCTGTGCTGAAGTCAAGAGAGTGAAGCTCGTAGTCGCGCTGAGCGGCTACGTGTAGCAGCACCCGAAGAGTGGTCATCTTCGGGGTGGGAGAGAAGGTCTGAAAGTAGTCAACTCCCTGCCGCTGACTGAAGCCACGAGCCACGTACCGCGCCTTGAAGACAGGTGGAGAGCCCGGCGGCCGCTTCACCCTGAAGATCCACATGCCACTGACGATGTTCGCCCAAGGAGGGGGAACCGCATCAACGTAGGTGCCTGTGGACTTCCAGGAAGCCATCTCTGCATCCATAGCTGCTTGCCACTGAGAGGAGTAGGGACCCTCGACGGCCTCCGCGTAAGAGCGCGGAGTCGGGATGTCTAGTGCATCCGGGTCTCCCTCAGGGGTAAGCAGTACGGACACGAGATGAGGTGAAGCAGCAGCCAGACACTGGAACTCCTCCTGCCTGTCCTCAAGGACGTCCGTGCCAAGGGCACACTCACCCCCGACTCAGGAGGAGAGGGCAAAGGGGCACGCAGAGGAGCAGTGGACGGACGCAGAGACATCCGGTGCGTGCCAGGGACAGGAGGAGGACGCTGACGCGAACTGCGACCACTAGTGCGAGCAGCACGAACAGGCGACGCAGGACGAGACGCAGGCTCACGGCGCTCAGCAAGACCTCCAGTAGGACCAGTGTACGGAGAAGGAGAAGGCAGTGGGGAGGCCGGCGGTAACTGTGACTGCGACTGGACAGGCGGTGGACACTCTAAGGGAGGAGGAAGACCAAGAACCTGCTGAAGGAGCGGAACAAAGTATGGCCGAGGCCGCGCGGCGACTCCAGACACAGCAGGGACAGCACCAGCACCCCCAGCGGCAGCACCAGCGTCAACAGCACCTCCAGCTCCAGCACCTCCAGCAGCAACAGCAGCACCCGCAGCAGGACCGCCGCCAAGACTGACAGCAGTAGCCTCAGCGCCAACACCCTCAGCAGCTCCGACTCCAGTAGCACTCACTGGACTAGTACCTCCGAGACCGGCGGCACCAGCAACCTCAGCAGCCGAAGAAGCACCAGCTCCAGTAGTACGCCTCCAGCGCCGTGCAAACCACTCGCGCAGCTCCTGTGGAGAGAGTGGCTCCCGCCGAGACGAAGCACCCGGAGAACCACCAGGCCCAGCACCGCCAGACGCCACACGAGCTAGTCCAGCGGCCGCGGGCTCCGCACCCCCAGGCTCAGGAGCTCCAGACTCAGCACCCCCAGGCTCAACAGCTCCAGACGCAGCACCCCTAGGCGAAGGACCCCCAGGCTCAGCACCCCCAGTCGTAGCACCCCCGAGCTCAGCACCCCTAGTCGTAGCACCCCCAGGCTCAGCACCCCCAGGCTCAGCACCCCTAGTCGCAGCACCCCCAGAGTAAGCACCCCCAGGCTCAGCACCCGCAGCAGTACCAGAGTCACCAGCAACCTCGACCGGCTCGACTGCATCTACCTGGGACACACCTGAAGGGGCTGGACCCTGAGGGGGGAGGGGGTCTACCGGGGGGGGACCTGGCACAAGGAAGTGCGGTGGTGGGGGGAGGGAAGGAGTGCGGTAGGGGAAGAGGTGGTAGTAGGGTACTGACTTGTCGAACGTGACGTCCTGGGAGGACAGAACACGACGAGAGGTGGGGTGGTAGAACTGCCACCCAGGGGCGTCAGGGGGGAAGCCAAGGAAGACACAGGGAGCAGCACGAGGGGACAGCTTGTCCGCAGACAAGTCGCGGACAAACGCCCGAGATCCCCAGACACGGAACGCAGACGCATCGCCGACCTTCCCCGTCCACATCAAGGCTGGGGAGGTCTCCGGCCTGGAGACCCTGGGGTGAAGATTGATCTGATGCGCCGCGTACCGAACCGCAAACGGCCACAGAAAATGGGGGGCAGCCGCATGCATCATGGACGTACGAGCGACGTCCATGACCATGCCAATGCGGCGCTCAGCAATCCCATTTTGCTGTGGAGAGTCCGGAAGTGTAAAGGTCTGGCGGATGCCTCGCGCACGACAGTAGGCTCGCAGAAGGCCAGAGGAGAACTCTCCGCCTCGGTCAGAGTGCAGACGCAGAACAGGAAAGTCCGAGCCGAAGCTCCTCCTGAGCTGGAGACGAGCTGCGCGGATCCAGTCGATCAACACCTCAGCGACATCACTCTTGCTGCGCAAGGGGAAGACTGTGGTGTAACGCGAGTAGTCGTCAACCACCAGCAGGAAGTAGCGCTCGTGACCCTGTCCACGGACGCGGGCCGGGCCCCACACGTCCATGTGAAGGGTCTGCAGCGGGGCCTCTGTCGGGGTAGACTGAGAGGAGTGAGGGGCAGCTCGGAGCCGCCCCTCGACACAGGGGACACAGGAAGGACCAGGCCCCGGAGGAAGGGGAGGGAGGGACCGGGGAAGACCAGAGAAAAGGACACGGGAAGCCATGCCTCGGAGACGAGGCAGGGAGGGGTGACCAAGACGGTGGTGCTAGAGGAGAGTCTCGTGAGACAGGAGGCGACACGAGCAAGGGGCAGACTCAGGACCAGACCTGGATGCTGCAGCAAACACCTGACCCGACGCAGCTACCTGACCAGACGCAGTGACTGGAGGAGACGCAGTGGTCAGTGTGTACAGGCTCGACCCCGGCCGACGTGTAAACGTGGCCAGGTGTCAGCCTGTCCGAGCGTCCGTGCAGTGGGTCACTCGCTGACTCGCAGGAGTGAACTGGTGAACCCCCGTATCCTGCAGGTCAGCACCACTCACCAAGTTCGTAGAGAACGAGGGGAGGTAAAGACCAGACAAGGTGCAAGAGGGGGCAGCCGGACACGGGAGGACAGTGGAGAAGTGAGAGAGGACAGGACCCCCAGAGGGGTCTGCCAGGGAGACTGCAACTGGCCGACCAAGCGGCGTGAGTGTGGTGCGGTCTCGAAAGAAGGAGCGAGAAGCCCCTGAGTCAAGTGTGAAGGTGAGGGAGGCCGAAGCCGACGTGGTACCTGAGAGCGCAGACTCACCAGCACCTGAGGGTGCGGACGCACTAGCACCTAGAGCAGCAGCCTCACCAGTACCTAGAGCAGCAGTACCAATGCCTGGGGCCGGGCGGGAAACACCGGTATCAGTCACCCTCATCACTAATAGTCACAGCATACATGGCAGCAAGGATAGCATCAAAGTCAAGATCAAAGATAGCTACGCTTGCCCTAGACAGCTCTCCCCAGCGGGGGATCTCACTAGCCTCCGGGAACTGCTGACGCCAAGCGTCCGTGAGGCGGCCAAAGCAGCGCTGGGTGGGGTGAGCACCCCCACACTGCTCACCCGCGCGGTCGCCGGAGCAAAGGACGTAGGTGCACGGGCCAAAACCCCCACCACGCTGACGCTGCGTGTACCACTCACGGAGCTGCTGAGGAGGGGGGATGTCCCGAGAACGCTGCTGGTGCTGCTGCTGCTGGCGCTGACCACTCCTGGAGCCGCTCCGCTGAGAAGAACCACCCCGACCAGCTCCACCTCCTCCACCACCGCCGCCTCCACCTCCGCCGCCAGCGCCGCCTCCGCTCCCACCGCTACCGCCACCGCCGCCTCCGCCTCCGCCGCTGCCACCACCACCTCCACCCCCGCCACCACCCCCACCGCCACCCCCAATCCCCCCGCCGCCTCCACCGCCACCTCCACCACCCCCGCTAGCCTCACCTGCGCCCTTGCCCCCCTTGCCCTTGCCAGAGCGGCGTCTCCCGCTAGGGGCAGACGCCGCACTGACCGACTCAAGACCAACGAGGTCGGCCGCAGCAGCAGAGGCAACAGAGGGCAACAGGGGGGAAGGGGAACACCCCTCAAAGATGGGGGTGCGAGGGTCACCACGAGAGGCTCCTACAGCGACTATGCTCTTCTCCGCCGCTAGGAGGGCCTTCTCTAGGAGGTCAACAGTGAGAGTGGTGGGACAGACTGAGAGGAAGTGGTCCCTGACTACACGAAGGGAGTCAGGGAGGCGGGTGACTATATTATAGAGAGTGATGTACATGGGGGGGGGGGTTCTTGGTGCAGAACTCAGCAGGAAGCGCAGCGCGGTAGCAAGTGTCACTAGTGCGGAGGTGCGTAATGAGGTCAGCGACTGTGGGAAAGGCAGCAAGGTCAGGAAAGAGGTACGGTAGGATGAGGCGGCTCAGTGCAGCAGTGGCAGGGGAGGAGTAGCGTGCAACGACAGCGTCGTACAAGGTCTGAGCACTCTTGTACTGGCTAAAGTGCGCGCGCTCAGTGGTAGGCAGGTGGCGACGCACAGCAAGACGTGCAGCAGCATCGCGAGTGGCCCACTGGGAGCGAACAGTGGCGTCGGCATCGGCAGCAGGGGCAGGGGAAGCACCAGAGGTGAGGTCAAAGAGGGAAAGACCGTATGCCCTATCGCACTGTAGGAAAAGCTGCAGGTCATCCACCCAAACCTCAAAGTCAATGGCTCGACCCTCAGCGTCAAAAGCGAGAACACTGGGGGTAGCCATGACAACAGTGGACTAGCAGTACCAACTGTAGGACAGGGGCAGTGCAGTGACAGAAGCGCTGCTCTCACCAGGCAGGGCAGGTCGGGCAGCTCAGCGGTACAGCAGCACGGCAACACGGCTGCTCGGACGGCACTGCAGCAACTGCGGCTCTGTGGCACCAGCGGCTCGGCTCCTCAGGCGGCTCGGGCGGCTCAGGCGGCTCGGGTGGCTCGGGCGGCTCGGGCGGCTCGGGCGGCTCGGGCGGCTCGTGTGAGAGTACGACGGCTTATGCCAGCTATGCTTGCTTGCCTCTACTTTATCATGCTATTTCTAGCGTAGGATAATCATATGCATGCATGAATTGCTTGATTTCCTAGGCTAGGTGCTTTCCTATATTTTATTATAGTTATAGCACCGAGCTAGGTTGCGTGCCCCAAATTCTGGCTTTTCGGTTGCCACCGAATTGCCTCTACCGAATTCGGTAAGGATCTGTTCGGGACGCTTCGCGACCCGCGGAACCTTCGCGTAACACCTGGTTACGGGGCCTTGTGTCGAGCCTATATATAGCCTCGTGTTGTACCCAGGTGGACATTCAATTCAATTCAATTTGAATCATCTTTTCTGAGCTCGATCCCAGATCCTCACACTTGGTAATCAGAGCGGGTTTACACGCGAGGTCTTCAACCGCTTAGTTCCGGCCTTTAAAAACCGCGGGGGCGACGACGAAAGCGCCGATACGGGTATGTAAAACCAGTTCCGCGCAATTTTTCTAAGTCCTCCTCGATTCGGTTTTCGAACACCCCTCAGATTTACTGGTGGAAAGGTTGGAGTTTCGACCGTTCGATCGAGTTTCATCTCAACGGCCCAGAGAATTTCGTCCCAAAAAGTTGGAATTTGGAGCGTCGGATCGATTTTCTCCTCAACGGCCAAGATCGGACGCGAATTTCGCCTAGGGGAGATTTACGCAACCTACAGAATTCGCGCTCGTCGATTCTACAGTCAATTTGACTCGCAGTAAGTCGACCAGCACCTAGAATTCGATTATTTTCGTCGCGCATCTTCCTGTAAATCACCAAATGGAGGGCCAAGGCGACAACTACGCGACTACGAGCGACATTGCGAGCCTCCGCACCGACATGGAGCAGACGCAGGCGACGCTTCGTCGACTCGAGGCTTTTCTGACAAGCCAACCAGGGTTCGCCACCGCAGCAGCAGCGACCACAGCGACTGCAGCACCGACAACTCCAGTAGTAGTGGCGACACCGACATTTCACGGACCAATGGCACCACTGTCGCCGAACCTCAAAGCAGCACGACCGAGGCTCCCGGAGGCGTTCGATCCAAGCGCGAAGGGATCCGACGTCCGGCGATTCGTGACCACCCTCGAAATTTACTTCGAGGCCATTGGCTGTTCGACCCCGCAACACGACGCAGCAAGGATTCGGCTCACAGCGACACTGTTACGTGGACCGGCTCTCGAATGGATTTACTACACCGACGTAGCCCGCGGGGAGAAAACGTGGCAGCAGTTTCGGGCAGATTTAATCGAGCGTTTTGAACCAATTAATACAACCTACATGGCGCGGCAGCAGATACACCGACACAAGCAATACAGTAGTGTAACACAGTACACGCAGCAGATGGAGTTACTGTTCAACCGCATCACCGACCTGACCGAAGGCGAAAAAATCCAGGCGTACACCGAAGGGTTAAAAATGGAGATTTGGCGGCAGGTGATTGCGGCGAATTACAACAGCTACAGAGACATCGTGTGTGCTGCCGAGCGATACGACGCGTTGACTCGAGGTCAACCCGAAACACGACGTTTCACGCTGAACCGTACATTCGGCACGGAGCGATTGGCACCCCCCACGTTCGCCGAACCGATGGATATCGGCAAATACGACGCGAAGCAGCAGCCGACAAAATGCGAATTTTGCGGCGCAGCAGGACATCAGTTTTTGTCGTGCTACAAAATGAAGAAAGCACGTGCGGCACTCCGGGACGGAAACAGTGGAGTACCCCCGAAGTAAAAAAACGGGAATCGCCAGTAGCCGCGGATCGACCTGGCGATCGCGTAAAGATCCGAAAAGCAGGAAAAGGCGACGACGTGGCGACTTCGGAGCGGGTGAAAAAAAGAGAAAATGATGGCGCGAATTTAAAACGTCACGACCGGCCGGCATCAGGGGAAATCGCCGAGGCGAATGGAGGCTCCGCGAAAAAAGACTCTGCACCGACCGGGAAACTCCAGCCGAACACCCACGAAAGTAAGAATTAGTTAAAAGTATCCTATAAAGATGCTCTAACGAAGAATATTGCTTCTCGTGGTTTACAAGCCTTCAAAAAATTCAGGGGAGGTCTAGAGGCCAAGAAAAAGCCTTTAGAAATTATTCAGGTACCTGAGAAGTTGGGCAAAATACTATGGAGCGTAGAGAAGGGTCGTGCGTTCCGTGGAGTTAATATTCTCTCCCCGCAGCACAGTATTAAGGCTCCCCGTCGCCCACAGGTGAAGCCTACACAGCTGCCAAGGCTTAGAGGAGACATCCAGGCTCAGGAAAAATTATACAAGCCTCGGAAAAATCCTCCTACCCCCCAGGTGAAGTTGGAAAGCGCTGAGTCAGGTATAGGAAAAAGGGAAGGTATTAAGTTTGATGTACCTTATGATCCTATTAACGAGACCCTCTTTGGCTACTCAGCACAGCAGAAACCACTACTCCTCGAGGTGTTATGCAATGGGCGACGCCTCCAAGCACTGGTGGACAGCGGTGCATCTCACTCGGTGTGTGACCGCGGAGCATTGGAGAAAATTGGAGAGAAGGCGGAAGAGACCCAGTTTTCAGCAACCATGGTGGACGGTACGAAGCTTCCTATCCACGGCGAAGCATCACTGCAACTGCATATAGGTGCGTTGAGGTGGAAGCCGAAGCTACCAGTCACCAACATCAAAGGATTAGATTTTATCTTGGGGCGAGATTTCCTGAAGCAGTTCAACCCCGAGATCGATTGGGTCAACAGCAAGGTGTGCAACGGGAAACGAGTGGAGCTGCGAAGCTGGACGGATACAGGGGACATACATGAAACGACGCTGGCACGGTTCGAACAGACGGTGAACAAGAGTAACACAGGTTACCTAGCACTGGTTATGGCAGCAGCAGAGGAGAAGCCGAGTTCCGAGCTACCTGCAGCAGTGAAAGAGGTCTTGGAGCAGTACAAGGA
The DNA here is from genome assembly GCA_948144175.1 of Closterium sp. NIES-65. NCBI lineage: Eukaryota > Viridiplantae > Streptophyta > Zygnematophyceae > Desmidiales > Closteriaceae > Closterium > Closterium sp. NIES-65. The sequence goes on from CANXME010002574.1 coordinate 40,578, forward strand.
TATAATGCCCGACGACCTACCTGCAGGCGTACCTCCAGCACGCACCCACGAGCACGAGATCGTGGAGGAACCAGGTGCGAAACCCGTCTCAAGTGCACCATACCGACTGAGTCCGACTGAACTGACAGACATGAAAAAACAGATAGAGTATCTACTGGACAGACAACTGATCCGCCCATCCACCTCTCCCTACGGCGCACCAGTTCTCTTCACTCCAAAACCAGACGGCAGTCTACGGATGTGCATCGACTACCGCGCACTGAACAAACAGACAGTCAAAAACAAATATCCCATACCGCGCATAGACGACCTACTCGATCAACTGCGTGCAGCAACAGTATTTTTGAAGCTGGACCTACGATCGGGCTACTGGCAGATCAAGATGGCAGACAACTCCGTCCACAAGACAGCGTTCCGTACCAAATACAGCTCCTACGAATACTTGGTGATGCCGTTCGGACTCTGCAACGCACCAGCAACGTTTCAGGCGGAGATGAATCACATCTTACGACCCCTGCTGGACGAATGCGTGGTGGTGTACCTGGACAACATTCTCATCTACTCCAAGAACATGAAGGAGCACGTGGAGCATCTGCGGAAGGTGTTCGAGATCCTACGGAAAAACAAGTTCTACATGAAGCTGTCAAAGAGCGACTTCGCCCTGAAGAAGGTGCAGTTTCTCGGGCACATGGTGAGTGCCGAGGGCGTACACGTGGACCCACGGAAGATCGAAGCCGTCAAGAAGTGGAAAGTACAAGAGAACGTGAAGGAGTTACAGCAGTTCCTAGGCTTCGCCAACTACTACAACAGGTTCGTGCCGCAGTACGCTAAGATAGCAGCGCCACTGACCGACCTACTGAAAAAGGATACGCCCTACAAATGGGATACCCTTCATCAGCAAGCCATGGAGCAGCTACAGACAGCACTGACTACAGCGCCAGTACTCATCTTGCCGGATCCAGACAAGGACTACGTGGTGGAAGCAGACGCTAGTGACCAAGCAGTCGGAGCAGTACTGATGCAGGATCACGGACGCGGTTTGCAGCCCATCGCCTACCTCAGTAAGAAGCTACACGGAGCAGAACTAAACTACCCCATTCACGACAAGGAAGCCTTAGCGATAGTCATAGCCTTCAAGGCGTGGAGGTGTTACCTAGAGGGAGCCAAGACTACAGTCTATACTGACCACTGCAGTCTCAAATACCTTAAGTCACAGCCAACACTCTCACGACGACAGGTGCGGTGGGTGGACTTCCTGGAAACTCACTTCCACTACGACATCGTCTACAAGCCCGGGCTACACAACAAGGCAGACGCGTTGAGCCGCCCCGGACATGTAGCAGGCATCCAGCTCGACGGGATGAACCCTCTGCTCAAGGGTCTATTCCAACATGGGTACTCCGTGGACGCAGAGTTTGCTACAGCACAGACCAAGAAGCTATTACAGTGGGAGAAAGACTTAGCTGTAAGGAAGGGTTCAGGAAAGATTTGGGTACCGAATTACGCCCCGCTACGGCAGATCCTATTGGAGGAGTTTCACGACGTACCTTACGCGGGACATTTCGGGAGCAACAAGACGTTAGCATGGATAGCGAAGTATTACTACTGGCCCGGGATGGCAGCAGACGTGCAGCAGTTCGTCACCTCTTGCGACACGTGCCAGCGGATGAAGAGCAGCAAGCAGAAAAAAGCAGGGTTACTTCAGCCTCTACCCGTACCGGAGCAGCCATGGCAGGTCGTTAGCCTCGACTTCATCACAGGGCTTCCTTCGACCTCACGGGGACATGATTCCATCCTCGTGGTGATCGATAAGTTCTCCAGAATGGGTCACTTCATACCGACCAACGCCACAGCTACAGCTGAAGCAACTGCTCGACTCTTCTTCGACCGCATCATCACCATCCACGGCATCCCCGCTACACTCATCTCAAACAGAGACCCCAAATTCACGAGTAAGTTCTGGAAGGAGCTCATGGGACTGTTGGGGACAAAGCTTGCAATGTCTTCAGCATACCACCCCCAGACTGACGGACAGACAGAGCGACTCAATCAAGTGGTTGAACAGTTACTGCGCACAGCTTGCAAGGACGACGTCAGCCACTGGGACACACAGTTACCAACCCTAGAGTTCGCTTACAACAACGCATCACATGCGGCCACAGGGAAAACTCCTTTCTTCCTGTGTTACGGACGGGAACCACTCACACCACAGCAGCCAACTACACCGGCACACGTCCAAGCCGCACATGACTTCGTCACCACCATGCAACAGCTATGGGAGAAGACTCAGCGACGTCTCACCACGATGCAGAACTCCCAGAAGCAGTATGCCGATCGTCAGCGACGTGATCACTCAGTAGCAGTCGGAGATCAGGTGCTTCTTGACACGCGCAACTTGAACCTGTCTCACCTCCCATCCAAACTCCGGCCTCGCTTCTGTGGTCCTTTTCTCGTTGAGGCACAGGTGACACCAGTTACATTCCGCTTGCGCTTACCAGATACATGGAAGCTTCACAACGCTTTCCATGTCCAGCTACTAAAGCCCTACAAGGACCCCAACCAACAGTTCCAGGGACGGCAACTACCGCCACCACCACCTGTTCTCATACAGGATGAACCTGAGTACGAGATCGAGCGCGTTCTCCCTCATCGACGCCGCGGTGGCAAGACCCTCGAGTTCCTGATACGCTGGAAGGGATACGACCCCACTAAGGACAGTTGGGTTGCAGAAGCTGATATGGGCAACGCACGCCGTGCTCTCAAGGACTATCTTGTCAAGCAGGGTGTATCTCACGCCACCCAGCTTTGAGGGGGGGACGTGTGAGAGTACGACGGCTTATGCCAGCTATGCTTGCTTGCCTTTACTTTATCATGCTATTTCTAGCATAGGATAATTATATGCATGCATGAATTGCTTGATTTCCTAGGCTAGGTGCTTTCCTATATTTTATTATAGTTATAGCACCGAGCTAGGTTGCGTGCACCGAATTCTGGCTTTTCGGTTGCCACCGAATTGCCTTCTACCGAATTCGGTAAGGATCCGTTCGGGACGCTACGCGGCCCGCGGAACCTTCGCGTAACACCTGGTTACGGGGCCTTGTGTCGAGCCTATATATAGCCTCGTGTTGTACCCAGGTGAAGACATCTGATTCAATTCAATTCAATTCAATTTGAATCATCTTTTCTGAGCTCGATCCCAGATCCTCACAAGACCGCTCGCCTGTTCATCGCAGCCGTTGTTCGCCTGCACGGGATACCAGCAACGATCATCAGCGACAGTGACACGAAGTTCACTAGCAACTTCTGGAAGAACCTATGGGAGCAGTTCGGGACCAGGCTACAGTTCAGTTCGTCGTACCACCCCGAGACCGACGGTCAAACGGAGCGGACGAATCAGACGATGGAGCAGCTGATTCGTGCAACGTGTGACGACCCCACGACTTGGGAGCAGCAGCTGCCTCTGATCGAGTTCGCGTACAACAACGCCACGTCAGCGACGACGCAACAGTCCCCCTTCTCCCTGAACTACGGGCAAAATCCTACAGTGCCCATGACGCTGAGTCCGGACAACCCAACAACACGCCCACAGCAATTCTCCGAAATCCTGCAAGCTGCCCGCACCAGAGCCGCAGAAGCAATTAAAAGAGCAAACGTGATTTCTAAGCGCAACGCTTGTAAAAGTTTAGAAGAAAGAAGAAGATTGCACTAGCAAGAATGGGGATACAAATAGCAAACCCTAGAAGGGTTGTACTCGCTATAGAGCACCCCACTACAGGCTAGAGCATAAGATAACATTCTGACACACCCCCATAGCCAAAGTGGGGTGTAATCAGCAGAGTAAGCAAAGCAGTACAAGCTCAGGGTGGATCACAATGTCACCACACATTCTGAGCACAAGTTCAAGAAGCAATAGTTTAAAGGGTACAATTATGAGCAAAGCTATTGGTAGTCACATCGGGCAAGCGAGGAGGAGGAGAGAGAGTGAGAGGAGAGGAGATAGGAGGCGACGGCTGAAGCTGCAGACACACGTGTGAAAACTGAACGAGAATGAATCAACTATGAATGAAGTGAGTACAAATATGAAACCCTAATTGGGTTGTACCCCCTATGGGATACCCCACTATAGCCTACACAAATAAGTAAGCTATAATGTTCTGACACACCCCCATAGGCAAAGTGGGGGAGAACAAGGGGTCACAAGACCAGTCAAGCAAAGCAAAGCAAAGCTGAGGGTGGATCACAAAGTCACCACACATTCCGAGCGCAAGGTCAAGGGCCACAAGGCCAGTTCGCATGCAAGATCATATATAGAGATATACAAGAGTCAAGCAAGCAAGAGCAAGAGTATATATAGGTCAAGGTACAAGCAAGGTCAAGAAGTGAGCAAGTGAGGCAAGACAGGCACAAGACCCAGCTGCGTGCAGCAACGCTGATGATCACAAGGCGCAAGTGCCTTGGTGAAGACATCAGCAGTGTTGGCCTCAGAGGCCACGTACCCAAGTCGCAACTGTCCACGCTGCTGCAGCTCACAAGCAAGAAAGTAGCGGAGAGCAATGTGCTTTGTCATGTGCTCCAGTCGCTGCTCTCGACACAAGGCCAGCATGGCCTTGTTGTCTACGTACAGGACTGGAGGAGAACGAGGCGGCTCTCCAAGGTCGGCCAGCAGGTAGGTGAGCCAGCGAAGCTCCTGAGCAGCCATAGCCCCGGCGTAGATCTCAGCCTCACAACTGGAGCCGAGAACAGAAGACGAGCGCGTAGCCCGCCACGAGACAGAGCCGGAACCAAGGCCGAAGGTGTAACCCTGTGACGACCGCTGCGTAGCCTGGTCGTCAGCCCAAGAAGCGTCCGCGTGCCCAGTGAGGACCACTGGACTGCGCCCTCCAAGCACTAGCCCCATGCCCGACGTACTGCACAAGTAGCGCAACACCCTCTTCGCTGCAGCCATGTGCTCTGGTCGGTGTCTCCCAGGAGCAACATAGCGTGCGAGAATGCTGAGAGGGTATGCAAGGTCAGGTCGTGTGCAGGTCATCAGGTACATGAGGCAGCCAACAAGCTCTGCATACGGGCCACTCGACTCTACGGACTCATCCGAAGGCAGAGCTGAGAGCGAGTGGCGAGTAGGCAGAGGAGTGGCCTGAGGCGAGGAGTACGTGAAGCCGAAGCGCTGAAGGACCTGCTGCACCATGTGTGACTGAGTCAGGGTAATGGTGCGGCGTGCTCTGTCCCGGGTGATCTGCAAGCCAAGGTAGCTGCGCAGTTCACCCAGGTCAGTGCACGTGTGTCTCTTCTGCAGCTCGGACTTCACGTAAGCGAGTCCAACAGTGTCCGCTGTGGCAAAGACCAAGTCGTCGACGTACACGAGGATGTAGAACGGCGGCAGAGAGGTGTCGGTGCGCAGAAACAGCGACGGGTCGGCATTAGAAGGAGCAAACCCAAGTGCCGCAAGCGTAGTCCTCAGTGTGTCGTGCCACTCACGTGGCGCCTGGCGGAGACCGTAGACTGGACGCCGGAGACTCCACTGGGTACCAGGAGGGAAAGACCCAGTGAAGCCAGGTGGGCGACGCAGCCAGATCTCCTCGTGCAGGCTGCCCTGCAAGAAAGCTGTGCTGAAGTCGAGAGAGTGCAGCTCGTAGTCACGGTGAGCAGCAACGTGCAGCAGTACCCGAAGAGTGGTCATCTTCGGGGTGGGGGAGAAGGTCTGAAAGTAGTCAACCCCCTGCCGCTGACTGAAGCCACGAGCCACGTAACGCGCCTTGAAGACAGGCGGAGAACCCGGCGGCCGCTTCACCCTGAAAATCCACATGCCACTGACGATGTTCGCCCCAGGAGGGGGAACAGCGTCGACGTAGGTGCCTGTGGACTTCCAGGAAGCCATCTCTGCATCCATAGCTGCCTGCCACTAAGAGGAGTAGGGACCCTTTATCGCCTCCGCGTAAGAGCGCGGAGTCGGGATGTCTAGTGCATCCGGGTCTCCCTCAGGGGCTAGCAGTACAGACGCGAGATGAGGTGAAGCGGCGGCCAGACACTGGAACTCCTCCTGCCTGTCCTCAAGGACGTCCGTGCCAAGGGCACACTCACCCCCGACGGACGGAGGACAGGCAGACTCAGACTCAGCGACAAGACTAGCAGCGTAGTCTAGACGACAGCGCGCAGCAAAGTCGACGAGCTCAGTGACAAGGGCAGACGCAGCAGAAGACTCGAAAGAAGGGTCAGTGACAGCAGTAGCAAGAAGACGCGTGACAGTAGGACTGGCAGCACGAAGAGAGTCCGACTCCGGGTCGGCAAGAGCAGGAAGAGAGGAAGCAGGAGGAGAAGGCAAAGGGGCACGTAGAGGAGCAGTAGACGGACGCAGAGACATCCGGTGCGTGCCAGGGACAGGAGGAGGACGCTGACACGAACCACGACCACTAGTGCGCGCAGTACGAACAGCCGACGCAGGACGAGACGCAGGCTCACGACGCTCAGTAAGACCTCCAGTCGGACCAGCGTAGGGAGAAGGAGCAGGCAAAGGTGAGGCAGGCTGTAGCTGTGACTGTGACGAGACAGGCTGTGGACCCTCTAAGGGAGGAGGAGGAGGACCAGGAGAAGGTGTAAGACCAAGAACCTGCTGCAGGAGCGGAACGAAGTACGGCCGGGGCCGCGCGGCGACGCCATAAACAGCAGGGACAGCACCAGTACCCCCAGCAGGAGTACCCGCTCCAGCAGCACCTCCAGTAGCTCCAGAACCTCCAGCAGCACCACCAGGAGCACCGCCAGTCGGACCTCCAGCGGCAGTCTCAGCGCCAACACCCTCAGCAGCACTTGCTCCAGGAGAACCCTCAGACCCAGCAGCTCCAGCACCCATTGTACGAGCACCGCCGGGACGCTCGGCAGCAGTACCCTCTGCAGCCGAAGAACCTCCAGCACCAGCAGCACGCCTCCAGCGCCTGGCAAACCACTCACGTAGCTCCTGAGGGGAGAGTGGCTCTCGGCGAGACGAAGCACCTCCAGGCGGAGCACCCCCAGTCTCAGCACCCCCAGGCTCAGCACCCCCAGGCTCAGCACCCCCAGGCTCAGCACCCCCAAGCTCAGCACCCCCAGGCTCAGCACCCCCAGGCACAGCACCCCCAGGCTCAGCACCCCTAGGCTCAGCACCCCCAGGCTCAGCACCCCCAGGCTCAGCACCTCCAGGCACAGCACCCCCAGGCTCAGCACCTCCAGACTCCGCACCCCCAGGCTCAGCACCCGCAAGCGTAGCACCTCCAGTCTCAGCACCCCCAGGCTCAGCTCCCGCAGCAGCACCAGAGTCACCAGTGACCTCGACAGGCTCGACCGCGTCTACCTGGGACACACCTGAAGGGGCAGGACCCTGAGGGGGGAGGGGGTCTACTGGGGGGGGGACCTGGTACCAAGAAGAGCGGGGGCGGGGGGAGGGACGGAGTGCGGTAGGGGAAGAGGCGGTAGTAGGGTACCGACTCGTCGAACGTGACGTCCTAGGAGGACAGAACACGTCGAGAGGTGGGGTGGTAGAACTGCCACCCAGGGGCGTCGGGGGGGAACCCCAGGAAGACGCAGGGAGCAGCGCGAGGGGACAGCTTGTCCGCAGACAAGTCGCGGACAAACGCCCGAGATCCCCAGACCCGGAACGCCGACGCATCGCCAAACTTCCCCGTCCACAGCAGCGCTGGGGAGGTCTCCGGCCTGGAGACCCTGGGGTGGAGGTTGATCTGATGCGCTGCGTACCTGACCGCAAACGGCCACAGAAAATGGGGGGCAGCCGCATGCATCATGGACGTACGAGCGACGTCCATGACCATGCCAATGCGGCGCTCTGCAATCCCATTTTGCTGCGGGGAGTCCGGAAGCGTGAAGGTATGGCGGATGCCTCGCGCACGACAGTAGGCACGCAGAAGGCCAGAGGAGAACTCTCCGCCTCTGTCCAAGTGCAGACGCAACACCGGAAAGTCCGAGCCAAAGCTCTGCCTGAGCTGGAGACGAGCTGCGCGGATCCAGTCGATCAGCACCTCAGTGACATCACCCTTGCTGCGCAAGGGGAAGACTGTGGTGTAACGCGAGTAGTCGTCAACCACCAGCAGGAAGTAGCGCTCGTGACCGAGTCCACGGACGCGGGCAGGGCCCCACACGTCCATGTGAAGCGTCTGCAACGGAGCCTCTGTCGGAGGAAACTGGGAGGAGTGAGGGGCAGCACGCTGGCGCCCCTCGACACAGGGGACACAGGCAGGGCCAGGGCCCTGAGGAAGGGGAGGTAGAGACCGGGGGAGACCAGACACAAGAAGACGGGAGGCCATGCCTTTGAGCCGAAGCAGAGAGGGGTGGCCAAGACGGTGGTGCCAGAGGAGGGTCTCGTGAGACAGACGGCGACACGAACAGGGGGCAGACTCAGGACCAGACCTGGACGCTGCAGCAAACACCTGACCAGACAAAGGGACTCTACCAGACTCAGCACCTGGAGGAGAAGCAGTGGTCAGTGTGTACAGGCTCGACCTTGGCTGACGTGTAAACGTAGCCAGGTGACGACCCGTGCTAGCCTCCGTGCAGTGCGTCACTCGCTGACTAGCAGGGGTGAACTGGTGGACTCCCACATCCTGTAGGTCAGCACCACTCACCAAGTTCGTAGAGAACGAGGGGAGGTAGAGACCAGACAGGGTGCCAGAGGGAGCCGCCGGACACGGGAGGACCGTGGAGAAGCGAGCCAGGACAGGACCCCCAGAGGGGTCAGCCAGGGAAACCGCAACCGGCCGACTAAGCGGCGTAAGTGTGGTGCGGTCCCGAAAGAAAGAGCGAGACGCTCCAGAGTCAAGAGTGAAGGTGTAGGAGGCCGAAGCCGACGCAGTACCTGAGAGCGCAGACGCACTAGTACCTGAGAGAGCAGTCTCACGAGCACCTGAGAGCACAGACGCACTGGCACCTAGAGCAGAAGCCTCACCGGCACCTGGAGCAGCAGTACCAATGCCCGGGTCGGGCGGGAAACACCGGTAACAGTCACCCTCCTCACTAATGGTCACAGCATACATGACAGCAAGGATAGCATCAAAATCAAGATCAAAGATAGCTACACCAGCCCTAGACAGCTCTCCCCAGCGGGGGATCTCCGCGGCCTCCGGGAACTGCTGACGCCAAGCGTCCGTCAGGCGGCCAAAGCAGCGCTGGGCGGAGTGGGCACCCCCACACTGCTCTCCAGTGCGGTCGCTAGTGCGGAGAACGTAGGTGCAGGGACCAAAACCCCCACCGCGCTGACGCTGCGTGTACCACTCACGGAGCTGCTGAGGGGTGGGGACGTCGCGAGAACGCTGCTGCTGCTGCTGCTGCTGGCGCTGACCGCCACCAGTGCCGCTCCGCTGCGAAGCTCCACTCCGACCACCTCCACCTCCGCCACCCCCGCCTCCGCCTCCATCGCCCCCGCCTCCACCTCCACCGCCGCCACCTCCGCCACCTCCGCTACCACCGCCACCGCCGCCGCCACTCCCGCCTCCACTGCTGCCACCAGCACCCCCACCCCCGCTACCACCTCCACCGCCACCCCCACTCCCTCCGCCGCCTCCACCTCCACCGCCACCGCCCCCACTGGCCCCACCCGCTCCCTTGCCCCCCTTGCCCTTGCTAGAGCGGCGTCTCCCGCTAGGGGCAGACGCCGCACCGACCGACTCAAGACCATCGAGGTCGGCCGCAGCGGCAGAGGCGACAGAGGGCAGGAGAGGGGAAGGAGAACACCCCTCAAAGATGGGGGCGCGGGGGTCACCTCGAGAGGCTCCTACAGCAACTATGCTCTTCTCTGCTGCAAGGAGGGCCTTCTCGAGGCTGTCGACTGTGAGGGTGGTGGGACAGACCGCGAGGAAGTGGTCCCGGACTACACGAAGGGAGTCAGGGAGGCGAGTGACTAAGAAGTAGAGAGTGATGTACATGGGGGGGGGATTCTTGGCGCAGAAGTCAGCAGGAAGCGCAGCGCGGTAGCGAGTGTCACTAGTGCGGAGGTGCGTGATGAGATCAGCGACAGTGGGAAAGGCGGCAAGGTCAGGGAAGAGGAAGGGGAGCATGAGGCGGCTCAGTGCAGCAGTGGCAGGGGAGGAGTAGCGCGCAACTACAGCGTCGTACAAGGTCTGAGCACTCTTGTACTGGCTAAAGTGCGCGCGCTCAGCGGTAGGCAGGTGGCGACGCACAGCAAGACGGGCAGCAGCATCGCGCGTGGCCCACTGAGAGCGAACAGTGGCGTCAGCATCAGCAGCAGGGGCAGGGACGGCGCCAGAGGTGAGGTCAAAGAGAGACAGACCGTCGGCCCTGTCGCACTGTAAAAACAGCTGCAGGTCGTCGAGCCAGACCTCAAAGTCAATGGCTCGACCCTCAGCGTCAAAAGCGAGGACACTGGGTGTAGCCATGACGACGACAGTGGAGCAGTGCAAGCAGTAGGGGAAGGGTACGCAGTGACAGCAGTGCAGTGCTCACCGGGCAGGGCAGGTCGGGCGGCTCGGGAGGAAGGTCGCCTGGCGAAACGGCCGCTAGGCTGCTGGGCGGCTCGGCTCCCGGGCGGCTCGGCTGCTGCTGGGCGGCTCGGCTGCTGCTGGGCGGCTCGGCGGCTGCTGGGCGGCTCGGCGGCTGCTGGCGGCGCGGCTGCTGCTGGGCGGCTCGGCGGCTCCGGGCGGCTCGGCTGCTGCTGGGCGGCTCGGCGGCTCCTGGGCGGCTCGGCTGCTCCGGGCGGCTCGGCTGCTGCAGGTGGGCGGCTCGGCTGCTGCAGTCGGGCGGCGCGAGAGCAAGGGGCGGCGGGGCCGTGAGTGCTGGGGCGGCGGGGCCGCGAGACCAGGGGCGGCGGGGCCGCGTAACAGGGGCGGCGGGGCCGGGAGCGCTGGGGCGGCGGGGCCGCGAGATCAGGGGCGGCGGGGCCGTGAGCGCTGGGGGCGGCGGGGCCGTGAGATCAGGGACGGCGGGGCCGCGGGCGCTGGGGCGGCGGGGCCGCGTATCAGGGGCGGCGGGGCCGGGAGCGCTGGGGCGGCGGGGCCGCGACATCAGGGGCGTCGGGGCCGTGAGCGCTGAGGCGGCGGGGCCGTGAAATCAGGGACGGCGGGGCCGCGGGCGCTGGGGCGGCGGGGCCGCGTATCAGGGGCGGCGGGGCCAGGAGCGTTGGGGCGGCGGGGCCGCGAGATCAGGGACGGCGGGGACCGCGAGGGCTTGGGCGGCGGGGCCGCGTATCAGGGGCGGCGGGGCCGGGAGCGCTCGGGCGGCAGGGCCGCGAGATCAGGGACGGCGGGGGCCGCGAGCGCTTGGGCGGCGGGGCCGCGGTCACTGGGTGGCGGGGCCGCGAGGGTAAGGCCGGCCGCTAGGGCGGCTCGGGGAAGGAGTGGCCCGAGGCGCGACTCGGGATGAGTGCGCTTCGGGCAGAAAAAAAAGATTTCGAGTGGTGGGCCCTAGGCACAGTTCCCACAGGGGAACCTGCTCTATACCATGTGAAAACTGAACGAGAATGAATCAACTATGAATGAAGTGAGTACAAATATGAAACCCTAATTGGGTTGTACCCCCTATGGGATACCCCACTATAGCCTACACAAATAAGTAAGCTATAATGTTCTGACAACATGGGCAACAGGAGGCAGACTGGCACAGCGGCTACCGGACGAAGTCCCCGGAATACAGGAGTAACAGGCCCCGCGGCTAAAGTAGCGGCAGACGAGCAACGGACTCACGGGCGGCTGGCACAGCTGGCTACGACTGGGCTACCGGACGAAGTCCCCGGAATACAGGTGCTGCTGGCGACACGACGGCAACCTCCATACAGCTTCCCCAAACTATCCCACTCCCCCTGGCACACACCCGCTGCTACACCGCTAGCTCCCTAAACCCCAGTCTCCCACACATCCACCCCCCTCAGCGACAGCTGCAGCAGTGGGAGACAAAGGAGGAGGAGGAGCAAAGGGAGGAATGCAGAAGTGCCACCCCCATACTCGCCACCCCCTACTCGCCACTCCCCAAACCCTAACACAGGCAGGGCGGGATGGCGGGTAGGGAGGTTACGGGGGAGGGGGGGGGGGGAACCGACGCGCGGCCTCCCAGGGCGCCAAGACAGGTAGCAGAAGGGGCGGCGCTCGCCCCCCTCCCCCAGGCCCCCAAGGGAGCCGCGACGGGCGACGGGAAAAGGGGCCGCAGGCGGGGCCGGGGCCGGGGCGCAGGTAGGGCGATGGGGCCGGGGCGCAGGTAGGGCGATGGGGCCGGGGCGCAGGTAGGGCGTCGGGACGACGGGGCCGCAGGTAGGGCGGCGGGGCCAGGGCCAGGGCCGCAGGTAGGGTCGCCCGAGCTGCGCGCAGGCGGCCCGAGCCGCGCGCGGGCCTGGCGCCGCCCATACGGGTCGCGCGTAGGCCTGGCGCGGCCCGTACGGGCCGCGGACGGGTCTGGCGCGGCCCGTACGTGCCGCGCGCAGGCCACGACGGGCGACGGGGGGCGACGCGGAGGTCCCCGTCGCCCGTCGCAGCGCCTCCCGGGAGCGGCGCGCGGCGTGACGGGGCAGTAACCCGCCGCGCGCCTCGGGGCGCACGGCGGGAAGAGAACCGCCGCGCGCCTCGGGGCGCACGGCGGGCAGAAAACCGCCGCGCGCCTCGGGGCGCACGGCGGGATGAAAAAATGCCGCACGCCACGGGGCGTGCGACACAGAGAGTAGTGATAGGAGTAGCAGTAGGAGTTGCAGCGGAAGCAACGAGGTGGTGAGCCCACCCACAGGATCGATCCAAGGGGATCGACCTGCTCTGATAGCATGTAAAAGTTTAGAAGAAAGAAGAAGATTGCACTAGCAAGAATGGGGATACAAATAGCAAACCCTAGAAGGGTTGTACTCGCTATAGAGCACCCCACTACAGGCTAGAGCATAAGATAACATTCTGACAACGCTGACCGCCACCGCCGCCCAGTCACATACCAGTCAGGGGATTACGTACTGCTCGACACACAAAATCTGCGACTGCCCGACGTATCGAAACTTCGACCGCGCTACTATGGCCCATTCCAAATCAGTCACATGATCACGCCAGTAACCGCGCACCTACTGTTACCGACCGACTGGTATATCAGCCCATCGTTCCACGTCAGCCTACTTCGCCCATACATCCCAACCACCAGCCAACTGCCTCGTCATCGCCCGCATTCCATGACTCGCCCTGCATCGGAGCCGATCATCGAGCCCGAAAAAATCCCGAGCCATCGGATTCACCACCCCACGGGAATCAGGAGGATTGAATTTCTCGTTCGCTGGAAGGACCGCACGCCAAATGAAGATAGTTGGGTGCCCCTGGCCAACATAGAAAACCACCATGCCCTGCAAGTGTACCTGAGGAGCCGGGGCTTCCGCGATATGCACGCACTCGCGTAGCGGAGGGGGCTTCTTGAGGGGGGGGGTTATTGTAAGGAATTTTCTCGATATTCCCTAGCGCACCCTGCCACATCGCGTACAGCAGCAGCCGTTGTTCGCCCGTTACTGCTAACGGGGCTTCGCCGACTTCGCGCGCACTGTTTCACCAAACCTCGCACTGCTGGCCTGGCCGTGTCGGCCTACGCTTCGGGAATAGCCCGAGCCTTGCTTCCAGCATAGCACTAGCTAGCTCGCACGCACCGCGTTACCGTTTGCATGTTTCGCGTATAAATGTTCGCTCATGCGTTCGCTCACATTTTGTACTCGTTTGACACCTTAGTGCAATCCTCGCTACTTCGATTCATTACACCCGTAACACCTTTCCAGGTTACACCTTGCTTTATTCCCATAAACTTCCTTATTTCAACGCTGGTTTTTATATCCTGGTTTTTCTTATTATCTGCTAAACTAACTTGCCATCATTCCTGTAAGTTCAATTCTTTCTCTTGAACAGGTATGTATCAGCCTACCATGTTCCGCTGTGGAAATACATGGTTAGCCTTGAGAGCTCTCTTGAATGCGGTGGGGTGAGATGCGTAGATAGTCAGAGCGGCTCTTTGATAAGTTAGAGCGGTGACGTAGGGTATTGGAGCCAAGAGGAACTTGAAATTCACCTCCGCACCAACCGTCCGACCTCAATGCACTGCACGGCTGATAATTCTCATTCAATTGACGGCGTCCCTTTCACGCAAGCTACCGTCCCACATGATGGGCGCTACAATGCATTTCTGAGAAGCAATCGGCGTGCGGCTACCGAATATCTTCACCATCTCGGTAGATCCGAATTCCTCACCATCGTCGTTCCTGGCGTTCCCCGCACGCGGATCCCAGCCATGGCTCCGAGCCAGCCTCCCAAGCCTAATCCGCTGCCTCGGGGCCCGGTGGTGGCGATCTGCGTCATGTACTTCACCAACGCGCTCGCGCCCACCATCCTCTTCCCCTTCCTGCCGCTCATGGTCGCCAGCTTCCACGTCACCGACGACCCCACTAAGCTCGGGTTAGTTACAAACGACCGTCGGCCGTCGCGACGCCGACCAGCGTCAGCAAGAGACATGCCCCTCCTACCATCCGCGTCCCTTTGCTGTCTCTTTTGGTCGCCAGCTTTCGCCACAGACGATTCCACGAAGCTGGGATAAGCTTTCGATGGCTTGGGGTCTCAGCAGTTGGATGATCATCCAGCCGGTCTCAGCGATTGAATGCGAACCGGCTAGATGTGGTCGCAGCGCGCATGAATTAGCTGCACATTAACACACATCAGCGTAACGCGTCTTCGTCGCGTCCTTGCACTGAACGAGCAACCACGAGACGCTACAGATCGATTCATCGCGTGAACTAGCAATGTATTGATTCCGTAGCTCGTGGTGCTCCTTGACCATTTATCTCGCTCAACTGTGATGTGACGTGTGTTTGCCTCAGTCCACACACGTGTGTGTGTTTACATCACGTCAACATATTAAATTTCTACTTCTAGCTCGTTTCTTGCTGTACTGGGGACCTTTTTTTTTTCCAATCCGTTCTTGCATGTGCTGTCCCTCCTTCTACCCTCTCCCCCCCCCCCCCCCCCCCACCACACCACCTCCCTCTTCCCGTTTGCCTTTCGTCTCGTCCCGTTCGTATCGTTCCGGCCGTCTTAACCCGTCCGTCAGCTACTATGCGGGCTATCTCGGCTCCTCTTACTTCGTCGGCTCACTCATCAGCAGCAGCTTCTGGGGGTGGGTGGGTGGGTGAGGGGGGTTGCGAGGGGGGCATGGGAGGTTTTCCGAACCACCTTAAAGTGATTTTGTCTGTTTCTGGGTTCCCATTTTCTGCAAACCCACAGTCATTATCAGACATTCAACGGCACCCTTACATCACACATCATTGCAACGGCTGACTTTTGAGTCGACTCAAACGGCTGCTGCCTCCACTTGTTTCGATTAATCAAGCTCCCACGGTTCTTGTTGTAGGCGTCCCTTCCTGTCTTGCTTTCAGGGCGGGAGACACAGTCACACAGCCACCTCTCCGCGCCCCACTGGCTGTCTCTTTGTCTCTCTCTGTACCTGTACATGTGCATGTGTTTCTTGCTTTCGTATCTCCCTCTCTCTACCGTCCCTCTCCCCTCTCCTCCCGCTACAGCATCCTATCAGATCACTGGGGCCGCAAGCCAGTGTTGCTGATAGGCCTGGCGGCCAACATGATGTGCGGAGGAGCATTCTCATGTGCGCCCCATGCGCCTGTGCTGCTTGCCCCCCTCCCTCGCAAGCGGTCCGTGTATTAGATCCGAGCAAGGTACAGACATGCACAAGGATATAAGAAGCAATGCACCTCAGCTTCTAGAACCCCCATATCCTACCCACTCTCGTTCTCCCTCTCCCTCTCCTTCCCTCCCCTTCAACAGCATCCTATCAGACCACTGGGGGCGCAAGCCAGTGTTGCTGATAGGCCTGGCGGCCAACATGGTGTGCGGGGGTGCGTTCGGCCTCTGCACGTCCTTCCATGCCGCCATGCTCTGCCGCCTGCTGCACGGCCTCCTCTCCACCATCGCTGCTACCGGCAGGACGTGAGTCGCTGGTTTCCAATGCATGCCCCTGTCCCAATTCTCTCATGCCTCTTCTCAATCCTCTCATCCCTCTCCCCATCCTCTCATCCCTCTCCCCATCCTCTCATGCATCTCCCCATCCTCTCATCCCTCTCCCCATCCTCTCATCCCTCTCCCCGTCTCTACATGCAGCACAGTGGCCGAACTCTGTGACTCCACCAATCAGGCACAAGGGTAAGACACATCCCGCCCCTTCAACCTGCCTTCCATGCCCCATTCTTTTGCTGCGTCAGGCGGCAATCAACCATCCCATTAGATCACCATTGTGCTCTGTGAACCAACCGATTGCTCTGCCGTTTGCTCTTCGCTCAGCCACCTCAACACCCCATTCGTTGCTTGTCAGTAGCGGACAGGTGGGCTGCGGATGCCTTACTTCCATCAACTCGTGTGGTTCTTAGAACGACGAGACAAACCCCATGGATTGGGTGAAATGATGGAAGGAGCCTGGTTCACTGCGAGCTAGAGCGTTTTCTTAGAGAGCCGTTCTGTTCTTCGCTCAGCCGCCTCAACACCCCATTCATTGCTTGCCATATTTCATGCCTCTCGCTTCATCTTGCAGCTTAAAACCATCTCTTTTCAGACTCCTTCATTCCAATTCCACCCCCCTCCCATTTCCTCAAACCTCCTATTTCCTAACCTCCCGATTTCTCACATCTCCCAATTTTCTCACCCTTTCCGAGTTCTGACCCCGCCCACGTTCATCCCAAGTTCGCTCCCACTCCGTTTGCATCCTATGCCTGAATTTTGCATCCCCTCCTTCAGCTTCGCCCTGCTGGGAACCAATTTCGGTCTCGGGCTGCTCATTGGTGAGTTTCCCCCTTGTCTCTCTCCCATCCCACACACCCGCACGTACGTGTGCTGCTCATGCACACGTGCTGCTCTCGCACACGTGCACTGGATGTTCGTGAGCCGCTGTGACTCCACCTCGCGTAATCTCGTGCATGATCCCACATTTCCGTGCATGATCCCACATTTCCGTGCATGATCCCACATTTCCGTGCATGATCCCACATTTCCGTGCATGATCCCACATTTCCGTGCATGATCCCACATTTCCGTGCATGATCCCACATTTCCGTGCATGATCCCACATTTCCGTGCATGATCCCACATTTCCGTGCATGATCCCACATTTCCGTGCATGATCCCACATTTCCGTGCATGATCCCACATTTCCGTGCATGATCCCACATTTCCGTGTGTAGAATGAGGATCGGTGAACTTGAGGCACAATGAAAGAAGAACAATATATCCTTAGTAGGAAGATGGTACAAGCCTGAAAGGCTAGAGCAATGTCCTTTCCAAGGATGAGTTCTAGAGAAGTGGGAAGCCACATTTATGTGGCTGAACTCTTGAGGCTAGCTGCAGCACCTCAAAGCTGAGGGCAGGGCTAGCCAACCTTGCCAAGCTAGCAATTGAGGCCACATGTTGCACATGTGGGCCAGGCTGGAACAACAGCCTACATGGCAGCATGTGGCACACCATAGGAGCCAACAAGGTGAGTATGGGATGGGTGGACAGATGGCAATGCCAACTGTGACCACACTTCACTGTGGGTGAGTGTGGTGGAGTGTGGGAGTGTCATGTTCGGCATAATGAGAAGAGAAGGTGCTGTCGATGAGAGTTGAACCCGCGACCACTAAGACCAAAGGTACCCACTGGGACATTCTTGCTTCCACAACACCGTGCATGATCCCACATTTCCGTGCATGATCCCACATTTCCGTGCATGATCCCACATTTCCGTGCATGATCCCACATTTCCGTGCATGATCCCACATTTCCGTGCATGATCCCACATTTCCGTGCATGATCCCACATTTCCGTGCATGATCCCACATTTCCGTGCATGATCCCACATTTCCGTGCATGATCCCACATTTCCGTGCATGATCCCACATTTCCGTGCATGATCCCACATTTCCGTGCATGATCCCACATTTCCGTGCATGATCCCACATTTCCGTGCATGATCCCACATTTCCGTGCATGATCCCACATTTCCGTGCATGATCCCACATTTCCGTGCATGATCCCACATTTCCGTGCATCCTACTCCCCGCACCCCTTCTTGCCTCACCCGCTCCCCACAGGTCCAGCACTGGGCGGGTTTCTGTGCGAGCCAGCACTCAAGTACCCCTGGCTCTTCCCCCTGCTGTTTCTGGGCTGCTCAGTGACGGCTTTCCCGTGCATGCACCCACTCTTTCCCGTGCATCCTTCTCTTCTCACTCCTTTTCGCCTCACCCGCTCCCCACAGGTCCAGCACTGGGAGGGTTTCTGTGCGAGCCAGCAGTCAAGTACCCCTGGCTCTTCCCCCCGCACTCTCTCTTTGCCCGCCTGCCCTTCCTCCTGCCCTGCCTGCTGCTCGCCCTGCTCTCCCTCCTCGGCCTCCTTGCCACCGCTGCACTACTGCCAGAAACCAAGGGGTGGGCTCACCGGGTGGTCGACATAGACCGTGAGATTCGATCTGCTGATGCTGATGGTCCTGCGACTCCTGTCTGTGGCGCTGGTGGTAGCAGCGGTGGTAGTGGCGCTGCCATTGCTGCTGCTGCGCTGCTGCCAGAGAGCAAGGGGATATCACACCCCGTGGTTGACATAGACCGTGAAATCCGATGTGATCAATCTCTTGGTGAGGACTGTCGCAGTTGCAGGGGTGGCAGCGGCAGCAGTGGTGGTGGCAGCAGCAGGAGTGGCAGCAGCAGCGGCAGCGGCAGTGGCAGCTTGGGCAGTGGAAGCAGTATTGGCAGCAGCAGCAGCAGCAGCAGCAACAGCAGCAACGTGGGGAATGGAAGTAGGAGGTCAAGCCTGAGTCAGCCACTGTTGCAATCCATCGCAGAGGAGCTAGGAGAAGGGGCAGAGGAGGATGAGGAGGAGGTGGAGGAGGAAGGGGAGGAGGAGGAAGTGAGGAAGTTTGGATGGGAGGAAGGAGGGAAGGAAGGGGAAGGGTGTGGAGTAGTGAGAGGAGGAAGAGAGGGAGATGAGGCAGGAGCAGGGCAGTCAAGCGGGAGTGACAGGATGTGGGGTAAGAGCATAGGAGAGGGTGAACGGCCAGAGGCCACAGGGGGAAGAGAAGGAGGAGGAGGGAGAGAAAGAGGAGGAGGGAGAGAAAGAGGAGGAGGGTGGGGCGAGTATGATGAGGAGCGGGCATGCATGGTAGCTGACAACAGAGGGAACCTGAAGGATCACCTGAAGGATCACCTGAAGGATCACCTGGGTGGGAAACACCTGGATGGGGATCATTTGAGGGAGCCACTACTTGAATCAAGAGGGAGAGGAGGGGAGCTGCGGGAAACCGGAGTTGATACTGACGACATTGCCTCTGCTAATGGCTTCTGCTCCCCCTCCTCCCGTTTCTCCCCCTCCTCCCGTTTCTCCCCCTCCTCCCGTTTTTCCTCCTCCTCCCGTTTCTCCTCCTCCCGTTCCTCTTCCTTCCTTTGCTGCCACTGCCTGCCCAAGCTGCAGTGTCTCTGCTGCTGCTGCTGCCTCCCATCCCCCCCTCTCTCCCCGGTCAACCTCTTCGCGCCTCTCTGTGGCCAGCAGCTCGCACGCGCCCTCTTTGACTCTGCCACTGGTACCTCTCTCCACCCCTCTAACAAGCACCACCTTTGTCTTTCCATTGTGCAATCCCCTGTGATCATCATCACCATCACCATCACCACTATCACCATCATCATCACCATCACCACTATCATCATCATCCCCCCCAGTGAAGGCTGTCCTCTTGCCCCTCTCTCTGCCCTGCATCTCTACAGTTGCCTCAAGCACCAACCGTACTCTCTCCATTGCTCTACCCTGCATTCATCACCTTCTCTCCACATCACCCCACATCACTCCACCACCATCATCATCATCATCATCATCATCATCATCATCATCATCATCATCATCATCATCATCATCATCATCATCATCATCATCATCATCATCATCATCATCATCATCATCATCATCATCATCATCATCATCATCATCATCATCATCATCATCATCATCATCATCATCATCATCATCATCATCATCATCATCATCATCATCACCATCATCCCCCCCAGTGAAGGCATTCCTCTTCCTCTCCCTGCTCAGTTTCGCTACAACCTCATTCAACGAGGTGAGCTGGTTAGCAGCATGTGGCAGTAGGGTGCCTTGCTATCAGAGCAGTTGTCAGTATGTGGCAGTAGCGGAGTCAGGTGCCAATATGTGATACTAGTGAAATGCAAAGAGCTGGTGCAAACAATGTGACTATACAGCATGTGATTCTGTCGAGGTCAGTGTGAGCGTTCAAACAAAGTGCATTTCATGTGCTTGCCTAATGGGAATATGCTGCGGCATGGTCGGGTATGGTGGAGCATGGTGGGGAACGGTGAAGTCACAAGAGAACGTAGTGAGAGGGCGGAAGGAATCAATATTGTTTTTGTAAGGTTGGTTGAGCATTCGGTGAGGAGTGCTTATAGGCTTGAGCATTCAAGCACCATTCCATTGCTAAACATGCAAGTCGGGACTACCTCAATATTCAAATCATCTCACCTGTCCCTTTTCTCATGTAAACATTCTGGACGTTGTAAAAGATTGGTATTTTTCGTCTTCCACATTCCACTCCCTATCTCGCTCCCCAGGTCTTTCCTCTCTGGAGCCTCACTGATTGGAGGTTCGGAGGGCTCAGCTTCGGCACGAACCAAGTTGCAATGGCCCAAACCTGCGCGGGAATATGCTCTGTGGGTGTTCAAGCTGCTACACTTTGAAAAGGATGACCTTGAATGAACACAATAGCATGAACCAGGGGGTTGTTTCCAGAATAAACATGCTCCTGATGGCAAGCGTCTCTATACACTGCAGCCAGCCATGCTAACTGAAAGATGAGCTGCTAACTGAGCTCCTGTTTCTTAGAGCTTTCTCAATCTCCTGTTTCTTGGAGCTTTCTCAATCTCCTGTTTCTTAGAGCTTTCTCAATCTCCTGTTTCTTAGAGCTTTCTCAATCTCCTGTTTCTTAGAGCTTTCTCAATCTCCTGTTTCTTAGAGCTTTCTCAATCTCCTGTTTCTTAGAGCTTTCTCAATCTCCTTAGATCACTTCCCTTTTTCTCTAACCCCCTCTCACCCTCCCTCTCAGCTCATCCCCTGCTTGCTTACTTTCCACCTGTGATGAAACGAGTTTCTGACATACTGAAGAGGTCCTTTCTGCTCATCCCTTCACGCTGTTTGCATCCTCTCAGGTGTTTTTCCAGCAATATGTGTACGCTCCTCTTGTCAACAGAGTGGGAGCTCGGGGAGCCGTTCAGGTGGGTTCTCCTGTGGCTCAGGTAATTGCTACTGTAGCTCAGATTAATTTGACCTCTGTAAGATTTTTGAAGAGCTACCCTTTGTTTTTACCCTAACAAAAAGATAATTCCCTCCTTTCTTCTTATGTACCTTACTGCCACATGCTGTGCTGTTTTGCCCAATCAGGTGGCACTGTCAGTTGGCTTCGTTTTAGTCACATGGCTTCCCTTCATCCGCATATTCGGCCAGGGCAGTGGTGCCACTGTGGTCGCTGCTTGCCTCTCGCTCGCGCTGCGAAGGTACGCGCTCACAATGTGAATGGCATCATAGACACGTCATTTGAGTTGAGTTGGTTTTGAGAGTCCTCAGAGTGGCTGGGGTTTCGTTCGAGTGGCTGGTGAAAGCATGGGCATGGCAATGGATGTGGTCTGTTGCTTAATGGAGAGGCCTCAGGAGGTTGTGTTCGAAGCGCTCAGTCCACGGGCATGCATGCATGCACACTAGAGTTTCAAGCTTCAACCAGCCATGCTTCCCTCTCAAGTGCTGTGTGCGATGAACGATACCTGTGTGATTTGTGTGATGTGTGCAATGTGTGTGACGTTTGTGGAAGGTGTGATGTGTGTGGTGCATGTGATGTGTGTGGTGCATGTGATGTGTGTGGTGCATGTTTTGTGTGTGGTGGACGTGATGTGTGTGGTGCACGTGATGTGTGTGGTGGACGTGATGTGTGTGGTGCATGTGATGTGTGTGGTGCATGTGATTTGTGTGGTGCACGTGATGTGTGTGGTGCATGTGATTTGTGTGGTGCTTGTAATGTGTGTGGTGCATGTGGTGAGGTGCACTTATGTGACATCTGGTGCATCTCCACCAGTTTTGCACAGTGTGTGTTCACATCAGGTTTTATCTTCATCAACAACAGCATCTCCGATCCAGCTTTGATTGGTGCCGTCACAGGGATCACTCAATCCATCAGTCTCTTTTTCAGGGCAATGGCTCCTGCTGCTGGTGCCACCGTGTTCGCATGGAGCATCAGTGGTATACCATTCTTTCCGTTGGACCATCACTTGTTTTTCTTTACTCAGGCAGTGCTTCAGCTTGTTTTGATCACGATTTCTCGGTCCATGCCGGACCATATTGACACGCCTAAGTTTGTTCGACGACAAACGGGTTAGTGGAAATGTCATGCCACTTCAACATATCTTACTATGTAACAAAGGTGCATCTGGTAAGCCTGTTCTTATCAATGAACTTGTTAAAGGAGATTCAACCACACAAGTCCCCCTGGTTTGTCATCTCAACTCGAGGCTCGGTCCGCCAGCCATATTTGAGGTTCGTGGTCCCAGGCTGATTCTGCAACCGCAGACACTGACCAGGCATGACGTCAACTACGCCTCCCTTTTTGCCACAAGGTCTGCGCAGACCAATTACCGTGCCTGATCACTTGCCGAACCTCTTTTGTAACCTCCAATTAGCGTCATCCAAGCGTCTTCTCCCCTCCAGCGTGCAGCAGCAGCGAACAGCAACTGAACGCGAACACACGATTTCGATATGGCCTTAAAATCCCTGGTAACGCTCAATACCGTTGCAGAAATAAAATAAACCGTAATAAAAACGCTTTGCACTTCAAGGCCTGATTGCTTCGACATGGCGCCCCTCACATTTCGCACAACCACCCAACCACCCGTTCTCATATTTCTCGGCTGTTTGTCTCCCTTGAGTTTTAGCCATGGACTGATTCCTGTTGCTAGCTTTTTTCTTCTTTGGAGTAGTTCATTGTCATCAGAAGTGTTCGTATATTGCGTTGGAGCTTCAGTTTTCTTTTTTCCAATCTTCATTTCAGGGTCGCATGTAGATCGAGCTGTGTTCTTGGTGGCAGTTAGACTAGCCGTCGATCAGACCGGCCGCCAGCTGTGATCAGCGCTAGTTGCCGGTCAACATGCCGCCAGGCACCCCGTCAGAAGTCGACGAGAGAAAGAATAGCTCAGCCTCCATAAGTATACCCAGTGGTGATACCAGTGATGCGAGGAATGGCGAAGCGCCTACAGAGCAGGAAGCGGTAGTGCCGCCAACGGTCAAGTTCATTATCGGCAACGAGTTCTGCGAGAGATTCTCGTTCTACGGCATGCGAGCGATCCTGGCGATGTACCTGAACGAGAGATTAAAGCTGTCGCAGGCGACGGCGACGGAGATGGTGCATCTCTTCATCGTCGCCGCGTACCTCGCTCCCCTGTTTGGCGCGTTCATCAGCGATAGCTACCTGGTAAGGATCCGCCATGCACACCTGTTTCTCGATAAGATGTTGCGTTTCCGGGCGACAGCCGCCTGGAAAAGATCCAACAGGTATAGACGATGATTTTGAACGGATCCAAGTAGTACCTGGTTCGGCCAGTGACGAGGAAACAAAGAGTCGAACCATGTTCGTCGTTCACGTTTCTTAAATCGATGAATTGTTAATTGTCGTTCATCACTGAGCATCAGTCATCTGTTCATTGTTGATTCCGTTCCTGCGCGCCGGCCCCAGGGCAAGTACCGGACCATCTGGATCCTCCTTTACTGAGCACCAGTCGTCTGTTCATTGTTGATCTCCTTTATCCACGGCGAGTTCTTCGACTCCTCAAATCTCAATAGATCCCACGTGTCTCCCACGTGCCCTACTGCTAATGCCGTCCCCGCACGCCCACTGCAGGGCAAGTACCGGACCATCCTGTACCTCTCCTTCATCTACTGCGCCGGCAACTGGCTCGTCGCCTTCTCCGCGCTTCACACCACGCCGTCCGCCGCGCTCCCGTGGGCCGTCGCGGGGCTGACCTGCCTCGCGCTGGGCAGCGGCGGCATCAAGCCGTGCGTGTCGTCGTTCGGCGGCGATCAGATCGAGATGACCAACCCTCCCGGCGCGGCTCGGGACCGCCTGGTTCGGCAGTTCTTCTCGTATTTCTACTTCGCGATCAACGTCGGGTCGGGGATCTCGACGATCGTCACGCCGCTGTTGCGCGTTAATTTCTCGTATAGCGCCGCGTTCGCGCTGCCGGCCGTGCTGATGATGGTTGCCACGTGTCTCTTCTGGCTCGGCAGCGGGAGTTACGTGCACCAGCCGCCCGCGGGAAACGTGGTGTCGGAAGTCCTCTCGATAATCATCTCCGCTTTATGGCCGGGGAAAGCGCGGCGGAAATCCTACCCCACCCTGGCCATTCCCATGCCCATGCCAATCCCGGAACGCCACGCCAGCTGCGCTGACGTGGACAGCTCCCCGCTCCTCTCCAGCAGCCCCGCGTCGTTTGGCGCGGGCAGGGGAGGCAGCTTCCAATCGGGGAGCCCGCTGCTTGGCGGCCAGTCCGAATCATTTCAGACTCAGACTCAGAGTCAGCAGCTGAAAGGCAGCCAGCCGACGCTGCAGAAGAAGCTTTCAAAGCGGGGTAGCAAGCGGGCCATAGTGCCGGTGGGGTTTGTTCCCAAGGCGCACTGGCTGGATCCCGCCAAGGGCGCGCACGGGGAGGAGGCGGTGGAGGACGTGAAGCTGCTGCTGCGCGTGCTGGCGCTGTTCGCCCCCGTGCCCATCTTCTGGTCGCTCTTCGACCAGCAGGCCAGCCGCTGGGTCTTCCAGGCGGAGCGCATGGACGGGCATTTCTGGGGGATCACGGTGGAGCCGGATCAGATGCAGGTGGGTTGCGGTGAGGGGAGGGGGGTTGGGCGTGGGGTGGGGGGTTGGGTTGGCGGGGGGTAAGGGGAGTCAGCAGGCCAGCCGCTGGGTGTTCCAGGCGGAAAGGATGGATGGGCGGATCTGGGGGGTTAGAGTGGAGCCGACCAGACGCAGGTGGGTGGGGGACGGGAGGGAGGGAAAGGGGGGGAACGGGGGGAAGGGGGGGGAACGGGGGGAAGGGAGGGGTTTAAATGAGAATGGTTGGGGATGGAGCAGAAGGTTATTCGCTGGGAGTTTCAGGCGGAGAGAAGGGATGGCAGGATCTAGGGAGTCAAGGTGGAGCCCGACCAGATGCAGGTGGGTGGTGGTGAGGGGTTGGGGGCGGTTAGGAGAGAAGGAATGGCAGGATTTAGGGTGGCAAGGTGGAGCCCGACCAGATGCAGGTGGGTGGTGGTGAGGGGTTTGGGGGGGATTGGGATGGGTGGGGTGGGTGGGGTGATGGGTATTGGGGTTTTGGGCCAGCAGGCCAGGCGCTGGTTGCTGAGGCGGGGGAAATGGGTGGGTCAGGGTGGCGCCCGACCAGATGCAGGTGGGTTGTGGTGACTCGTGAGAGGGACTAGTGTTTGAGTGTGCAAGTGGGCTGGATGGATCAGATGTCGGTAAAGGACGAGGCGGATGGGGCAGGTGAGTGGGATGCGGCAGATAAGGCAGGTTGAGCTGCCTGGATTGCTGCAGTTCAGAGGGGTTTCAGTGGGGAGGGTGGACGGGCCGTGGCTGAGTGGTGGAGTGGTGGATTGGTTGATTGAATGGCCGATTGGCTGCTTGGTCGTTTGGCTGTTTGGCTAATTTTCAGGGTGGTTGAACAGGTGGGTGAATGAATGGTTCCGTTGTCATATTGCGTGAGATGAGGGTTCAGCAATCAAATACCTTGGCGCATGAACGGTGGAAAGGGACAATCCGTGTGAAAGAAGGGAGCATGAATGCCAGGAGGGTTGGGACGATTCTAGAGCGACGTGTGTGCAAGAATGGTACGGGTCAACTCTCGCCTTTGATCGCCCATCTGCTCACTCATTCGTCCTTTGCTCCTTTTTCCTCCCATCCCCCCCCGCCCCCCCTCCCCCCCTTCCCTCACGCACAGACCATGAATGCAGCGCTCATTCTGGTGATGATACCGCTATTTGATCAGGTGATTTATCCTTCGTGCGAGCGCCTGGGCGTGTCCATCCGCCCCATCCGCCGCATGGCCACCGGCATGACCCTCGGCGCCCTCAGCTTCGCGCTCTCCGGCCTCCTCCAGATTTGGATCGAGGCTCGGGCCAAGTCTGGCTCACCGAGCCTGCTACTAGGCTCGGCAGTGACCGCTGCTGTTGCAGGGGTGGGGAGTGTGGGCGCAGGGGATGGAGCTGGTAGGGTGCTACTGGACATGATTGGGGGTAACATGACAGCAAGTGTTAGCAGTTTTGGCGGCATGAGTGGTATGAGTAGCAATGCCAGCATGATGAGCAATATGAGTGGTATTGCTGGTCCAATTGTGGCTGGTCCCACGATGGACGGATGGGGGGGTGACCTGGTGGCAATGGGAGCGGCAACAGCAGCAGCAGTGGGTACAGCAGGAACAGCAGCAGTGGAAGCAATGGGAGGCCTAGCAGCAGCAGCAGCGGGGGCAGCTGGAAACAGCAGCAGGCATGTGCTGCAAGCGTGTGGGGACCCGGGCAGCCCGCCATGTGTGTCACTGGCATGGCAGGTGCCACAGTATGTGATCATGACAGCGGGGGAGATCCTCTTCAGCATCACAGGCCTTGAACTCGCTTACTCTCAGGCCCCCGCCAGCATGACTGCTGTTGTCACTGCTTTTTGGTGCCTCACTGTGGCTGGAGGTGAGCCTTTGGCCACTAGGGAGTGTGCGTTTTATAGGGTGTGTGCGTTTGATTGGGCGTGTGTGGTAGGTAGGAAGTGTGTTGTCTTCACTGCCGCGTGCCGGATTCACTGTCATGTGCCTGCTCTCCACCACTCTGCTGCCCCACTCATCGTGTTCCGCATCCCTCCTTCTCATCTCTTTCCTCCCGCTCCAGGCAATCTCTTCACGGCGGTGGTGGTGGGGACTGTCGGCTCACACCTCTCTCAAACGCAAGAGTTTTTCTTCTTCACCATCATGTGCCTCATCTCCACTGCTCTACTACTCTATGTCGGCAAGGGCTTCATCTATGTAGAGAGCTGCCAGGACTTTGAGCACCCTGACCCCTTCTCGCAGGGTGGTGCTGGTGGGTTTGGTTCGGTTGGTGGGAGTGGTGAGGGGCATAGTGCCCCGCTGCCTGTGCCCGGTGGGTCGGGTGCGCGGCACGATGCGCTGTTTGATATTGAAGGGGCGGGGAGCGTGAATTCGCCGCCTGCTTCGTACACTGGCACGCCTACATGAGGCTTCTTTGTTGCCGGCTGACTCACTAGAGAACAACAAAAATGTACATGTCTGTCAGGAATTGGATTCAGGTGTTGGTGCTGTCTAGGTTGTTAGTGGTAATCGCCATTCTGTACAGAAAATTATGTACCGATTGATTCTTGTCTTGCACAGTTGCTAGTAAGAGCGAACTAGGAGTGTTGCTGAAGAAGCATCAGTTCAGTAAGTTTTGCAGTTCTCGTTCTCTATTAGAAGTTGCCTCTGTCGAGTACGTGTTACGAGTGCAATTGAGTGAACGAACGAGAATTGCACTATCGAAGCAAGAATACAAATGAGCGAAGGCATGAGCGAACATTATATAGCGAAACTATAGTGGTAACGGTAATGGTCGCGCGACGAGCCTGGGACTGAGGTTGGGAAAGTGTCGAAGCGTAGGTCCGGAGCGCGGGTTACCAGCCGAGCCGTGAGGTCGGGATGCGATGTGCGAAAAGGGCGGGATGATGAATGATGCGATGGTCGCGAGTGGTAACGGTGCTGACTGAGGTGCTACAGTGATGTACGCGTTGAGCAGGGACGCGAAGTAAGGAAAAGGGAATTTCCTTACAGTACGCAAACATTTGGATCTCACACATGTCGATCTCGCACACCCAGCCTCATGCCCTCCACAAAGTTGGGGACTCGAAATCGAACCGCCGAAACGAATGTCGGTGGTCGATCTTCTCCAGCAAGCTGGGACTTGAATCGAGCCGCACACGAGAAATCCATCGCTTGTAAGGGGCACAGCTGGTTACAGCGAAAGTTTCATGATTCGCAAGAAGGGTTTCCTGACTCCAATAATTTTCGCGAAGGCCTCCCTCACCACGAGATCCAGGCATCAGTCCGCTGGACCGGATCAACCAATGGAAGGCCTCGAGTTTGCTCCAACGCATCATGTTGGATGGAGCGCAGAATGGGGTAAGTGAGGGAATCCATGGCCAAACCTCGTTTCGTCTCCATGATCCTTGTGCCCTCAACCCAGCGCGTTTCACAGATTCCCCACTTCACCATTTTGGTCATCCGTCCTCCTATCCAAGTCTTCTAATTACACGGATCAAGTTGAGTTGAGACGCTTGCCGTCACTTGCCCGTCAAAGCAGGCTGGTTTAAGATCCGGTCAGGATTAGAGACGCTAGCGCGGTTTGCTAACTTGAGAGATATAGTCGTCTCCTAGAATCCCGATCAGCAGCACAGAAGCCACAATGTCGGAAGAGACACAGAGCCTGACGGGAGCAGTTGGTTTGGCGACAAAAACAGGCGGATGGATAAAGAAAGAAGAGGTGAAGACGGCAGTTTCCAGGTGAGGTCCTCACAACGGCTCGGCTTACGCTTGCATCACTTATGAACATTCTCTAATCAAATGGATAACGAAAGAGAGGGTGACGGAGGCCGTTGCGGACTCCAGGCGAGATCGTCAAAGAGACTCAAGTGATGCATTCTTTTCCATCGACACATTGAGAAGTTTCGACTGAAATGAGGTAGGAGTGTTCAGTCTCATCAAACGGGGAGTGCTATGACCAGCAATATCCGCATGCCTTCACGCGAAACGGAACTTAGAGATTGACTTCATGAACCCAGTTGTAGGCGAAATTGTCCGCCATATGTGATCAGTCTGTTAGCGGAAAGCCGGCCCCATTTGAACAATGATTCGTGCGCAAATGCCTTGCCATCCACCAGCGCGTTCCAGATCTCTTCTCCCATGACTGCATTCGCAAATATCACTCCCATTCGTCCTCTGGTTCGCGGCGCCTCTCTTCCGATGAGAGAATCCTTTCGTTCTCATTCACTTCCTGATCAATGTCTTCCCCGCTGCAGCTATGAGAACTACCACGAGAGCTTCGGAGGGAGCGACAGCGCGCGCAAGTCCAACTACACGGACATGGTATGTACGTACGCAGTATGGCGCCGGGGGGATACTGATGTGGCTGGTATAAAACTGTTCTCAGAAGCTGGTATGTACACTGCATGTTGTCGGATGGTTACAGATGTGGCATAAGTCAAACTCTTGATTATCATTGGCTGCAACAAGGCATAAATGCATTGACTCGAACTGTAACGACTTGTGCCGTTACCCCAACTCGCCCATTTATTCGCTTCCTCGCCCGACCTACCACCCTTCTCACACACACGCCCAGGTGAACAAGTACTATGATCTGGTAACCAGCTTCTACGAGTACGGTTGGGGCGAGTCGTTCCACTTCGCTCACCGGTACGAGCTTCGCCAATTAGCCACGTTAGCCACCCACTATTGGAACAAAAAAGGCTCTTAATTCATAGGAACGAAGCCGGCCAGACTTCAGTCAAGTCCACTGCACTCCAGCATTCATCAATTCATTCATCCATGCATTAATTCATCCCAGCTACGCGCACCATTACCCAAGTCAGACTGCATGGGCCTCCCTCGCAGCGCTGCGAGCTCATTGCATTGCGTCTTGCGAACTTTCAAAAAAACCCTGGTCTTGTCGCGTCTCCATCTCTGAAAAACCCATTTATCTCACTTTGCCACTCCTCCCGGCATCTTGCCTCTCTGCTCCGCGCCTCAGCATGCGGGGCGAGACGCTACGGGAGAGCATCAAGCGTCACGAGCACTTCCTGGCTCTCCGGCTAGGACTGGGCCCTGGCATGAAGGTGCGTGCATGCCGTTCCATGGGGCGTGAAAGTGTGTACTTTGTTTCCTCCCCCTTCTGGAGTTTTCATTTCTCCCTTACAGCCTTCTATCTTTCATATTTCACAGTGTCGTGCCTCAGTCATTCCTCCTCTCCACACCTCGCCTCACTCCTTCCTCCTCTTTGCACCTCGGTTCTTTGCTCCTCCTCGCCCTCAGGTGCTGGATGTGGGGTGCGGCATCGGTGGGCCGTTGAGAGAAATCGCACTATTCAGGTAGGCGCACAGCCTCTGCCTTCTGTCCAGTCTTAGAGAGAAATGGCTTGCTGGTCAGAACTTATGTTTGAGAGAGATTGCCTGATATTGCGCGTTTCTGTGGTACCCATAGGAACTGCGTCATTCACCCTGTTGTTGCTTGCACCCTGCTGTCCCTCCGTATGCCCACTCGTCTGTGCTCCACTCCTCACTTGCGCGCTCACTGTCTCCTCCCCTCTCTCCCTGTGTGCATCACAACACAATGCAGCGGAGCCACGGTAACGGGGCTCAACAACAACGAGTACCAGATCTCCCGCGGCAAGGTACGCTGGTGCACTTTCCATCCATGTATCAATGCATCCACCCAATCACCCACCCACCCGCCCAACCCACCCACCCAGCCAACCTTGAAACCAGCCCTTCCATCCTTCCGACCCACCCTCACCATGTCGCCTCTTCTCCATTCCCGCCATCCTCCCCTCCCCCCACCCCACCAGGTGCTGAACAGGCGGCACCGAGCACTGGAGGCGTGCGGGTTCATAAAGGCGGACTTCATGAGCATCCCCGTGCCTGACGCTTCCTTCGACGCCGTCTATGCCATCGAAGCCACTTGCCACGCCCCCGACGCCGTGAGTCTACTCTTGCCCTGTGACGTCTCAGGCACATTTGACACTAGGCACATCTGTCGCAAGAATGTGGAATCTTACAATTGAAATGACTTGTTTACTCCTGATTTCTCCCTGATCTGTCCCCATGGATCTATGCCTCACAGGGCTGGGGGGCAACCATGGTTTATCCCCACCACGTATCCATATCTGTCCCCGTTCTGTCCCTATCCCCCGCCAGGTGGGGTGCTACAGCGAGGTGAAGCGAGTGCTGAAGCCAGGGCAGTGCTTTGCGGCCTACGAGTGGTGCCTCACAGATGCCTACGACCCCAACAACCCCCAGCACCAGGAGGTCAAGGTGAGTGGGACCCGATACAGAACAAGGTCGAGTCATTCAAGTCGACTTGAGCTCACTGCTGCCTTCTCTACTCTTGCACGCGTTGGATCCCTAACGCCCTTTCGCCCCTCTCTGCAATCGTTCTCTCTCTTGTCGCTGTCTCTGCTGTTCGCCCTCTATGTCTTGGCCCCCCTTGTTCTTGTCCTCTCGCTCGCCTTGTCTCCATGCTCTTTCCCTTACGTTCTCCGACCTGATTCCCTTGTTTTGCATTCTCTTCTGCGTGCTCTATCTAAACTCTCGAGCATCTTTCTATTTTCTGGCTGTGCGTTGTTCCTTGGGGTGTTGCCTGGTGCGGCATTGTGTGGTGCGGTGAGGATTGGTGCAGAGGGAGGTGGAGCTGGGCAACGGGCTGCCAGACATCCGCACCACGGCGCAGGTCCGCCAGGCGCTGCTGGACGCGGGCTTTGAGGTGAGCGAGCCGTATTCAAAGGGGACGAAATCGCGTGGCTTGGTTGCGTGCCCGCACGCACGCATGCGTTCCTGCAGGGCTGGATAACCGCCCATGCCTGCAGGGAATCGCCAGCAGCATAGACAAAGATACACGCAAACCAAGGGGCCAGGGTAGTGCTTCGAGGTTTCTTGAAGTCCGTTCACCAATTCAGGCCTCCTCCCCTCCCCATTTTGCTCAACCCTCCCTCATTCATCACCCATCGTTGCTCCTCTCCTCTCATCTCCTCTTCCCTCTCCCCACTCCTCCCCCCACCCTTTTCACAGTTGCTGGAATCAGCGTATCTGACGGAGACAGCGGAGGTGGCGTGGCACGCTCTCCTTGCCTCTTGCCCCATCACTTCTTCTCCTACACTCTCCTCCCTTCCCCTCACAGCTGCTGGAGGCAGCAGACCTGACGGAGACAGCGGAGGTGGCGTGGCACAAGCCGCTGGACCCCAGCTATTTCTCGCTCTCGCAGTTCAAGCTCACCCGCCTCGGCCGCTTCCTCACCACCACCCTCGTGCGCTCTCCTTGCCCATGCGTGCATTAAGAATCTGTCCTTTCGCCTCTTCTCTACCTTGCCTTCCTCATGCATCACCTTCCACTTCCTCACACCATCTTCTTGCTATGCCTCTTGCGGTCAGTCTTCATTCCTTTGCCCCATGTTTGACATGCACTTTCCTACCCACCAACGCACCCACCACTCGTGCTCTGCCCATGACACCACTTCCTCTAATCCTCGCCCCCCCCCCCCCCCCCCCCCCCCCCCTCTCTCTCTCTCTCTCTCTCTCTCTCTCTCTCTCTCTCTCTCTCTCTCTCTCTCTCTCTCTCTCTCTCTCTCTCTCACTTCCGTCCCCTTCCCATGCTCATGTTGGTCCGTGAAACCATTCCTCTCTCCAATACCATCACTTCTTCCAGCCTACTTTCCCGTCGCTATCTGTCCCTTTTCTTCCATGTCCGCCCGCCCCTGTCGTACCCTCACCTGTGGTCCCTGGCCAATCAGGTGCAAGTGCTGGAGAGGCTGCAGATTGCGCCAGCTGGCAGCTACCGTGTGCAGAAGTTTCTGGAGAGAGGGGCCGATGCCCTCGTGGAGGGCGGCAAGTGAGTGGCTTTGATTGTCTGACACATTACTCAAAAGCATGTCTCTTTCTGACATTCTATTCATCCGTGGCTTTAACTTCCTCCCACCCTCGCCCCCACCCTTTCCCCTCAAAATCACCCTTCCTTCTCCTGCTAGTTTCTCCTCGCCCCCACCCTTTCCCGTTCATCGTTTTCCCAAACCCTAACTGTATGCCTTGCTGCTCAAACGTCTTCTGTGCAGGAGAGAGATTTTTACACCCATGTATTTCTTCCTTGCTCGCAAGCCTCTGTAGCATTCTGGAGGTCGTAGTGAGTAACAATCGCAATGTAACCTTTTTATTATTTGTGAGCACCTCCAAAATAGTTGTAATGCATGTTGCAAAAATCAGTAGACCCATTAGGCAACTACTCGAGAATAATGTGAATAATGCAGGAGCTAGTCTCCAATGGCATGGACCGTACCGTATGCTCTTTATACGGAAAAAAAACAAGAGGCAACGTAGTCGTCGTAGGGTTGCGAAGCGTTTTGCAAACCTAAGTTATTATTATTTTTGTACAACAAGGTGTAGCAGTGTAACATCGAAACTCAGGTCAAACTATTCAGTTCAGGCTTTGAGGCACATCGATGAAATCGAATCTGTGAGCTTTCGATTCCTGACCCAGCATCAATCAGCTGAGCTGCAGCGGCCTGTCAGGTAATTTTTTTTTTTAATTATCATAAATGTTACGCGCGAACATAGGGTTTGTATTTCTTCTTTTCCTCTCTCGCTTTCCTCTCGCTGCTGGAGCTCTTCTCAACGTACTCCCGCTAGTCACGCTGCATCTACCTACCACTAACAGGTCAGAACCCAAGGCTACCGGTATTAAGTAGAACTAAGATAGTAGTTACAAGCTAGTCTAACCGTAATCGCGTATCATGCCGTAATCGCGTCCTTAGGTTCTAAGCTCTTAGTAAAGTTTTAAGCATTTCCTGTAATCTTTAGGCTAAACTAAGCTGGGCATGTGATTGTCTTTTAGTTTGTCAGAACATTATAGCTTATACATTTGTGTAGGCTGTAGTGGGGTAGGTAGCCCACAAGGGGTACAACCCAATTAGGGTTAGTACTTGTACCCAACTGTTTCATAGTTCATTCATTCCATTCTCACTTCTCGTCATGGTATCGAGCAGGTTCCCGAGTGGGAATACTGCCTACGGCCCACCACGAACTTTTTTTTTTCTTTCCCTGCCCGGAGCGCGCTTAGCTCCTAACCCGAGTAGCGCCTCGAGCCGCCTTCGTGGCCCCTGTTGGCCGCCCTTACTGCCCCTCGAGCCGCCCTCTACGGCCTCGCTTAGGCCACTACGGCCCCGCTACGGCCCCGCTACGGCCCCGTCGGCCCCGTCGGCCCCGCTACGGCCCCGTTACGGCCCCGCTACGGCCCCGCTTAGGCCCCGTCGGCCCCGCTACGGCCCCGCTTAGGCCCCGCTTCGGCCCCGTCGGTCCCGCTTAGGCCCCGCTACGGCCCCGTCGGCCCCGCTACGGCCCCACTTAGGCCCCGCTACGGCCCCGTCGGCCCCGCTACGGCCCCACTTCGGCCCTGCTACGGCCCCGCTAAGGCCCTGCTTCGGCCCCACTTCGGCCCAGTCGCCACCGCGGCCCCGCCCACCCTCGCGACCTCGCCACCACCTGCGACCCCGCCGCCCAGCGCCCGCAGCGCCGAGCAGCCGAACCGCCGGCCAGCTGAGCCGCCCGACCGCCCGAGCCGCCCAGCAACCGAGCCGCCCAGCAGCCGAGCCGCCTGACAGCCGAGCCGCCCAGCACCGTGCAGCCGAGCCGCCCAGCAGCCGAGCCGCCCAGCAGCCGAGCCGCCCAGCAGCCGAGCCGCCTTGCAGCAGAGCCGCCCGACAACCGAGCCACTGAGCAGCCCGATCGCCCCACCTACCTGGTAAGAGCACAGTCTCTGCCACTGCACTGCCCTGCCTACTGCTGTTATGGTTTCCCCTAGCGTTCTCACCTTTGACGCTGAGGGTCGGGCAGTGGACTTTGAGGTCTGGGTAGATGATCTGCAGCTTTTCCTGTAGTGCGATAGGGCAGAAGGTCTCTCCCTGTTTGACCTTACTTCTGGTGCCTCCCCTGCCCCTGCTGTTGATGCTGACGCCACTGTTCGCTCACAGTGGGCCACACGTGATGCTGCTGCTCGCCTTGCTGTGCGCCGTCACTTGCAGACCACTGAGCGTGCACACTTTAGCCAGTACAAGAGTGCTCAGACCTTGTACGACGCTGTAGTTGCACACTACTCTTCCCCTGCCACTGCTGCACTGAGCCGCCTCATGCTACCGTACCTCTTCCCTGACCTTGCTGCCTTTCCCACTGTCGCTGACCTCACTACACACCTCCGCACTAGTGACACTCGCTACCGCGCTGCGCTTCCTGCTGAGTTCTGCGCCAAGAACCCCCCCCCCCAATGTACATCACCCTCTACTACATAGTCACCCGGCTCCCTGACTCTCTCCGCGTAGTTAGGGACCACTTCCTCTCTGTTTGCCCCACCACTCTCACCGTTGACCTCCTCGAGAAGGCCCTCCTAGCGATAGAGAAGAGCATAGTCGCTGTAGGAGCCTCTCGTGGTGACCCTCGCACCCCCGTCTTTGAGGGGTGTTCTCCCTCTCCCCTCTTGCCCTCTGTTGCCTCTGCTGCTGCGGGCGACCTCGTTGGTTTCGAGTCCGTCGGAGCTGCGTCTGCCCCGAGCGGGAGACGCCGCACCGGCAAGGGCAAGGGGGGCAAGGGCGCTGGAGGGGGTGGAGGGGGCGGTGGAGGTGGTGGTGGAGGCGGTGGAGGGAGTGGGGGTGGTGGTGGGAGTGGTGCCGGGGGTGGCGGCGGCAGCGGCAGCAGTGGAGGCGGCGGAGGCGGTGGAGGTGGCGGAGGGAGCGGAGGCGGCGGGGGTAGTGGAGGAGGCGGAGGTGGAGGAGGCGGCGGAGGCGGCGGCGGCGGCGGAGGTGGCGGTGGTGGAGCGAGTCGCGACTCTGCGCCAAGGAGTGGCGCCGGTGGTGGTCTGCGCCAGCAGCAGCAGCGGAGTGGTGTGACTCTGTCCCCTCAGCAGCTTCGTGAGTGGTACACTGCACACCAGCGCGGTGGGGGTTTTGGTCCCTGCTCTTACGTTCTCCATACCGGCGACCGCACTGGTGAGCAGTGCGGAGGTCCGCACTCCACCCAGCGCTGCTTTGGTCGCCTGACGGACGCGTGGCGTCGCCAGTTCCCTGAGGCGTCAGAGATCCCTCGCTGGGGAGATCTGGCTAAGGCCGGGGTTGCTATCTTTGATCTTGACTTTGATGCTATTCTTGCTGCCATGTATGCTGTTGCTGATAGTGTTGAGGGTGCCTGTTACCTGTGTGTACCGCCTGACCCGGGCATTGAGGCTGCTGCGCTAGGTGCTGATGAGGCTGTTGCTCTAGGTGCTAGTGCGTCTGCTGCCCCAGGTGCCAGTGCGTCTGCCGCCCCAGGTGCTGGTGAGTCTGCTCTCTCAGGTACTACGTCGGCTCAGGCCTTCCACACCTTCACACTAGACTCGGGTGCGTCCCGATCCTTCTTTCGAGACCGCACCACTCTTACGCCGCTTAGTCGGCCGGTTGCAGTCTCCCTGGCAAACCCCTCTGGGGGTCCTGTCCTTGCTAGCTTCTCCACTGTCCTTCCGTGCCCTGCAGCCCCCTCTGGCACCCTGTCTGGTCTCTACCTCCCCTTGTTCTCTACGAGCTTGGTGAGTGGAGCGGACCTACAGGATCGAGGGGTTGACCAGTTCACTTCTGCGAGTCAGCGGGTGACCCACTGCACGTGTGCTCGGACAGGCCGACACTTGGCCACGTTCACCCGTCGGCCAGGGTCGAGCCTGTACACCCTTACTGCTGAGTCTCCTCCTACTGCTGAGTCTGCCCAGGTAGCTGCGTCGAGTCAGGTGTTTGCTGCGGCGTCCAGGTCTGGTCCTGAGTCTGCCCCCTGCTCGTGTCGTCTGCTGTCCCACCAGACTCTCCTTTGGCACCACCGCCTTGGTCACCCCTCCTTGCCACGTCTCCGAGGCATGGCCTCCCGTGTCCTTGTCTCTGGTCTTCCTCGGTCTCTCCCTCCCCTTCCTCCGGGGCGTGGCCCTACCTGCGTCCCCTGCGTTGAGGGGCGACAGCGCGGCGCCCCTCAGTCCTTCGAGTTTCCTCCGACAGAGGCTCCGCTGAAGACTCTACACATGGACGTGTGGGGCCCAGCCCGCGTCAGTGGGCAGGGGAGAGAGCTGTACTTTCTGCTGGTCGTTGACGACTACTCGCGTTACACCACAGTCTTCCCCTTGCGCAACAAGGGTGACGTCACTGAGGTGTTGATCGACTGGATCCGCGCAGCTCGTCTCCAGCTGAGAGAGAGTTTCGGCTCGGACTTTCCTGTTCTGCGTCTAAACTCGGATAGAGGCGGGGAGTTTTCCTCTGCCCGTCTGGGAGCCTTCTGTCGGGCATAGGTGTCAAACATTATATATGTTCTGCTTGTGTAGGCTACAGTGGGTTAGCCTATAGGGGGTACACAATTCTAGGGTTTCCTACTTGTACTCATTTCACTGCTAGTTCATTCATTCCTGTTCGCTTATTCTCACATGGTATAGAGCGGGTCCATCTACGGACCGTTTTTTTGGGCCCACCGAAGCGCCCCCCGAGGCGCGATTTTTTTTAGCGACCCCTCGGGTCGTCATTTTCCCTGCGGCCCCGCCGCTTTCACTGACGCGGCCCCGCCGCCCTCTCTGACGGGGCCCCGCCGCCGGCCCTTACGCGGCCCCGTCGCCGGCTCTCACGCGGCCCCGCAGCAGGCTCTGTCGCGGCCCCGCCCCGGCCTTTACGCGGCCCCGCCGCCTGCTCTCATGCGGCCCCGCCCCGGCTCCTTCGCGGCCCCGCCGCCTGCTCTCGCGCGGCCCCGCCCCGGCTTCTACGCGGCCCCGCCCCGGCTTTCACGCGGCCCCGCCGACGGCTTTGTCGCGGCCCCGCCCAGGCCCTTACGCGGCCCCGCCGCCTGCTCTCACGCGGCCCCGCCCCGGCTCCTTCGCGGCCCCGCCGCCTGCTCTCGCGCGGCCCCGCCCCGGCTTCTACGCGGCCCCGCCCCGGCTTTCACGCGGCCCCGCCGACGGCTCTGTCGCGGCCCCGCCCAGGCCCTTACGCGGCCCCGCCGCCTGCCCCCGTCGCGGCCCGGTCGCCTCCTGACGGCCCCGCCGTCCCTTCGTGACGGCCCCGCCGTCCCTTCCTGACGGCCCCGCCGTCCCCTCCTGACGGCTCCTGCCGTCCCCTTCTACCGGCCCCGCAATTGCACCTGCTGGCCCCGCCGCTGCACCTACCGGCCCCCACCACCCACCCCCCCTTTTCCCGTCGCCTGTCGAGGCGACCTGAGGGGGCCGCTTGCGGGGTGGCAGGTGTGTGGCCTCCCCTGCTTCTCCTCCTCCTTCATCGCTCACCTGCAGCAGCCGAGCCGCCCCACCGCCGAGCCGCCCTGCACCCGAGCCGCCCAGCAGCCGAGCCGCCCTGCCGCCGAGCCGCCGGGTCGCTGAGCTGCTGAGCTGCAGTTGCTGCCGAGCCGCCCTGCCGCCGAGCCGCCGAGTCACCGAGCTGCTGAGCTGCAGTTGCTGCCGAGCCGCCTTGCCGCCGAGCCGCCCGAGTCGCCCGAGCCGCCGAGCCGCCTAGCTGCCGAGCCGCTGAGTCGCCGAGCCTACTATTCCCACCACTGGTGAGCTCTTGCCCTGCTAGCACGCTGCGCGTCACCTGCTTGCTTGCCTGCCTGCCTTTTGGCTTGCCTGGCTGCCTGCCTTCCTGCTGCTAGTCCTGCTCCTGCTTCTACTTGCGGAGCCAGATGCAGCCCCAGCGACGCCTGCGTGAGTCCCTCACGCCCCAGCAGCTGCGTGAGTGGTACGCTGGTTGGGGCTGTAGGGGTGGCGACGCTACTCCTACTTCCACTCCTGCTGCTTCTACTCGTGGTGGCGGCCAGATGTAGCTCCCGCGACCCTCTCGCGTGTCTCTCACGCCTCGCCAGCTTCGTGAGTGGTACGCTCAGAGTGGAGGGTCTCTCAGTGCTGTTCGCTGCTCTTACGTGATTCGCACTGGTACTCGGACTGGTCAGCCTTGTGGGACACGTAGTCATACACAGTCCCGCTGCTTCGCCCGTCTGAGCGACGCCTGGCGTACCGTGTTTGGCGACGAGGCTGAGCTTCCCGACTGGGTGGAGTTGCTTAGGCAGAGGGTAGATATATATGCTCTTGACTATGATGCTATTCTCACTGCCATGTATGCATTGCCTACTAGTGCTGACCGTGCCGGTCACCTGTGCGTCCCGCCTGACCCAGGTATAGGACCTGCTGCTCTAGCTACTGGTGAGGCTGCTGCTCTGGGTGCTAGTGAGTCTCCTGCTCCAGGTACAGGTGCGGCTGCTGCTCTAGGTGCTAGTGAGTCTGCTTCCTCAGGTGCGGGTGAGGCTGCGCTCTCAGGTACCGCGTTGGCTTCGGCCTCCCTCACCTTTACACTTGACTCTGGGGCTTCTCGCTCCTTCTTTCGGGACCGCACCACACTCACGCCGCTTGGTCGGCCGGTTGCTGTCTCCCTGGCTGACCCCTCTGGGGGTCCTGTCCTCGCTCACTTCTCCACTGTCCTCCCGTGTCCGGCTGCCCCCTCGGGCACCCTGTCTGGCCTGTACCTCCCCTCGTTCTCGACGAACTTGGTGAGTGGTGCAGACCTACAGGATGCGGGGGTTCACCAGTTCACTCCTGCGAGTCAGCGGGTGACCCACTGCACGGACGCACTCACAGGTCGGCACCTGGCCACGTTCTCGCGTCGGCCGGGGTCGAGCCTCTACACCCTGACCACTGAGTCTCCTCCTGTCCCCGCGTCCGGTCAGGTAGCAGCGTCGGGTCAGGTGTTTGCTGCTGCGTCCAGGTCTGGTCCTGAGTCTACCCCCTGTTCGTGTCGCCTCCTGTCTCACGAGACTCTTCTGTGGCACCACCGTCTAGGCCACCCCTCCTTGCCCCGTCTTCGGGGCATGGCTTCCCGTGTCCTTGTCTCTGGTCTTCCCCAGTCTCTCCCTCCCCTTCCTTCGGGACCAGGACCTTCCTGTGTCCCCTGTGTCGAGGGGCGCCTCAGGGCTGCTCCTCACTCCTCCCAGTTTCCCCCGACAGAGGCTCCTCTGCAGACGCTTCACATGGACGTGTGGGGCCCGGCCCCGGTCCGTGGGCAGGGTCACGAGCGCTACTTCCTGTTGGTGGTTGACGACTACTCGCGTTACACCTCAGTCTTCCCCTTGCGCAGCAAGGGTGCTGTCACTGAGGTGCTGATCGACTGGATCCGCGAGGCTCGTCTCCAGCTCAGGAGGAGCTTCGGCTCGGACTTTCCTGTTCTGCGTCTGCATTCTGACCGAGGTGGGGAGTTCTCCTCTCGCCTTCTGCAAGACTACTGTCGTGCACAGGGGATCCGCCAGACCTTTACGCTTCCGGACTCTCCACAGCAAAATGGGATTGCTGAGCGCCGCATTGGCATGGTCATGGATGTCGCTCGTACGTCCATGATGCATGCGGCTGCCCCCCATTTTCTGTGGCCGTTTGCGGTTCGGTACGCGGCGCATCAGCTCAACCTTCACCCCAGGGTCTCTCGGCCCGCGATGTCCCCAGTTTTACTGTGGACGGGGAAGGTCGGCGATGCGTCTGCGTTCCGTGTCTGGGGATCTCGGGCGTTTGTCCGCGACTTGTCTGCGGACAAGCTGATTCCGCGTGCTGCTCCCTGTGTCTTCCTTGGCTTCCCCCCCTGACGCTCCAGGGTGGCAGTTCTACCACCCCTCCTCTCGTCGTGTTCTGTCCTCCCAGGACGTCACGTTCGACGAGTCAGTCCCCTTCTACCGCCTCTTCCCCTACCGTACTCCTTCCCTCCCCCCCCCACCGGACTTCCTGGTACCAGTTCCCCCCCCGGTAGACCCCCTCCCCCCTCAGGTTCCTGCCCCTTCAGGTGTGTCCCAGGTAGACACGGTCGAGCCAGTCGAGGTTGCTGCTGAGTCTGGTCCTGCTGCGGGTGCTGAGCCTGGGGGTGCTGAGCCTGGGGGTGCGAGGCCGGGGGGTGCTGAGTCTGGGGGTGCTGAGCCGGGGGGTGCTGAGCCGGAGGGTGCTACGTCAGGAGCTGCTGAGCCTGGGGGTGCTAGGCCTGGAGGTGCGGAGCCTGCGCCTGCTGGACCTGGGGGCTCTCCGGTTCTTCCGTCTCGGCGGGAGCCGCTCTCTCCACAGGAGCTGCGCGAGTGGTTTGCTCGCCGCTGGAGGCGTGCTGCTGGAGCTGGAGCTTCTTCGCCTGCTGAGGGTGCTGCCGGTCCCGGAGCTGCTGGGCCTGCGAGTCCTACTGGAGCTGGAGCTACTGAGTCTGGGGGTGCTGAGTCTGGAGCTGCTGAGCCTGGAGGTGCTGAGTCTGGAGCTGCTGAGCCTGGGGGTGCTACGTCTGGAGCTGCTGTGCCTGGGGGTGCTGAGTCTGGAGCTGCTGAGCCTGGGGTTTCTCCTGCTGCTGCGTCTCGCCGGGAGCCCCTCTCTCCACAGGAGCTGCGCGAGTGGTTTGCTCGCCGCTGGAGGAGTGCTGCTGGAGCTGGAGCTTCGTCGATCGTCGAGGGTGCTGGTGCTGCCGGTCCCGGAGCTGCTGGGCCTGCGGGTCCTACTGGAGCTGGAGCTGCTGAGGGTGTTGGTGCTGAGACTACTGCTGTCTGTCCTGGCGGTGGTTCTGCTGCTGGTGCTGCTGGAGGTCCTGCCGCTGGAGGTGTTGGTGGCGCTGGTGCTGTCGCTGAGGGTGCTGGTGCTGTCCCTGCTGAGTCTGGAGCTGCCGCGCGGCCTCGGCCGTACTTCGTTCCGCTCCTACAGCAGGTTCTTGGTCTTTCTCCTTCGGTAGAGTGTCCACAGCCTGTCCAGTCGCAGTCACTGTTGGAGCCTTCCTCTCCTCTGCCTGCTCCCTCTCCTTACACTGGTCCTACTGGAGGTCTTGCTGAGCGTCGTGAGCCTGCGTCTCGTCCCGCGTCGCCGGTTCGTGCTGCTCGCGCTAGTGGTCGCGGTTCGCGTCAGCGTCCTCCTCCTGTCCCTGGCACGCACCGGATGTCTCTGCGTCCGTCCACTGCTCCTCTGCGTGCCCCTTTGCCTTCTCCTCCTGAGTCCTCTCTTCCTGCGCTTGCCGACCCTGAGTCGGACTCTCTTCGCGCTGCCAGTCCTACTGTCACGCGGTTGCTTGCTACTGTCGTCACTGACCCCTCTTTTGAGTCCACTGCTGCGTCTGCTCTAGTCGCTGAGCTCGTTGACTTTGCTGCTCGCTGTCGTCTCGACTACGCTGCTAGTCTTGTTGCTGAGTCTGCGTCTGTCTGTCCTCCGTCCGTCGGGGGTGAGTGTGCTCTTGGCACGGACGTCCTAGAGGACAGGCAGGAGGAGTTACAGTGTCTAGCGGCTGCTTCACCTCATCTCGCGTCTGTACTGCTTGCCCCTGAGGGAGACCCGGATGCACTAGACATCCCGACTCCGCGTTCTTACGCGGAGGCCGTAGAGGGTCCCTACTCCTCTCAGTGGCAGGCAGCTATGGATGC
The DNA here is from genome assembly GCA_948144175.1 of Closterium sp. NIES-65. Classification (NCBI taxonomy): domain Eukaryota; kingdom Viridiplantae; phylum Streptophyta; class Zygnematophyceae; order Desmidiales; family Closteriaceae; genus Closterium; species Closterium sp. NIES-65. The sequence goes on from CANXME010002574.1 coordinate 82,805, forward strand.
AGAGATGGCTTCCTGGAAGTCCACAGGCACCTACGTTGACGCGGTTCCCCCTCCTGGGGCGAACATCGTCAGTGGCATGTGGATCTTCAGGGTGAAGCGGCCGCCGGGCTCTCCACCTGTCTTCAAGGCACGGTACGTTGCTCGTGGCTTCAGTCAGCGGCAGGGAGTTGACTACTTTCAGACCTTCTCTCCCACCCCGAAGATGACCACTCTTCGGGTGCTGCTGCACATAGCCGCTCAGCGCGACTACGAGCTTCACTCTCTCGACTTCAGCACTGCGTTCCTGCAGGGTAGCCTGCACGAGGAGATCTGGCTGCGCCGTCCACCTGACTTCACTGGGACTTTCCCTCCTGGCACCCAGTGGAGCCTCCGACGGCCAGTCTACGGTCTCCGCCAGGCACCGCGTGAGTGGCACGACACACTGAGGACTACGCTTGCGGCTCTTGGGTTTGCTCCTTCTACTGCTGACCCGTCGCTGTTTCTGCGCACCGACACTTCACTGCCGCCGTTCTACATCCTCGTGTACGTCGACGACTTGGTCTTTGCCACAGCGGACACTGCTGGACTCGCCTACGTGAAGTCCGAACTGCTGAAGAGACACACGTGCACAGACCTGGGTGAACTGCGCAGCTACCTTGGCTTGCAGATCACTCGGGACAGAGCACGCCGCACCATTACCTTGACTCAGTCACACATGGTGGAGCAGGTCCTTCAGCGCTTTGGCTTCACGTACTCCTCGCCTCAGGCCACTCCTCTGCCTACTCGCCACTCACTCTCAGCTCTGCCTTCGGATGAGTCCGTAGAGTCGAGTGGTCCGTATGCAGAGCTTGTTGGCTGCCTCATGTACCTGATGACCTGCACACGACCTGACCTTGCATACCCTCTGAGCATTCTTGCATGCTATGTTGCTCCTGGGAGACACAGACCAGAGCACATGGCTGCAGCGAAGAGGGTATTGCGCTACCTGTGCAGTACGTCGGGCATGGGGCTAGTGCTTGGAGGGCGGAGTCCAGTGGTCCTTACCGGCCACGCGGACGCTTCTTGGGCTGACGACCAGGCTACGCAGCGGTCGTCACAGGGTTACACCTTCAGCCTTGGTTCCGGCTCTGTCTCGTGGCGGTCTACTCGCTCGTCTTCGGTTCTCGGCTCCAGTTGTGAGGCTGAGATCTACGCCGGGGCCATGGCTGCACAGGAGCTTCGCTGGCTCACCTACCTGCTGACTGACCTTGGAGAGCCACCTCGTTCTCCTCCAGTGCTGTACGTAGACAACAAGGCCATGCTGGCCTTGTGTCGAGAGCAGCGCTTGGAGCACAGAACGAAGCACATTGCTCTCCGCTACTTCCTTGCTCGTGAGCTGCAGCAGCGTGGTCAGTTGCGACTTGCGTACGTGGCCCCTGAGGCCAACACTGCTGATGTGTTCACCAAGGCACTCGCGCCTTGTGACCATCAGCGCTTCTGCACCCAGCTGGGTCTTGTGCCTGTCTTGCCTCACTTGCTCTCCTCTTGACTTCACTTGTACTGTAACATATATATATACCTGCTCTTGCTTGTCTAGTTTTATATATATGTCTGTACTCCTGCATGTGAACTGGCCTCTGGCCCTGCTCGTGTGCTCGGACTGTGTGGTGACTTTGTGATCCACCCTGAGCTTGCTTTGCTTTGCTTGACTGGTCTTGTGACCCCTTGTTCTCCCCCACTTTGCCTATGGGGGTGTGTCAAACATTCTATATGTTCTGCTTGTGTAGGCTACAGTGGGTTAGCCTATAGGGGGTACACAATTCTAGGGTTTCCTACTTGTACTCATTTCACTGCTAGTTCATTCATTCCTGTTCGCTTATTCTCACAATAGGGCATCCGCCAGACCTTGACGCTTCCGGCCTCTCCACAGCAAGATGGGATTGCTGAGCGCCGCATTGGCATGGTCATGAACGTCGCGCGTACGTCCATGATGCATGCGGCTGCCCCCCATTTTCTGTGGCCGTTTGCGGTTCAGTACGCCGCGCATCAGCTCAACCTTCAGCCCCGGGTCTCCTTGCCAGAGACCTCCCCTGCCTTGCGGTGGACAGGGAAGGTTGGCGATGCGTCTGCGTTTCGGGTCTGGGGATCTCGGGCGTTTGTCCGCGACTTGTCTGCGGACAAGCTGTCCCCCCGTGCTGTTCCCTGTGTCTTCCTTTGGCTTCCCCCCTGACGCGCCTGGCTGGCAGTTTTACCACCCCACCACGCGCCGTGTTCTGTCCTCCCAGGACGTCACCTTTGACGAGTCGGTGCCTTACTACCGTCTCTTCCCCTACCGCACTGCGCCCCTCCCCCCGCCGCCGCTCTTCCTTGCGCCAGGTGCTACCCGGGTAGACCCCCTCCCTCCTCAGGGTCCTGCCCCTTCAGGTGTGTCCCAGGTAGACGCAATCGAGCCTGTTGAGGTAGCTGTTGAATCTGGTGCTGCTAGAGGTGCTGAGCCTGCGGGTGCCGGGTCTGTTGGTGCCTGGTCTGGGGGTGCTGAGTCTGGGGGTGCTGAGACAGGGGGTGCTGAGCCTGGGGGTGCTGAGTCTGGGGGTGCTGAGCCTGGGGGTGCTGAGCCTGGGGGTGCGGAGCCTGGGGGTGCTGGGTCTGCTCGTGTGGCCGCCGGCGGTGCTTCGTCGAGGCGGGAGCCGCTCTCTCCACAGGAGCTGCGCGAGTGGTTCGCCCTTCGCTGGAGACGTGCTGCTGAGTCTGGGGGTGCTGCTGGAGCTGCTGTCGGTGCTGGTGCTGCTGGAGGTGGAGCTGCTGGGGGTGTTGGCGCTGGTGTTTCTCCTGGTGCTGGTGCGTCTAGTGGTGCTGCTGAGGCAGCTGGTACTGACGGTCCTACTGGAGTTGGTGCTGCTGGAGCTGGAGCTACTAGGGGTGTTGGCGCTGGCGGTGCTGCTGGCGCTGGTGCTCGTGGGGGTGCTGGAGTTGGCGCTGTTGGAGCTGGGGGTGCTACTGGCGCTGGTGCTGCCGCTGGGGGTACTGGTGCCGTTCTTGCTGGTTCTGGAGGCGCTGTGCGGCCGAGGCAGTACTTCGTTCCGCTCCTGGAGCAGGTTCTTGGTCTCCCGCCCTCTACAGGTCCTGCTCCTCCCTTAGAGTGTCCACAACCTGTCCAGTCGCAGTCACAGTTACAGCCCGCCTCCCCTCTACGTGCTCCTTCTCCCTACACTGGTCCTACTGGAGGTCCTGCTGAGCGTCGTAAGCCTGCGTCTCGTCCTGCGTCGCCTGTTCGTGCTGCTCGTACTAGTGGTCGTACTGCACGTCCGCGTCCTCCTGCGGTCCCCGGCACACACCAGATGGCACTGCGTCCTTCCACTGCTCCTCTGCGTGTCCCGTTGCCGTCTCCTTCAGAGTCCTCTCTTCCTTCTCTTGCTGACCCGGAGTCTGACTCCCTTCGTGCTGCTAGTCCTTCGGTCACGCGCCTTCTTGCCACTGTCGTCACTGACCCTTCCTTTGAGTCCGCTGCTGCGTCTGCTCTAGTTGCTGAGCTTGTCGACTTCGCTGCTCGCTGTCGTCTCGACTACGCTGCCAGTCTCGTTGCTGAGTCTGAGTCTGTCTGTCCTCCGTCCGTCGGGGGTGAGTGTGCTCTTAGCACGCACGTCCTTGAGGACAGGCAGGAGGAGTTCCAGTGCTTTGCGACTGCTTTGCCCCATCTCGTGTCCACGCTGATTGCCCCTGAGGGAGACCCGGATGCACCAGACATCCCGACTCCTCGATCGTACGCTGAGGGGATCGAGGGTCCCTACTCCTCACAGTGGCAGTCGGCCATGGACGCAGAGATGGCTTCCTGGAAGTCCACAAGCACCTACGTCGACGAGGTTCCCCCACCTGGGGCGAACATCGTCAGTGGGATGTGGATCTTCAGGGTGAAGCGGCCGCCGGGCTCTCCGCCTGTCTTCAAGGCGCGTTACGTGGCTCGAGGCTTCAGTCAGCGGCAGGGAGTTGACTACTTTCAGACCTTCTCTCCCACCCCGAAGATGACCACTCTTCGGGTGCTGCTGCACATAGCCGCTCAACGCGACTACGAGCTTCACTCTCTTGACTTCAGCACAGCTTTCCTACAGGGCAGCCTGCACGAGGAGATCTGGCTGCGCCGCCCTCCTGGCTTCACTGGGTCGTTTCCTCCTAGTACCCAGTGGAGCCTCCGGCGGCCAGTCTACGGTCTCCGCCAGGCGCCCCGTGAGTGGCACGACACACTGAGGACTACACTTGCGGCTCTTGGGTTTGCTCCTTCTACAGCCGACCCGTCGCTGTTTCTACGCACCGACACCTCTTTGCCGCCGTTCTACATCCTCGTGTACGTCAACGACTTGGTTTTTGCCACAGCTGACACTGCTGGACTCGCCCACGTGAAGTCCGAGCTGCAGAAGAGACACACGTGCACAGACCTGGGTGAAATGCGCAGCTACCTTGGCTTGCAGATCACCCGGGACAGAGCACAGCGCACCATTACCCTGACTCAGTCACACATGGTGCAGCAGGTCCTTCAGCGCTTCGGCTTCACGTACTCCTCGCCTTAGGCCACTCCTCTGCCTACTCGCCACTCGCTCTCAACTCTGCCTTCGGATGAGTCCGTAGAGTCGAGTGGCCCGTACCCAGAGCTTGTTGGCTGCCTCATGTACCTGATGACCTGCACACGACTTGACCTTGCATACCCTCTTAGCATCTTGGCACGCTATGTTGCTCCTGGGAGACACAGACCAGAGCACATGGCTGCAGCGAAGAGGGTGTTGCGCTACGTGTGCAGTACGTCGGGCATGGGGCTAGTGCTTGGAGGGCGACGTCAAGTAGTCCTTACAGGTCACGCTGACGCTTCTTGGGCTGACGACGAGGCTACGCAGCGGTCGTCACAGGGTTACACCTTCAGCCTTGGCTCCGGCTCTGTTTCGTGGCGGTCTACCCGCTCGTCTTCTGTTCTCGTCTCCAGCTGTGAGGCTGAGATCTACGCAGGGGCCATGGCTGCACAGGAGTGTGGTCAGCTCCGCCTCACCTACGTGGCCTCTGAGGCCAACACTGCTGATATCTTCACCAAGGCCCTTCCGCCTTGTGATCATCAGCGCTTCTGTACTGTGCTAGGTCTTGTGCCTACCTGGCCTCACTTGCTCACTTCTTGATCTTGTTTGTACTGTATTCTTTCTATACCTGCCCTTGCTTGTTTTACCTTTATATATATGACCTTGCATGTGAACTGGCCTTGTGGCCTTACTCTTGTGCTCGGACTATGTGGTGACTTTGTGATCCACCCTGAGCTTGCTTTGCTTTGCTTTGCTTGACTGGTCTTGTGACCACTTGTTCTCCCCCACTTTGCCTATGGGGGTGTGTCAGAACATTATAGCTTATACATTTGTGTAGGCTGTAGTGGGGTAGCCCACAAGAGGTACAACCCAATTAGGGTTAGTACTTGTACCCAACTGTTTCATAGTTCATTCATTCCATTCTCACTTCTCGTCATAGTTGTCAACGACCCATGATATTGTTCGATAGATCTTGCTCTTATGGCGTATTTAGAAGCCTACGCACGTCAAATGCTAATTTTCCTCCTAGAAATTGCTTCATATGGGTCTTATTCTTGGATGCTATTCTTGTACTTTTTGATATGGCTACTAGTTTATGCTGTACTTGTCCCTGTCATTCATTTCTTCCTTCGTTCCTTTCTTTCATATGTACATACTCCTTTTTTCTCTTCCAATCTTTATCGTCGTATATCATCCGTCATGTAACCTATATGTCTGTTTGGTTCCATTCTCTGTAAGTTCCTTTCCTTCACGGCTTCTTTTTCTCCCAATCCGTTTTTGTACTCCCTTAGTCTTGCATATTTCGCTTTCACTCCGTTATGTCTGTTTTGGATACATCTTTTAGTATAGTGTCCGTTCTTGCATAGCATGTTAAACAGCATGTTTCGGTATGTCTCATATTTAGCAGTTTCACCTTTACTTTCTTCTCGACCTCCTTCACTTGATATTTAAGTACGTATGATTTCTGTTATTTGTTTTTCCCTTTTCGCGTTTTCTTGTCGCTGTGGATGCTTTTCGTCCTACATACTCTCATTATTGCTTCAGTCATTTCGTCGTTCTTTGTTGCATATTTTCTGTCTTTCTTTTCTGTGGCCCCATCCTTATTTTCGTCTCCTGTTTTCATCTGTTATCTACTACAATGTTCCCCCTGTTATATGCCTACTCATTTTCATACTCCTGTGGACTTTGTAAACTAACTTTTGTTTACTTCTTTACTTGGAACGTATCACTTGCTTTATGAATTTATGCCTTCATTTGTATCGTAACATTTGAACATCTAGATATTGGTATACGGCATTGTTTAGGTCGTGTGCATTTCCTTGCTATCTGTGTTCAATAAGCCAGCTTGTGGAGTTGCTTTTCAAAGTTGGCATCAATATCTCCCTCCTTTGCCCCCCTCCCTTCTCTTTTCACCCTTTCTGTTTCTCCCTTTCCTCCCCCCCTAGGCTTTGGTGTACATTTCGGGAAGGCATGTTCAATTTTGGAAGTGGAAAGATAGCAGTTGTGATGCTTGTTTGTATGGTATTGTATTGTATTGATGTTTGATTGTTTTTACAGTTTGTGCATTGAGCTTTTGTGTTTGCGTGAATCTGTGTGATCTTGAATATGCATTTGTAAGTGTGTGTGTGGTGTGGTTGTATGCATTCATTCATATCCATTGCAATAACAATGCATGTCTGTGATTTTTAAAAAGGAAGCTCAGGTCTATTAATTCACAAAAGGTTCATTGGCGCACTCAGTGACTCGTGTGCGACCACTTCGAACTGGATTTGATAGAGTTGACTTCGTTTTTTGACTTCACAGATTGTGTTGTTTCATGTGGTAGTTGATTATTCAAAAACTAAGCTATTGACCTCCCCCCAATACTAGGCAAGGGATGCGGTAGCTTAGCTTTTGGGTTGTTAACTGTCAAACTCATATGCTATAGTCTGTGTAGGCTGTAGTGGGGTAGACAATATGGGGTACAACACTTCTAGGTTTTCCTACTTGTACCCACCTGCTTGCTAGTTCATTCATTCCTCATTTCTTCACATGGTATAGAGCAGGTTCCCTAGTGGGAACGCTTCCTTGGGCCCACCACTGAAACTTATTTTTTCTGACCGGAGCGACAGTCGCTCCTGCCCGAGGCGCGCCTTGTGGGCTGCCTTTCTGTCGACCTCTCTTAGAGGCCCCTCTCACGGCCCCTCGCGCCACCCTCAGCGGCCACGTCGCCGCCCCTAGCGGCCCCGTAGCCGCCCTTCCAGGCCCCTCGCGGCCCCTAGTGGCCCCGTCACCGCCCCTACCCGGCCCCGTCGCCGCCCCTAGCGGCCCTGTCGCCGCCCCTAGCGGCCTCGTTGCCGCCTCCCTACCTACGCGGCCCCGTTGCCGCCCCTATGCGGCCCCGTAGCCGCCCCTACGCGGCCCCGTTGCCGCCCCTAGCGGCCCCGTAGCCGCTCCCCTCCCTACGCGGCCCCGTAGCCGCCCCTACGCGGCCCCATCGCCACCCCTAGCGGCCCCGTCGCCGCCTCTAGCGGCCCCGTCGCCGCAAACCTCCCTACGCGGCCCCGTTGCCGCCCCTACGCGGCCCCGTCGCTGCCCCTACGCGGCCCCGTCGCCGCCCCTAGCGGCCCCGTAGCCGCTCCCCTCCCTACGCGGCCCCGTCGCCGCCCCTACGCGGCCCCGTCGCCGCCCCTACGCGGCCCCGTCGCCGCCCCTAGCGGCCCCGTCGCTGCCCCTAGCGGCCCCGTTGCCACTGACCTCCCTACGCGGCCCCGTTGCCGCCCCTACACGGCCTCGTCGCCGCCCCTACGCGGCCCCGACGCCGCTCCTAGCGGCCCCGTCGCCGCTCCCCTCCCTACGCGGCCCCGTCGCCGCCCCTACGCGGCCTCGTAGCCGCCCCTACGTGGCCACGTCGCCGCCCCTAGCGGCCCCGTCGCCGCTCCCCTCCCTACGCGGCCCCGTCGCCGCCCCTAGCGGCCCCGTCGCCGCCCCTTCCCGGCCCCGTCGCCGCCCCTAGCGGGCAGCCGAGTCGCCAAGCCGCCCCTTCCCACCCCTGCAGCTGCCGCGGAGCTCTCGCTCTACCGTCGTAGCGGCATCGCCGTTGCCGCCGTCGTACGCCTGCCCTTCTCGCCACAGGTGAGCACTGCCCTGCCCGTACTGCTGTTACTGCTGCTCTTTCTACTGCTACTGCTGCTCCTGGCGTGGCCAGATGCAGCTCCAGCGCCGCCCGCGTGAGTCCCTCACCCCCCAACAGCTTCGTGAGTGGTACGCTAGTTGGGGTTGTCGGGGTGGCCGTAGTGGGAGTCGTCCTGGAGTGAGTAGTTCCGCAGCTGCTTGTAGTGGCAGGATGCAGCTCCAGCGTCGCCCGCGTGAGTCCCTCACCCCCCAACAGCTTCGTGAGTGGTACACCAGTTGGGGTTGTCGGGGTGGCAGTAGTGGGAGTCGTCCTGGAGTGGGTAGTTCGGGAGTTTCTTGTAGTGGCCCGGTGCAGCAGCAGCGTTGTCCGCGCGAGACTCTTTCACCCCAGCAGCTTTGTGTGTGGTACGCTAAGAGTGGAGGGTCGCTGAGTACTGCTCGTTGCCCGTACGTTATTAGCACGGGTGTTCGGTCTGGTCAGACTTGCGGGACGCGAGGTCACACAGAGTCTGAGCCATACTTGGCGTCTGAGCCATACTTGGCGTACAGAGTTTGGCGACGACGCTGAGCTCCCCGACTGGGTGGAGCTGCTTAGGTAGAGGGTAGATATCTTTGCTCTTGACTATGATGCTATTCTCATTGCAATGTATGCATTGTCTACTAGTGCCGAGGGAGTCTGTCACCTGTGTGTGCCGCCTGACCCCGGTATCCAGTCTGCTGCTCTAGGTGCTGGTGAGGCTGCTGCTCTAGGTGCTAGTGCGTCTGCTGCCCCAGGTGCTGGTGAGTTTGCTCTCTCAGGTACCACGTCGGCTCAGGCCTTACACACCTTCACCCTTGACTCGGGTGCTTCCCGCTCCTTCTTTCGAGACCGCACCACGCTTACGCCGCTTAGTCGGCCGGTTGCGGTCTCCCTGGCGGACCCCTCTGGGGGTCCTGTCCTTGCTAGCTTCTCCACTGTCTTACCGTGCCCGGCAGCCCCCTCTAGCACCCTGTCAGGTCTCTACCTCCCCTCGTTCTCTACGAACTTGGTGAGTGGAGCTGATCTACAGGATAGGGGGGTTGACCAGTTCACTCCAGCGAGTCAGCGGGTGACCCACTGCACGTGTGCTCGGACAGGCCGACACTTGGCCACGTTCACCCGTCGGCCGGGGTCGAGCATGTACACACTTACTACTGAGTCTCCTCCGACTGCTGAGTCTGATCAGGTAGCTGCGTCGAGTCAGGTGTTTGCTGCAGCGTCCAGGTCTAGTCCTGAGTCTGCTCCCTGCTCGTGTCATCTCCTGTCCCACGAGACTCTCCTTTGGCACCACCGCCTTGGTCACCCCTCCCTGCCTCGTCTCCAAGGCATGGCCTCCCGTGTCCTTGTCTCTGGTCTTCCCCGGTCTCTCCCTCCCCTACCTCCGGGGCCTGCCCCTACCGGCGTCCCCTGCGTCGAGGGGCGACAGCGCGCCGCCCCTCACTCCTCCGAGTTTCCTCCGACAGAGGCTCCGCTGCAGACTCTTCATATGGACGTGTGGGGCCCCGCTCGCATCCGTGGACAGGGGCACGAGCGTTACTTCCTGTTGGTGGTTGACGACTACTCCCGTTACACCACAGTCTTCCCCTTGTGCAGCAAGGGTGACGTCACTGAGGTAATGATCGACTCGATCCGCGCAGCTCGTCTCCAGCTCAGAGAGAGTTTCGGCTCGGACTTTCCTGATCTGCGTCTGCACTCTGACAGAGGCGGGGAGTTTTCCTCTGCCCGTCTGGGAGCCTTCTGTCGTGCACGAGGCATCCGTCAGACCTTCACGCTTCCGCCCTCTTCACAGCAAAATGGGATTGCTGAACGCCGCATTGGCATGGTCATGGACGTCGCTCGTACGTCCATGATCCATGCGGCTTGCCCCCCTTTTCTGTGGCCGTTTGCGGTTCAGTACGCAGCGCATCAGCTCAACCTTCAGCCTCGGATCTCCTTACCTGAGACCTCCCCCACCTTGCGGTGGACGGGGAAGGTTGGCGATGCGTCTGCGTTTCGGGTCGGGGAATCTCGAGCGTTTGTCCGCGACTTGTCTGCGGACAAGCTGTCCCCCCGTGCTGTTCCCTGCGTCATCCTTGGCTTCCCCCCTGACGCGCCTGGGTGGCAGTTTTACCACCCCACCTCGCGCCGCGTTCTCTCTTCCCAGGACGTAACCTTTGACGAGTCGGTGCCTTACTACCGTCTCTTCCCCTACCGCATTGCGCCCCTCCCCCCGCCGCCGCTCTTCCTTGCGCCAGGTCCTCCCCCGGTAAACCCCCTCCCCCCTCAGGGTCCTGCCCCGTCAGGTGTGTCCCAGGTAGACGCAGTCGAGCCTGTCGAGGTAACTATTGACTCTGGTGCTGCTCGAGGTGCTGTGCCTGCGGGTGCCGGGTCTGGGGGTGCGGAGCTTGGGGGTGCTGAGTCTTGGGGTGCTGAGCCTGGGGGTTCTGAGCCTGGGGGTGCGGAGCCTGGGGGTGCTGGGTCTGCTCGTGTGACCTCTCGCGGTGCTTCGTCGAGGCGGGAGCCGCTCTCTCCGCAGGAGGTGCGCGAGTGGTTTGCCCGGCGCTGGAGCCGTGCTGCTAGAGCTGGAGGTACTACTGTTGCTGCTGGTCCCGGAGGTGCTCGTACTGGCGGTACTGGAGCTGCTGGGGCTGGGGGTTCTGCTGGAGGTACTGCTGGAGCTGCTGGCGGTACTGGAGCTGACGGTCCTACTGGAGTTGGTGCTGCTGGAGCTGCTGGAATTACTGGAGCTGGAGCTTCCGGGGGTGTCGGCGCTGGTGGTTCTACTAGCACTGGTGGTTTTGCTGGCGCTGGTGCGTCTGAGGGTGCTGGAGTTGGCGCTGTTGGCGCTGGCGGTGCTGCTTACACTGGTGCTGCCGCTGGGGGTACTGGTGCTGTCCCTGCTGGTTCTGGAGGCGCTGCGCGGCCGCGGCCGTACTTCGTTCCGCTACTTGAGCAGGTTCTTGGTCTCCCGCCCTTTGTTGGTCCTCCTCCTCCCTTAGAGTGCCCACAGCCTGTCCAGTCGCAGTCACAGTTACAGCCCGCCTCCTCCTTCTCCCTACACTGGTCCTACTGGAGGTCTTGCTGAGCATCGTGAGCCTGCGTCTCGTCCTGCGTCGCGTGTTCGTGCTACTCGCACTTGTCGTCGTGCTCCGCGTCCGCGTCCTCCTGCGGTCCCAAGCACCCACCAGATGGCACTGCGTCCGTCCACTGCTCCTCTGCGTGTCCCGTTGCCGTCTCCTCCAGAGTCCTCTCTTCCTGTCCTTGCTGACCCGGAGTCTAACTCTCTCCGTGCTGCCAGTCCTACTGTCACGGGTCTCCTGGCTACTGCTGTCACTGACCCTTCCTTTGAGTCCACTGCTGCGTGTGCCTTAGTTGCTGAGCTTGTCGACTTTGCTGCTCGCTGTCGTCTAGACTACTCTGCTAGTCTTGTTGCTGAGTCTGCGTCTGTCTGTCCTCCGTCCGTCGGGGGTGAGTGTGCTCTTAGCACGGACGTCCTTGAGGACAGGCAGGAGGAGTTCCAGTGTTTTGCTGCTGCTTTGCCTCATCTTGTATCCACGCTGATTGCCCCTGAGGGAGACCAGGATGCACGAGACATCCCGACTCCCTGATCGTACGCTGAGGCGATCGAGGGTCCCTACTCCTCTTAGTGGCAGTCAGCCATGGACGCAGAGATGGCTTCCTGGAAGTCCACAGGCACCTACGTCGACGAGGTTCCCCCACCTGGGGCGAACATTGTGAGTGGCATGTGGATTTTCAGGGTGAAGCGGCCGCCGGGTTCTCCGTCTGTTTTCAAGGCGCGTTTTGTGGCTCAAGGCTTCAGACAGCGCCAGGGAGTTGACTATCTTCAGACCTTCTCTCCCACCCCGAAGATGACCACTCTTCGGGTGCTGCTGCACATAGCCGCTCAGCGCGACTACGAGCTTCACTCTCTTGACTTCAACACTGCTTTCCTACAGGGCAGCCTGCACGAGGAGATCTGGTTGCGCCGCCCTCCTGGCTTCACTGGGTCGTTTCCTCCTGGTACCCAGTGGAGCCTCCGGCGGCCAGTCTACGGTCTCCGCCAGGCGCCCCGTGAGTGGCACGACACACTGAGGACTACACTTGCGGCTCTTGGGTTTGCTCCTTCTACTGCTGACCCGTTGCTGTTTCTACGCACCGACACCTCTTTGCCGCCGTTCTACATCCTCGTGTACGTCAACGACTTGGTCTTTGCTACTCCTGACACTGCTGGACTCGCCCACGTGAAGTCCGAGCTACAGAAGAGACACACGTGCACAAACCTGGGTGAACTGCGCAGCTACCTTGGCTTGCAGATCACTCGGGACAGAGCACAGCGCACCATTACCCTGACTCAGTCACACATGGTGCAGCAGGTCCTTCAGCGCTTCGACTTCACGTACTCCTCGCCTCAGGCCACTCCTTTGTCTACTCGCCACTCGCTCTCAGCTCTGCCTTCGGATGAGTCCGTAGAGCCGAGTGGCCCGTACCCAGAGCTTGTTGGCTGCCTCATGTACCTGATGACCTGCACTCGACCTGACCTTGCCTACCCTCTTAGCATCTTGGCACGCTATGTTGCTCCTGGCAGACACCGACCAGAGCACATGGCTGCAGCGAAGAGGGTGTTGCGCTACTTGTGCAGTACGTCGGGCATGGGGCTAGTGCTTGGAGGGCGACGTCGAGTGGTCCTCACAGGTCACGCAGACGCTTCTTGGGCTGACGACCAGGCTACGCAGCGGTCGTCACAGGGTTACACCTTCAGCCTTGGTTCCGGCTCTGTTTCGTGGCGGTCTACCCGCTCGTCTTCTGTTCTCGGCTCAAGCTGTGAGGCCGAGATCTATGCGGGGGCCATGGCTGCACAGGAGTTACGCTGGCTCACCTACCTGCTGACTGACCTAGGAGAGGCGCCTCGTTCTCCTCCAGTTCTGTACGTAGACAACAAGGCCATGCTGGCCTTGTGTCGGGAGCACAGACTGGAGCACAGAACGAAGCACATTGCTCTTCGCTACTTCCTTGCTCGTGAGCTGCAGCAGCGTGGTCAGCTGCGCCTTGCTTACGTGGCCTCTGAGGCCAACACTGCTGATATCTTTACCAAGGCACTTCTGCCTGGTGATCATCAGCGTTTCTGTACGATGTTAGGTCTTGTGCCTACTTGGCCTCACTTGCTCACTTCTTGACCTTGCTTGTACTGTGATCTTTCTATACCTGCACTTGCTTGTTTACCTTTATATATGATCTTGCATGTGAATTGGCCTTTTGGCCTTGCTCTTGTGCTCGGATTGTGTGGTGACGTTGTGATCCACCCTGAGCTTGCTTTTCTTTGCTTGACTGGTCTTGTGACCTCTTGTTCTTAGTCACGGTGAGCAGCGACGTGCAGTAGAACCCGAAGAGTGGTCATCTTCGGGGTCGGGGAGAAGGTCTGAAAGAAGTCAACTCCCTGTCGCTGACTGAAGCCACGAGCCACGTAGCGCGCCTTGAAGACAGGCGGAGAACCCGGCGGCCGCTTCACCCTGAAGATCCACATGCCACTGACAATGTTCGCCCCAAGAGGGGGAACACCGTCAACGTAGGTGCCTGTGGACTTCCAGGAAGCCATCTCTGCGTCCATGGCTGACTGCCACTGAGAGGAGTAGGGACCGGCCATCGCCTCTGAGTAAGAGCGTGGGGTCGGGATGTCTAGAGCATCCGGGTCTCCCTCAGGGGCAACAAGCATGGACACGAGATGGGGCAAAGCGGCGGCAAAGCACTGGAACTCCTCCTGCCTGTCCTCAAGGACGTCCGTGCCAAGAGCACAGTCACCCCCGACGGACGGAGGACAGGCAGACGCAGACGCAGCAGACGCGGACTCAGCAGACTCAGCAGACTCAGCAACAAGACTGGCAGCGTAGTCCAGACGACACGCAGCAGCAAAGTCGACCAGCTCAGCAACTAGGGCAGACGCAGCAGCGGACTCAGAGGAAGGGTCAGTGACAAGAGTAGCAAGAAGACGCGTGACAGTAGGACTGGCAGCACGGTGAGAGTCCGACTCCGGGTCGGCAAGAGTAGGAAGAGAAGACTGAGGAGGAGAAGGCAAAGGGGCACGCAGAGGAGCAGTGGACGGACGCAGAGACATCTGGTGTGTGCCAGGGACAGGAGGAGGACGCTGACGAGAAGCACGACCACTAGTGCGAGCAGCTCGGATTGGCGACACAGGGTGGGACGCAGGCTCACGACGCTCAGCAAGACCTCCAGTAGGACCAGCGTAGGGAGAAGGAGAAGGCAGAGGAGAGGCGGGCTGTAACTGTGACCGTGACGGGACAGGCTGCGGACACTCTACGGGAGGAGAAGGACCAGTGGAAGGCGGGAGACCAAGAACCTGCTGAAGGAGCGGAACGAAGTACGGCCGAGGCCGCGCAGCACCGCCAGAGACAGCAGGGACAGCACCAACACCTCCAGAGGCAGCACCAGCACCAGTAGCAGCTCCAACTCCAGCACCACCAGCAGCTGCAGAAGTATCCGCAGTAGGACCGACAGTCGTAGCCTCAGCGCCAGCACCCGCAGCAGCTCCAGCTCCAGAGGCACCACCGGGCCCGGCAGCTCCAGTACCCTCAGTACGAGCACCTCCGGGACCCGTGGTACCAGCTCCCTCGGCAGCAACGGAACCTCCAGCACCCGCAGTACCCCCGGCTCCAGCAGCTCGCCTCCAGCGCCGGGCAAACCACTCACGCAGCTCCAGAGGAGAGAGCGGCTCGCGGCGCGAAGAACGGTCTGGAGAACCACCAGGAACAGAAGCAGCAGGCGCAGCACTCCCAGACGCAGAACCCCCAGGCTCAGCACCCCCAAGCACAGCACCCCCAGGCTTAGCACCCCCAGGCACAGCACCCCCAGGCTCAGTACCCCCAGGCTCAGCACCCCCAGGCTCAGCACCCCCGGTCGCAGCACCCCCAGGCTCAGTACCCCCAGGCTCAGCACCCCCAGTCTCAGCACCCCCAGTCTCCGCACCCCCAGTCTCAGCACCCCGAGGCTCCGCACCCGCAGCAGCACCAGAGTCACCAGTGACCTCGACAGGCTCGACCGCGTCTACCTGAGACACACCTGAAGGGGCAGGACCCTGAGGGGGGAGGGGGTCTACCGGGGGGGGACCTGGGACCAGGAAGAGGGGCGGGGGGGGGAGGGACGGAGTGCGGTAGGGGAAGAGCCGGTAGAAGGGAACCGACTCGTCGAACGTGACGTCCTGGGAGGACAGAACACGACGAGAGGTGGGGTGGTAAAACTGCCACCCAGGTGCGTCAGGGGGGAAACCCAGGAAGACGCAAGGAGCAGCACGAGGGGACAGCTTGTCCGCAGACAAGTCGCGGACAAACGCCCGAGATCCCCAGACACGGAACGCCGACGCATCGCCAACCTTCCCCGTCCACAGCAAAGCTGGGGAGGTCTCCGGTCTGGAGACCGTGGGCTGAAGGTTGATCTGATGCGCGGCGTACCGAACCGCAAACGGCCACAGAAAATGGGGGGCAGCCGCATGCACCATGGACGTACGGGCGACGTCCATGACAATGCCGATGCGGCGCTCAGCAATCCCATTCTGGTGTGGACAGTCCGGAAGCGTGAAGATCTGGCGGATGCCTCGTGCCTGACAGTAGGCTCGCAGAAGGCCAGAGGAGAACTCTCCGCCTCTGTCCGAGTGCAGACGCAAAACAGGAAAGTCCGAGCCGAAACTCCGCCTGAGCTGGAGACGAGCTGCGCTGATCCAGTCGATCAACACCTCAGTGACCTCACCCTTGCTGCGCAAGGGGAAGACTGTGGTGTAACGCGAGTAGTCGTCAACCACCAGCAGGAAGTAGCGCTCGTGACCCTGTCCACGGACGCGGGCTGGGCCCCACACGTCCATGTGAAGCGTGTGCATTGGGGCCTCCGTCGGAGGAAACGGGGAGGAGTGAGGGGTAGCCCGCAGTCGACCCTCGACACAGGGGACACAGGGAGGGCCAGGCCCCGGAGGAACGGGAGGGAGGGAGCGGGAAAGGCCAGAGACAAGAAGGCGAGAGGCCATGCCCCGGAGACGAGGCAGGGAGGGGTGACCCATCCTATGGTGCCACAGGAGGGTTCGTGGGACAGGAGGCGACACGAGCAGGGGTCAGACTCAGGACCAGACCTGGACGCTGCAGCAAACACCTGACCCGACGCAGCTACCTGACCAGACGCAGGAGGAGGAGACGGAACAGTGAGTGTGTGCAGGCTCGACCCCGGCCCACGTGTGAACGTGGTCAAGTGTCGACCCGTGTCCGCGTCCGTGCAGTGGGTGTCCCGTCGGCGTGCAGGGGTGAACTGGTCGACCCCTGCATCCTGTAGGTCAGCACCCGCCACCAAGTTCGTAGAGAACGAGGGGAGGTAGAGACCGGACAGGGCGCCAGACGGGACCGCAGGGCACGGCAGGACAGTGGAGTAGCGAGCCAGAACAGGACCCCCAGAGGGGTCCGCCAGGGAGACCGCCACTGGCCGACTAAGCGGCGTGAGTGTGGTGCGGTCTCGATAGAAGGAGCGAGACGCCCCTGAGTCAAGAGTGAAGGTGAGAGAGGGCGGAGCCGACGCAGTACCTGAGAGAGCAGACTCACCAGCACCTGAGGACACAGACTCACTGGCACCTAGAGCGACAGCCTCACCAGCACCTGGAGCAGCAGCCTCAACAGCACCTAGAGCCGCAGTACCAATGCCCGGGTCGGGCTCGAAACACGGGTAACAGTCACCCTCCTCACTAATAGTCACAGCATACATGGCAGCAAGAATAGCATCAAAGTCAAGATCAAAGATAGCTACTCCTGCCCTAGACAGCTGGTCCCAGCGAGGGATCTCAGAGGCGTCAGGAAACTGGCGGCGCCAAGCGTCAGTCAGGCGGCCGAAGCAGCGCTGGGCGGGGTGTGGACCACCACACGGCTCACCCGCACGGTCGCCCGTGCGCAAGACGTAGGTGCACGGACCAGTCCCCCCACCCCTCTGACGTGCAGCGTACCACTCACGGAGCTGCTGCGGGGAGAGGGTCTCCTGACCACGCTGCTGCCGCTGCTGTTGGCGCTGACCGCCACCGGAGCCACTCCTCTGCGACGAGCCACGACCTCCTCCGCCGCCTCCTCCGCCGCCGCCGCCACCACCTCCGCTGCCACCGCCACTCCCACCGTCGCTGCCGCCACCGCCGCCTCCGCCTCCACTCCCACCACCACCGCCGCTGCCACCCCCGCCTCCACTGCCGCCGCTGACACCTCCACTCCCGACACCACTCCCGCTACCACCCCCACCTCCTCCGCTGCCTCCACCGCCGCTCCCACCGCCCCCGCCGCCTCCACCACCGCTCCTGCCCCCTTTGCCCTTGCCAGAGCGACGTCTCCCACTGGGGGCAGACGCCGCACCGACCGACTCAAAACCAACTAGGTCGGCCGTAGCAGCAGAGGCGACAGAGGGCAGGAGGGGGGAGGGGGAACACCCCTCAAAGATGGGGGTGCGCGGGTCACCACGAGAGGCCCCTACAGCGAGAATGCTCTTCTCGGCTGCTAGGAGGGACTTCTCGAGGAGGTTAACAGTGAGAGTGGTGGGGCAGACTGAGAGTAAGTCGTCCCTGACTCCGCGGAGGGAGTCAGGGAGGCGGGTGACAATGTAGTAGAGAGTGAAGTACTGGGGGGGGGGGGTTCTTGGCGCAGAACTCAGCAGGAAGCGCAGCGCGGAAGCGAGCGTCACTAGTGCGCAGGTGGGTAATGAGGTCGGCGACTGTGGCAAAAGAAGCAAGGTCAGGAAAGAGGTACGGTAGCATGAGGCGGCTCAGTGCAGCAGTGGCAGGGGTGGAGTAGCGTGCAATAACGGCGTCGTACAAGGTCTGAGCACTCTTGTACGACCCAAAGTGTGCACGCTCAGAGGGAGGGAGGTGGCGACGCACAGCAAGACGTGCAGCAGCATCGCGTGTGGCCCACTGTGAGCGAACAGTGGCATCCTCAGTAGCAGCAGGGGCGGGAGAGGCACCAGAAGTGAGGTCAAAGAGAGAGAGGCCGTCAGCTCTGTCACACTGTAGCAAAAGCAGCAGGTCGTCTACCCACACGTCAAAGTCGATGGCTCTGCCCTCAGCGTCGAAGGTGAGGACACTGGGGGTAGCCATGAGAGCAGTGGGGTAAGGGCAGTGCGCAGAGTAAAGCTCAGTGCTCACTAGACAGGGCAGTGCAGGCGGCTCGGGCGGCTCGGGCGGCTCGGGCGGCTCGGGCGGCTCGGCGGGTCGGCTGCTGGGCGGCTCGGGCGGCTCGGCGGCTCGGGCGGCTCGGGCGGCTCAGCTGCTGGGGCGGCTCGGCTGCTGGGGCGGCTCGGCTGCTGGGGCGGCTCGGTTGCTGGGGCGGCTCGGCTGCTGGGGCGGCTCGGCTGCTGGGGCGGCGCAGTTGCTGGGGCGGCGGGGCCGGGAGATGCAGCTGCGGGGCCGTTAGGGGTAGTGGCGGGGCCGGTAGGTGAAGCGGCGGGGCCGTCAGGTACAGCAGCGGGGCCGGCAGGTGAGACGGCGGGGCCTGCAGATGCAGCAGCGGGACCGTCAGGGGTAGCGGCGGGGCCGGTAGGTGCAGTGGCGGGGCCGTCAGAGGGGACTGCGGGGCCGTTAGGTGCAGCGGCGGGGCCGTCAGAGGGGACGGCGGGGCCGTCAGGTGCAGCGGCGGGGCCGTCTGAAGCAGCGGCGGGGCCGGCAGAGGGGACAGCGGGGCCGTCGGGTGCAGCGGCGGGGCCGGCAGAGGGGACGGCTGGGCCGTCAAGCGCAGCGGCGGGGCCAGCAGAGGGGACGGCGGGGCCGTCAAGCGCAGCAGAGGGGCCGGTAGAGGGGACGGCGGGGCCGTCGCAGGCGATCGCGGGGCCGTCAGAGACGGCGCCGGCGTCGCGAGGGTCAGAGGGGGGCGGCGCGCGACTGGAGGGCGGCACGCGCGACGCGGCGCGGCCGTCTAGGGGCGGCGCGACGAGGCCGCGTAGGTGGCGCGTCAAAAATTCGCGGGCGGCTCGACGCGATCGGGCCGCCAAAGGAAAAAAAAGGCCCAGCGCGACTCAGGCTAGGGCAGAGCGCGCTCCGGGCAGGACGGAATAGTAGGTGGGTCCTAGGAACAGTTCCCACTAGGGAACCTGCTCGATACCATGTTGAGATAGAGGTGAGGAAATGAGTGCACTATGAAATGAAACAAGTACAAGTACCAACCCTAATTGGGTTGTGCCCCCTATGGGCTACCCCACTACAGCCTAAATATATGCATCAGCAATATAATCATCTGACAAGTAGTCTACACTACAGGCTGTTACAAAAACAATATATAGAAATATATAGTATTCTTGACAGAAGGGGCAAACATCGAATCGTCACAATGCCTCGGATAGCCTCTAGTTCGTGGGTCTCTTGCTCTCTATAGCCAAATAAGGTCAATTTGGCTTTAAGGAAGAACTGACGGGGCATGAAATTGGCGAGGACTGTGTGTAATTGTCGAATAATATTCAGTCGAGATCAAACAAGAGGCGACGAAATCTTCTTAGGGTTGCGAAGCAACATTCGTAACATGCGTAAGAATTTTGAACGACTTTGATTTCTTTGTCGTTGTTTGATTGTAGTAAATTGTGCGATTTCCATGTTTTAAAATGATCATGAAATACAGATGTTTTGACATATAGTTGAGGACAGGTTACTAATTTTTTATGATAATGTGTATACGTGGTAGTTGCGTTTCATATAATTTCAGTTCTCAAACGTTTCTTTATGTGTTATGATTTGACAGGACTGTAATTAGAGCGAAATCCTGACGTCAGCAGTTTTTAACGCGCAAAACATCGAATAACGTCAGCAGCGTCGGCGGAAATTTGCGCGGAAATTTCTAACGGCGCTACTGGCGTCACGCGATTTTGTCTCGCGCGTGAAAGCTTGCTGACGTAAGTAGCGCGGAAATTTTTAACAGCGCTTCTGACGTCATGCATTCCGCGGTGTATAGTTTCCGTGCAGCTGGGGCCGTTTGGTCCTTCCAGGCTTAACTCAAGCAATAATTCGAATGATTTTTTTTTGGCAAAAGCAATGATCTGTAGGTCATATGTTGACAGTTTCTGGATCTGTTTTCAAGGTTCAGAGTGCTGTAAAAGACATTAATCACAAGTAGTAACTTCAAGTGCATTAAATGTTGGGCAGGCAATTGAAATAGAATGGAACAGAATGAAACGGAATGCAACAGAATGAAACAGAGTGAAACAGAATGAAACAGAAAAACACCATGAAACCGGGGCACCATCTCATGCCTTTGCTAGCATCTCCTTTTATTCTGTTCATTCATCTTGTCATTCTTCCTACTTGGTTGAATCTTCAATCCTAAGCATACTCTTTCCTTGTAAGTTAGTCTACACTTCTAGCACTCTCTGATTTCCTTCAAGTGTGTGTCCATCACTTTAGTATTCGAGGTAAGTGTTAGATTAATAACGTGCACTCCTTTTTGCCATCGAACCCCTATTTGCTCTCAATTTTACATACGTTCCCTCTCTCAGGTTATATTCTCTCTCTTTGCATTAATTTTAATTCTTGCTCCTTAAATTTCCCCTTTCATGTCTTTTATTTTCTACTTAGTTGTATCAGTTGGTTATTTTCTGTTTGCTTATTTTCCATTTCTTGTTGCTCTTGGGACTACAACCACAGGCACCCACTATCGTCTTACGTGGAGACGGATCTTTGATTCTGATCATCTGAAGGTACAATCCCTTGTGTTTTCACTTATTGTCTTAATATTTGTTCGTTATTTTTGTTTCAAATAACGCATGTCTTGTTGTGCCATGCTTGTATAATTTTACCTAACATTGAGAATGGTTTTTTGAATCGTTGCTGTCAACATTAGATCTATGTTCTTAGTATTGCTCCATATTCTCTACATTTTTTCTTGTCTCTATCTTTTTGTTTAGGCACTTGGATTCTTCTCTTCTGTAGCTGAAGTTTCTCCTTGGAAGTTATAGAGGTAACATGATTGTTTGAAGAACATGGTTATCGTTCTTTGTGTCAAACTCATATTATATAGCTTGTCTAGGCTATAATGGGGTAGACACTATGGGGTACAGTTTCCTAGGGTTTCCTACTTGTACCCAACCTTGTGCTAGTTCATTCATTCTTGTTTCTTCACATGGTATAGAGCTGGTTCCCTCGTGGGAACACTTCCTTGGGCCCACCACTAAAATTTTCTTTCTGACCGGAGCGTCAGTTGCTCCTGCCTGAGGCGCGTCTTTTTCGCCATCCTCCCAGGCCCTTAGTGGCCCCTAGCGACCTCATCGCCGCCCCTACGCGGCCCCGTTGCCGCCCCTACGCGGCCCCGTCGCCGCCCCTACGCGGCCCTTTCGCCGCCCCTAGCGGCCCCATCGCCGCCTCTCACCCTACGCGGCCCCGTCGCCGCCCCTACGCGGCCCCATCGCCGCCCCTAGCGGCCCCGTCGCCGCCCCTAGCGGCCCCGCCGCCGCCCCTAGCGGCCCCGTAGCCGCCTCTTTCCCTACGCGGCCCCGTCGCCGCCCCTACGCGGCCCCGTCGCCGCCTCTCACCCTACGTGGCCCCGTCGCCGCCCCTACGCGGCCCCATCGCCACCCCTAGCGGCCCCATCGCCGCCCCTAGCGGCCCCGTCGCCGCCTCTCACCCTACGCGGCCCCGTCGCCGCCCCTACGCGGCCCCGTCGCCGCCCCTAGCGGCCCCGTCGCCGCCCCTAGCGGCCCCGTCGCCGCCCCCCTACCTACGCGGCCCTGTCGCCGCCACTACACGGCCCCGAAGCCGCCCCTAGCGGCCCCGTCGCCGCTCCCCTCCCTACGCGGCCCCGTCGCCGCCCCTAGCGGCCCCAACGCCGCCTCTACCGAGCAGCCCAACAGAAGAGCCGCCGAGCCGCCCAGCAGCCGAGCCGCCCAACAGCCGAGCCGCCCGACAGTCGAGCCGCCCGCCAGCCGAGCTGCCCAGGAGCCGAGCCGCCCAACAGCCAAGCCGCCCGATAGCCGAGCCGCCTAGCAGCCGAGCCGCCGAGCAGCCGAGCCGCCCGACAGCCGAGCCGCCTGACAGCCGAGCCGCCTGACAGCCGAGCCGCCCAGCAGCTGGGCGCCGAGCCGCCGAGCCGCCGAGCCGCCCTGCCGTCGAGCCACTACAGTTCCTACAGGCACGCCCCGACCCTACTTCCTCCGACTGGTGAGATCACTTCCTGTTAGGCCACTACAGTCATGGCTACCCCCAGTGTTCTTACCTTTGATACTGAGGGTCGTGCTCTTGACTTTGAGGTCTGGGTCGATAACCTCCAGCTGTTTCTACAGTGCGATAGGGCAGACAGACTTTCCCTGTTCAATCTCACCTCTGGTGCCTCCCCTGCCCCGCCTGCTACTACTGACAGCACTATTCGCTCACAGTGGGCCACCCGCGATGCTGCTGCACGTCTTGCTATGCGTCGCCACCTGCCTACCTCTGAGCGTGCGCACTTTAGCCAGTACAAGAGTGCTCAGACCTTGTACGACGCTGTAGTTGCATGCTACTCCTCCCCTGCCACTGCTGCACTGAGCCGCCTCATGCTACCGTACCTCTTCCCTGACCTTGCTGCCTTTCCTACAGTCGCTGACCTCATTACGCACCTCCGCACTAGTGACACTCGCTACCGCGCTGCGCTTCCTGCTGAGTTCTGTGCCAAGAACCCCCCCCCCCCCCCCCCCCCCATGTACATCACCCTCTACTACATAGTCACCCGGCTCCTTGACTCCCTTCGCTTAGTCAGGGAGCACTTCCTCTCAGTTTGCCCCACCACACTCACCGTTGACCTCCTCGAGGAGCGCCTCCTAGCAGCAGAGAAGAGCATAGTCGCTGTAGGAGCCTCTCGTGGTGACCCTCGCACCCCAGTCTTTGAGGGATGTTCCCCTTCCCCCCTCTTGCCCTCTGTTGCTTCTGCTGCTGCGGCCGACCTCGTTGGTTTCGAGTCGGTCGGCGCTGCGTCTACCCCTAGCGGGAGACGCCGCACCAGCAAGGGCAAGGGGGGCAAGGGCGCTGGAGGGGCTGGCGGGGGCGGTGGAGGTGGTGGTGGAGGCAGTGGAGGGGGTGGGGGTGGTGGTGGGAGTGGTGGCGGGGGTGGAGGTGTCGGTGGCAGCAGTGGCGGAGGGAGCGGAGGCGGCGGAGGCGGCGGCAGTGGCGGAGGGAGCGGAGGCGGCGGAGGTGGTGGAGGCGGCGGAGGTGGCGGAGGCGGCAGCGGCAGCGGTGGAGCTGGTCACGGCTCTGCGCAGAGGAGTGGGTCCGGTGGTGGTCAGCGCCAGCAGCAGCAGCGCAGTCGTGAGGTCCCGTCCCCTCAGCAGCTTCGTGAGTGGTACGCTGGGCGTTAGCGGGGTGGGGGTACTGGTCCCTGCACCTACGTCCTCCGTACAGGCGACTGTGCTGGTGAGCAGTGCGGGGGCCCGCACTCCACCCAGCGCTGCTTCGGCCGCTTGACGGACGCGTGGCGTCACCAGTTCCCTGACGCCACTGAGATCTCTCGCTGGGACGTTCTGTCTAGGGCTGGGGTTGCTATCTTTGATCTTGATTATGATGCTATTCTTGCTGCCATGAATGCTGTGTCTACTAGTGATGAGGGTGACTGTTACCTGTGTGTTCCGCCTGACCCGGGCATTGAGGCTGCTGCTCTAGGTGCTGGTGAGGCTGCTACTCTAGGTGCTAGTGCGTCTGCTGCCCCAGGTGCTGGTGAGTCTGCTCTCTCAGGTACTACGCCGGCTCAGGCCTTGCACACCTTCACCCTTGACTCGGGTGCTTCCCGTTCCTTCTTTCGAGACCGCACCACGCTTACGCCGCTTAGTCGCCCAGTTGCAGTCTCCTTGGCGGACCCCTCTGGGGGTCTTGTCCTTGCTAGCTTCTCCACTGTCTTACCGTACCCGGCAGCCCCCTCTGGCACCCTGTGAGGTCTCTACCTCCCCTCGTTCTCTACGAACTTGGTGAGTGGAGCTGATCTACAGGATAGGGGGGTTGACCAGTTCACTCCTGCGAGTCAGCGGGTGACCCACTGCACGTGTGCTCGGACAGGTCGACACTTGGCCACGTTCACCCATTGGCCGGGGTCGAGGCTTGGCCACATACACACCTACTACTGAGTCTCCTCCGGCAACTGAGTCTGGACAGGTAGCTGCGTCGAGTCAGGTGTTTGCTGCAGCGTCAAGGTCTGGTCCTGAGTCTGCTCCCTGCTCGTGTCGTCTCCTGTCCCACCAGACTCTCCTTTGGCACCACCGCCTTGGTCACCCCTCCCTGCCTCGTCTCCGAGGCATGGCCTCCCGTGTCCTTGTCTCTGGTCTCCCCCGGTCTCTCCCTCCCCTACCTCCAAGGCCTGCCCCTACCAGCGTCCCCTGCGTCGAGGGGCGACAGCGCGCCGCCCCTCACTCCTCCGAGTTTCCTCCGACAGAGGCTCCGCTGCAGACTCTTCACATGGACGTGTGGGGCCCCACCCGCGTCCGTGGACAGGGGCTCGAATGTTACTTCCTGTTGGTGGTTGATGACTACTTGCGTTACACCACAGTCTTCCCCTTGCGCAGCAATGGTGAAGTCACCGAGGTGTTGATCGACTAGATCCGCGCAGCTCGTCTCCAGCTCAGAGAGAGTTTCGGCTCGGACTTTCCTGTTCTGCGTGTGCACTCTGATAGAGGAGGGGAATTTTCCTCTGCCCATCTGGGAGCCTTCTGTCGTGCGCAGGGCATCCGTCAGACCTTCACGCTTCCGGCCTCTCCACAGCAAAATGGGATTGCTAAGCGCCGCATTGGTATGGTCATGGACGTCGCTCGTACGTCCATGATCCATACGGCTGCCCCCCATTTTCTATGGCCGTTTGCGGTTCAGTACGCAGCGCATCAGCTCAACCTTCAGCCCCGGGTCTCCTTGCCAGAGACCTCCCCCACCTTACCGTGGACCGGGAAGGTTGGTGATGCGTCTGCGTTTCGGGTCTGGGGATCTCGGGCGTTTGTCCGCGACTTGTCTGCGGACAAGCTGTCCCCCCGTGCTGTTCCCTGCGTCTTCCTTAACTTCCCCCCTGACGCGCGTGGTTGGCAGTTTTACCACCCCACATTGCGCCGTGTTATGTCCTCCCACGACGTCACGTTTAACGAGTTGGTTCCTTACTACCGTCTCTTCCCCTACCGCACTGCGCCCCTCCCCCCGCCGTCGCTCTTCCTTGCGCCAGGTCCTCCCCCGGTAAACCCCCTCCCCCCTCAGGGTCCTGACCCGTCAGGTGTGTCCCAGGTAGATTTAGTTGAGCCTGTCGAGGTAGCTATTGACTCTGGTGCTGCTAGAGGTGCTGAGCCTGTGGGTGCCGGGTCTGGAGGTGCTGGGCCTGGGGGTGCGGAGCCTGAGGGTGCTGAGTCTGGGGGTGATGAGCCTAGGGGTGCTGAGTCTGGGGGTGCTGAGCCTGGGGGTGCTGACTCTGGGGGTGCTGAGCCTGGGGGTGCGGAGCCTGGGGGTGCTGGGTCTGCTCGTGTGGTCGCTCGTGGTGCTTCGTCGAGGCGTGAGCCACTCTCTCCACAGGAGCTGCGCAAGTGGTTTGCCCGGCGCTGTAGCCGTGCTGCTGGAGTTGGAGGTACTAATGTTGCTGCTGGTCCCGGAGGTACTCGTACTGGCGGTGCTGGAGCTGCTGGGACTGGGGGTGCTGCTGGGGCTGCTGGAGTTGGTCCTGCGAGAGCTGCTGGCGGTACTGGAGCTGCCGATCCTACTGGAGCTGGAGCTGCTGGGGGTGTTGGCGCTGGTAGTTTTGCTGGCGCTGGTGCTTCTAAGGGTGCTGGAGTTGGCGCTGTTGGAGCTGGAGGTACTGCTGGCGCTGGTGCAGCCGCTGGGGGTACTGGTGCTGTCCCTGCTGGTTCCGGAGGCACTGCGCGGCCGCGGCCGTACTTCGTTCCGCTCCTTGAGCACGTTCTTGGTCTCCCGCCTTCTACTGGTCCTGCTACTCCCTTAGAGTGTCCGCAGCCTGTCCCGTCGCAGTCACAGTTACAGCCAGCCTCCCCCCTACCTGCTCCTTCTCCCTATACTGGTCCTACTGGAGGTCTTGCTGAGCGTCGTGAGCCTGCGTCTCGTCCTGCGTCGCCTGTTCATTCTGCTCGCACTAGTCGTCGTGCTCTGGCCCTCCTGCGGTCCTAGGCACACACCGGATGGCACTGCGTCCTTCCACTGCTCCTCTGCGTGTCCCGTTGCCGTCTCCTCCAGAGTCCTCTCTTCCTGTTCTTGCTGACCCGGAGTCTGACTCTCTTCGTGCTGCTAGTCCTACTGTCACACGTCTCCTGGCTACTATTGTCACTGACCCTTCCTTTGAGTCCACTGCTGCGTGTGCCTTAGTTGCTGAGCTTGTCGACTTTGCTGCTCGCTGTCGTCTAGAGTACGCTGCTAGTCTTGTTGCTGAGTCTGAATCTGTCTGTCCTCTGTCCGTCGGGGGTGAGTGTGCTCTTAGCACGGACGTCCTTGAGGACAGGCAGGAGGAGTTCCAGTGTTTTGCTGCTGCTTTGTCTCATCTCGTGTCCACGCTGATTGCCCCTGAGGGAGACCCAGATGCACCCGCTTGTCTTCTGTTCTCAGCTCCAGCTGTGAGGCTGAGATCTACGCGGGGGCCATGGCTGCACAGGAGCTACGCTGACTCACCTACCTGCTGACTGACCTAGGAGAGCAGCCTCGTTCTCCTCCAATTCTGTACGTAGACAACAAGGCCATGCTGGCCTTGTGTCGGGAGCACAGACTGGAGCACAGAACGAAGCACATTGCTCTCCGCTACTTCCTTGCTCGTGAGCTGCAGCAGCGTGGTCAGCTGTGTCTTGCTTACGTGGCCTCTGAGGCTAACACTGCTGATATCTTTACCAAGGCACTTGGTAATGTGATCATCAGCGCTTCTGTACGTTGCTAGGTCTTGTGCCTACTTGGCCTCACTTGATCACTTCTTGACCTTGCTTGTACTGTGATCTTTCTATACCTGCACTTGCCTGTTTACCTTTATATATGTTCTTGCTTGTGAACTAGCCTTTTGGCCTTGCTCTTGTGCTCGGATTGTGTGGTGACGTTGTGATCCACCCTGAGCTTGCTTTGCTTTGCTTGACTGGTCTTGTGACCTCTTGTTCTCCCCCACTTTGCCTATGGGGGTGTGTCAAACTCATATTATATAGCTTGTCTAGTCAATAGTGGGGTAGACACTATAGGGTACAGTTTCCTAGGGTTTCCTACTTGTACCCAACCTTGTGCTAGTTCATTCATTCTTGTTTCTTCACACTTTGATCTTCAAGTTGTACAACATAATTTAATCCTCTGCTACGTTTCTTTACTTCTCTGTTCTTCATGATAATATGCATGATGTTCGCCAATGTAGCTATGCAAGTATTTTTCTTAATTTCTACATTGTTGAATGTGTTGGTGTATTTCTGTTTGCTGGTTTTTTGTTGCATGTTGTTTGTTAGGACGACAGCTACAGGCTTCTAATATTGTCTTTTGTGAAGGCTGGTCTCTGATTTTCATCATCTAAAGGTATAACTCTTCAGTTATTTCAAAGCTGCTATTCTGTATTGTATTAACTTTTGTTTATTATTTCTATTTCAAATGACTCAATGTTTATGCCATGCTTCTCTTGTTTTACATTACATACAGAATGGCATTTTGAGTTGTTGAATTGTCATAGCTTCACCCCATCTTCTCTGCTTTTCTTTTTCCTTCTTATGTGGTTGATGTTTTGCCTTGCAATTCATATTGTCCCAATTAAACAAATGTCATACGCACGTGTTTGATCTTTTATACAATGTGAAGAGTGTTGAATCATGCGGCTGGAGGTGGGAGGGAAACGCGCGCTGCATTGACGCTGTCAGTTTTACTCAGGTGGATGTCAGTAGATTTAAGTGGATTTAGATACCTCAATTGGTTTAAGATGCGGTGAGGTGGCGGGTGTTGAAGTAGACTATTGGTAAAAAATCATGTTATAGTGTATATAAATTTGCATAGTAGATACTACTTATGAGATTTGTTTGACATTGTGTTTTTTCTGCCTTCCTTGTATAATGCTTATCAAATGTATTACTGATCTGGTATTTTTGAAGAAATTCATATCACTTGGTAATCATGCAACTATTTGTGTTTGTTTCTTTCAGTGTTCGTAGTCGGATCGGCGTGGAGAGTTTTACGTGTGCACTTCGTTGAGATTGGAGATGGAGCTTTTTCACGGGGGCTTCTATGGATGGTGCGTTAAAAAATAGGTTTGTGTTTATATAGATGTTTGTCGCTCGCAGTATTTAAGAACGACGAGTTTTGGCAACCTTGTTGAGTATGTACGTGCAAATTGGTCAGAATATAAAAACATGGCTGCGTTGTGTCACGACGTACCACTTGTCAAATTATAATATTGTGTAGGCTATAGTGGGGTAGTTTATATGGGGTACACATTTCTAGGGTTGCATATTTGTATCACTTCCATTCCTTAGTCAATCCATTCTCGTTCTACTTTTCTCATAGTATCGAGCAGGTTCCCCCTTGGGAACTGTGCCTAGGGCCCACCACATCGAGTTTCACTTTTTTTCTCCTGCCCGAAGCGCGTTCCGCCCGAGTCGCGCTCCGAGCTCTCACCTCGCCGAGCCGCCCTAGCGGCCCTATCGCCCTATCGCCCTAGCGACCCCTTCCCCTAGCGGCCCCGCCGCCTGTCGATTCGGCCCCGCCGCCCTTTCGTGCGGCCCCGCCGGCCGTCTTAGCGGCCACGCCGCCCTTCTCATCGGCCCCGTCGCCCCGCATTGCGGCCCCGCTGCCCGTCTCCGCAGCCCCGCCGCCCGTCTCCGCGGCCTCGCCGCCCCTCGCTGCGGCCCCGCCGCCCTACTCAGCGGCCCCGCCGCCCTTCTCCTCAGCGGCCCCGCCGCCCTACTCAGCGGCCCCGCCGCCCTTCTCCTCAGCGGCCCCGCCGCCCTACTCAGCGGCCCCGCCGCCCTTCTCCTCAGCGGCCCCGCCGCCCTTCTCCTCAGCGGCCCCGCCGCCCTACTCAGCGGCTCCGCCGCCCTTCTACTCAGCGGCCCCGCCGCCCTTCTCCTCAGTGGCCCCGCCGCCCTACTCAACGGCCCCGCCGCCCTTCTCCTCAGCGGCCCCGCCGCCCTACTCAGCGGCCCCGCTGCCTTTCTACTCAGCGGCCCCGCCGCCCTTCTCCTCAGTGGCCCCGCCGCCCTACTCAGCGGCCCCGCCGCCCTTCTCCTCAGCGGCCCCGCCGCCCTACTCAGCGGCCCCGCCGCCCTACTCAGCGGCCCCGCCGCCCTTCCGTAGCGGCCTCGCCGCCCTTCTCAGCGGCCCAGCCGCCCCTCGCACCAGCGGCCCTGCCGCCCTACACCGCCCGCGCCGCCCGAGCCGCCCAACCTGCCCGAGCCGCCCGAGCCGCCCGACTCTCCTCAGCCGCCCGAGCCGCCCAACCAGCCCGAGCCGCCCGAGCCGCGCGAGCCGCCCGAGCGACCCGAGCCGCCTGACCCGCATGAGCCGCCAGAGGAGCCGAGCCGCTGGTGCCACGGAGCCGCAGTTGCTGCTGTGCCGTCCGAGCAGTCGTGTTGCCGTGCTGCTGTACCGCTGAGCTGCCCGACCCGCCCTGCCTGGTGAGAGCAGCGCTTCTGTCACTGCACTGCCCCTGTCCTACAGTTGGTACTGCTAGTCCACTGCTGTCATGGCTACCCCCAGTGTTCTTGCTTTTGACGCTGAGGGTCGAGCCATTGACTTTGAGGTTTGGGTGGATGACCTGCAGCTTTTCCTACAGTGCGATAGGGCAGACGGTCTTTCCCTCTTTGACCTCACCTCTGGTGCTTCCCCTGCCCCTGCTGCCGATGCCGACGCCACTTTTCGCTCCCAGTGGGCCACTCGCGATGCTGCTGCACGTCTTGCTGTGCGTCGCCACTTACCTACCACTGAGCGCGCGCACTTTAGTCAGTACAAGAGTGCTCAGACCTTTTACGACGCTGTAGTTGCACGCTACTCTTCCCCTGCCATTGCTGCACTGAGCCGCCTCATGCTACCGTACCTCTTTCCTGACCTTGCTGCCTTTCCCACAGTCGCTGACCTTATTACGCACCTCCGGACTAGTGATACTCGCTACCGCGCCGCGCTTTCTGCTGAGTTCTGCGCCAAGAACCCCCCCCCCATGTACATCACTCTCTATTATATAGTCACCCGCCTCCCTGACTCCCTTCGAGTAGTCAGGGACCACTTCCTCTCAGTCTGTCCCACCACTCTCACTGTTGACCTCCTAGAGAAGGCCCTACTAGCAGCGAAGAAGAGCATAGTCGGTGTAGGAGCCTCTCGTGGTGACCCTCGCACCCCCATCTTTGAGGGGTGTTCCCCTTCCCCCCTGTTGCCCTCTGTCGCCTCTGCTGCTGCGGCCGACCTCGTTGGTCTTGAGTCGGTCGGTGCGGCGTCTGCCCCTAGCGGGAGACGCTGCTCTGGCAAGGGCAAGGGGGGCAAGGGCGCGGTTGGAGCTAGCGGGTGTGGTGGAGGTGGCGGTGGAGGCGGCGGAGGGAGTGGGGGTGGCGGTGGGAGTGGTGGCGGGGGTGGAGGTGGTGGTGGCAGCAGCGGAGGCGGAGGCGGCGGTGGCGGTAGCGGTGGGAGCGGAGGCGGCGGTGGTGGCGGAGGTGGAGGCGGCGGTGGTGGAGGAGGTGGAGCTGGTCGGGGTGGTGCTTCGCAGCGGAGCGGCTCCGGGGGTGGTCAGCGCCAGCAGCAGCAGCAGCAGCAGCGTTCTCGGGACATCCCCCCTCCTCAGCAACTCCGTGAGTGGTACACGCAGCGTCAGCGTGGTGGGGGTTTTGGCCCGTGCACCTACGTCCTTCGCTTCGGCGACCGCGCGGGTGAGCAGTGTGGGGGTGCTCACCCCACCCAGCGCTGCTTTGGCCGCTTGACGGACGCTTGGCGTCAGCAGTTCCCGGAGGCTAGTGAGATCCCCCGCTGGGGAGAGCTGTCTAGGGCAGGCGTAGCTATCTTTGATCTTGACTTTGATGCTATCCTTGCTGCCATGTATGCTGTGACTATTAGTGATGAGGGTGACTGTTACCGGTGTTTCCCGCTCGACCCGGGCATTGGTACTGCTGCTCTAGGTGCTGGTGAGGCTGCTGCTCTAGGTGCCAGTGCGTCCGCGCCCTCAGGTGCTGGTGAGTCTGCGCTCTCAGGTACCACGTCGGCTTCGGCCTCCCTCACCTTCACACTTGACTCAGGGGCTTCTCGCTCCTTCTTTCGAGACCGCACCATACTCACGCCGCTTGGTCGGCCAATTGCTGTCTCCCTGGCAGACCCCTCTGGGGGTCCTGTCCTCTCTCACTTCTCCACTGTCCTCCCGTGTCCGCCTGCCCCCTCTGGCACCTTGTCTGGTCTTTACCTCCCCTCGTTCTCTACGAACTTGGTGAGTGGTGTTAACCTGCAGGATACGGGGGTTCACCAGTTCACTCCGGCGAGTCAGCGGGTGACCCACTGCACGGACGCTCAGACAGGCCGACACCTGGCCACGTTTACACGTCGGCCGGGGTCGAGCCTGTACACACTGACCACTGCGTCTCCTCCAGTCACTTCGTCTGGTCAGGTAGCTGCGTCGGGTCAGGTGTTTGCTGCAGCGTCCAGGTCTGGTCCTGGGTCTGCCCCCTGCTCGTGTCGCCTCCTGTCTCACGAGACTCTCCTCTGGCACCACCGTCTTGGTCACCCCTCCCTGCCTCGTCTCCGAGGCATGGCTTCCCGTGTCCTTGTCTCTGGTCTTCCCCGGTCCCTCCCTCCCCTTCCTCCGGGGCCTGGTCCTTCCTGTGTCCCTTAAGTCGAGGGGCGGCTCCGGGCTGCCCCTCACTCCTCTCAGTTTCCCCCGACAGAGGCCCCGCTACAGACGCTTCACATGGACGTGTGGGGCCCAGCCCGCGTCCGTGGACAGGGTCACGAGTGCTACTTCCTGCTGGTGGTTGACAACTACTCGCGTTACACCTCAGTCTTCCCCTTGCGCAGCAAGGGTGATGTCGCTGAGATGTTTATCGACTGGATCCGCGCAGCTCGTCTTCAGCTCAGGAGGAGCTTCGGCTCGGACTTTCCTGTTCTACGTCTGCACTCTGACCGAGGCGGAGAGTTCTCCTCTGGCCTTCTGCGAGGCTACTGTCGTGCGCGAGGCATCCGCCAGACCTTTACGCTACCGGACTCTCCACAGCAAAATGGGATTGCTGAGCGCCGCATTGGCATGGTCATGGACGTCGCTCGTATGTCCATGATGCATGCGGCTACCCCCCATTTTCTGTGGCCGTTTGCAGTTCGGTACGCGGCGCATCAGATCAACCTTCACCCCAGGGTCTCCAGGCCGGAGATCTCCCCAGCCTTGCTGTGGACCGGGAAGGTCGGCGATGCGTCGGTCAGAGTGCAGACGCAGAACAGGAAAGTCCGAGCCGAAGCTCCTCCTGAGCTGGAGACGAGCTGCGCGGATTTAGTCGATCAACACCTCAGTGACATCACCCTTGCTGCGCAAGGGGAAGACTGAGGTGTAACGCGAGTAGTCGTCTACCACCAGCAGGAAGTAGCGCTCGTGACCCTGTCCACGGACGCGGGCCGGGCCCCACACGTCCATGTGAAGCGTCTGCAGCGGGGCCTCTGTCGGGGGAAACTGAGAGGAGTGAGGGGCAGCCCGGAGCCGCCCCTCGACACAGGGAACACAGGAAGGACCAGGCCCTGGAGGAAGGGGAGGGAGGGACCGGGGGAGACCAGAGACAAGGACACGGGAAGCCATGCCTCGGAGACGAGGCAGGGAGGGGTGACCAAGACGGTGGTGCCACAGGAGAGTCTCGTGAGACAGGAGGCGACACGAGCAGGGGGCAGACTCAGGACCAGACCTGGACGCTGCAGCAAACACCTGACCCGACGCACCTACCTGGCTAGACGCAGGGACAGAAGGAGACCCAGTGGTCAGGGTGTAGAGGCTCGACCCCGGCCGACGCGTAAACGTGGCCAGGTGCCGGCCTGTGCGAGCGTTCGAGCAGTGGGTCACCCGCTGACTCGCAGGAGTAAACTGGTGAACCCCCGCATCCTGCAGGTCAGCACCACTCACCAAGTTCGTAGAGAACGAGGGGAGGTAAAGACCAGACAAGGTGCCAGAGGGGGCAGCCGGACACGGGAGGACAGTGGAGAAGTGAGAGAGGACAGGACCCCCAGAGGGGTCTGCCAGGGAGACTACAACCGGCCGACCAAGCGGCGTGAGTGTGGTGCGGTCTCGAAAGAAGGAGCGAGAAGCCCCTGAGTCAAGTGTGAAGGTGAGGGAGGCCGAAGCCGACGTGGTACCTGAGAGCGCAGACTCACCAGCACCTGAGGGCGCAGACGTACTGGCACCTAGAGCAGCAGCCTCACCAGCACCTAGAGCAGCAGTACCAATGCCCGGGTCGGGCGGGAAACACCGGTAACAGTCACCCTCATCACTAATAGTCACAGCATACATGGCAGCAAGGATAGCATCAAAGTCAAGATCATAGATAGCTACGCCTGCCCTAGAAAGCTCTCCCCAGCGGGGGATCTCACTGGCCTCCGGGAACTGCTGATGCCAAGCGTCCGTCAGGTGGCCAAAGCAGCGCTGGGTGGGGTGGGCACCCCCACACTGCTCACCCGCGCGATCGCCGGAGCGAAGGACGTAGGTGCACGGACCAAAACCCCCACCACGCTGACGCTGCGCGTACGACTCACGGAGCTGGTGAGGGGGGAGAATGTCCCGAGAACGCTGGTGCTGCTGCTGCTGCTGGCGGTGACCACCACCAGGGCTGCTCCGCTGCGAAGCGCCACCCCGACCACCTCCACCTCCTCCACCACCGCCTCCTCCACCTCCGCCACCACCGCCGCCTCCGCTCGCACCGCCGCCGCCTCCGCCGCCTCCGCCTCCACTGCTGCCACCGACACCTCCACCCCTGCCACCACTCCCACGGCCACCCCCACTCCCTCCGCCGCCTCCACCGCCACCTCCACCGCCCCCGCTAGCTCCACCCGCGCCCTTGCCCTCCTTGCCCTTGCCAGAGCGGCGTCTCCCGCTAGGGGCAGACGCCGCACCGACCGACTCAAGACCAACGAGGTCGGCCGCAGCGGCAGAGGCGACAGAGGGCAAAAGGGGGGAAGGAGAACACCCCTCAAAGATGGGGGTGCGAGGGTCACCACGAGAGGCTCCTACAGCGACTATGCTCTTCTCCGCTGCTAGGAGGGCCTTCTCTAGGAGGTCAACAGTGAGAGTGGTGGGACAGACTGAGAGGAAGTGGTCCCTGACTACACGAAGGGAGTCAGGGAGGCGGGTGACTATATAATAGAGAGTGATGTACATGGGGGGGGGGGGGGGGTTCTTGGCGCAGAACTCAGCAGGAAGCGCGGCGCGGTAGCGAGTGTCACTAGTGCGGAGGTGCGGTAATGAGGTCAGCAACTGTGGGAAAGGCTGTAAGGTCAGGGAAGAGGTACGGTAGCATGAGGCGGCTCAGTGCAGCAGGCAAGGGAAGAGTAGCGCGCAACTACAGCGTCGTACAAGGTCTGAGCACTCTTGTACTGACTAAAGTGCGCGCGCTCAGTTGTAGGGAGGTGGCGACGCACAGCAAGACGTGCAGCAGCATCGCGCGTGGTCCACTGGGAGCGAACAGTGGGGTCAGCATCAGCAGCAGGGGCAGGAGAGGCGCCAGAGGTGAGGTCAAAGAGAGAGAGACCGTCTGCCCTATCGCACTGTAAGAACAGCTGCAGGTCGTCGACCCAGACCTCAAAGTCAATGGCTCGACCCTCAGCGTCAAACGTGAGGACACTAGGGGTAGCCATGACAACAGTAGACTAGCAGTACCAACTGTAGGACAGGGGCAGTGCAGTGACAGAAGCGCTGCTCTCACCAGACAGGGCGGTTCGGGCAGCTCAGTAGCACAGCAACACGGCAACACGGCTGCTCGGACAGCTCAGCAGCAACTGCGGCTCCGCGGCACCAGCGGCTCGGCACCTCAGGCGGCTCGGGCGGCTCGGCTCCTCAGCGGCTCGGGCGGCTCGGGCGGCTCGGGCGGCTCGGGCGGCGCGGGCGGTGTAGGGCGGTAGGGCCGCTCGTAGAGCGGCGGGGCCGCAAGGTAGGTGGTGGGGCCGCAGTGGAAGGGGTGGCAGGGCCGTAGTGAAGGGCGGCGGGGCCGCCGTGAAGGGCGGCGGGGCCGGTGAGAAGAGCGGCGGGGCCGCAGTGAGAGAGGCGGCGGGGCCGCAGAGAAGGGCGGCGGGGCCGCTGCGAAGGGCGGCGGGGCCGCAGTGAGAGAGGCGGCGGGGCCGCAGCGAATAGCGGCGGGGCCGCTGAGACGGGTGGCGGGGCTGCAGCGAAGGGCGGCGGGGCCTCAGTGTGAGGCGGCGGGGCCGCAGGGAAGGGCGGCGGGGCTGCAATGTGAGGCGGCGGGGCCACAGCAAAGGGCGGCGGGGCCGCAGCGAAGGTCGGCGGGGCCGCTGAGACGGGCGGCGGGGCCGCAGCGAAGGGCGGCGGGGCCGCTGAGAAGGGCGGCGGGGCCGCAGCGAGAGAGGCGGCGGGGCCGCAGCAAAGGGCGGCGGGGCCGCTGAGACGGGCGGCGGGGCCGCAGTGAAGGGCGGCGGGGCCGCAGTGAAGGGCTGCGGGGCCGCAGCGAAGGGCGGCGGAGGCGCAGCGAAGGGCGGCGGGGCCGCAGCGAAGGGCGGCGGGGCCGAATCGACGGGCTGCGGGGCCGCTAGGGCGTTGGGGCCGCTAGGGCGGCTCGACGAAGTGAGAGCCCGGAGCGCGACCCGGGCTGAGCGCGCTTCGGGCAGGAAAAAAAAACTCGATGTGGTGGGCCCTAGGCACAGTTCCCACGGGGGAACCTGCTCGATACCATGAGGAAATTAGAACGAGAATGAATGACTATGGAATGAAAGTGATACAAATATGCAACCCTAGAAATGTGTACCCCATATGGGCTACCCCACTAAAGCCTAGACAACATTATAATTTGACATGATTTGGATGCAATATTTGCCGATGTCGAAGAACGGTTCAATGAAGAAGACATGCGTTCCAAAAACGTGAAGCAAGCTACAAAGCGATTTGAGGAAGCTTCTAAAGAAGGTCCAACCTTCGCATGCGACAGTTGCGACAAGTTAATGTTCAGACGTCAATTATTCAAATTGGAAAGTATCAACTTTCCCGAATTGAGAAACTTCTGTAACAGTTGTAAAAAGGAGAATATGAACCAAAGAACCCCTATTCTCTCTCGAATTGCTGGTGCAGTGTTACGGAAGCGTAATGAAGCACTAACTGGATTGTCAATGTTGGACGAGCGGTTAGTTTCACCACGTGTTGTGTTTTCAAGCATTACACAAGGCCACGTGGGAAAACAATGTCAGAATCCCAACCACTAGACCATTGGGATAAAAGGGCTTGTTTCAGTAGCGGGTCAGTGCGCCCATAACCCCCTAGGCGAACGCGCCTGTAACCCTCTCCAGGATCAATCGGGCATTCACAGTGCAGATCTACTGACACCCCCCCACACTGGGAGGCCCAGGACTAAGCACAGCGGCAACGGCCTACATGTGCATACACCGGGAATCGAACCCGAGACCGCTCTGATACCATGTCAGAATCCCAACCACTAGACCATTGGGATAAAAGGGCTTGTTTCAGTAGCGGGTCAGTGTGCCCATAGCCCCCCAGGCGAACGCGCCTGTAACCCTCTCCAGGATCAATCGGGCATCCACAGTGCAGATCTGCTGACCACCCCCACACTGGGAGGCCCAGGACTAAGCACAGCGGCAACGGCCTACATGTGCATACACCGGGAATCGAACCCGAGACCGGTCTGATACCATGTCAGAATCCCAACCACTAGACCATTGGGATAAAAGGGCTTGTTTCAGTAGCTGGTCAGTGCGCCCATAACCCCCCAGGCGAACGCGCCTGTAACCCTCTCCAGGATCAATCGGGCATCCACAGTGCAGATCTGCTGACAACTTAGGGTCTTATTCACAGCTTAGGGTCTTATTCACAGCTTAGGGTCTTATTCACAGCTTAGGGTCTTATTCACAGCTTAGGGTCTTATTCACAGCTTAGGCTCTTTTTGACAGCTTAAGCTCTTATTGACAGCTCAGGGTCTTATTGACAGCTCAGGGTCTTATTGACAGCTCAGGGTCTTATTGACAGCTCAGGGTCTTATTGACAGCTCAGGGTCTTATTGACAGCTTAAGGTCTTATTGACAGCTTAGGGTCTTATTGACAGCTTAGGGTCTTATTGACAGCTTAGGGTCTTATTGACAGCTTAGGGTCTTGCTGTTGCTGCTGCCACTGCTGTTGCCCGTGTGTCTGCGGCTCTTATTGACAGCTTAAGCTCTTATTGACAGCTCAGGGTCTTATTGACAGCTCAGGGTCTTATTGACAGCTCAGGGTCTTATTGACAGCTCAGGGTCTTATTGACAGCTCAGGGTCTTATTGACAGCTTAAGGTCTTATTGACAGCTTAGGGTCTTATTGACAGCTTAGGGTCTTATTGACAGCTTAGGGTCTTATTGACAGCTTAGGGACCCTGCACATCGCTCTGCCCATGCCTGTTGCTGCTGCCACTGCTGCCCCAGCTGTGTGTGGTGACTCCTCTTCGGCCAGCGCAGATCTTTCTGGGCCGGTGGCGGCTTGTGCTGCGTCTTCCTCTGCTGCTGTGAGGGATGACACAACTTTCCCACAGGCAGTGGAGACAACGAGTGTGAAGGATAGATTGGAGGAGTTGCTGCAAGGCAAGGCGATTCTGGTGAGAAGTAGGACGTCGGGATTTGAGGGAACAGCTTAGACCGACCGGAATCTCGTGTGTGTTGTGGACGACAAAGTGATCAGAGCATGCCTTCTCTGTTTCCGTCTCTTATATGTTATGTTATCACCTCGCTCTGCCTGTGCAGCTGGTGGACGACAACCTGCTCAACCGCTTTGTACCCCCTTGTATCTCTCAACCCCCCTGTACCCCCCTATATCCACCAGGTGGTGGACGACAACTCCATCAACCAGCGGGGGGCATGCCATTTCCGTCCTTCCGTTCTCATCCAATTCGGGGCTCTATCAGATTTACCCCCTGTGTTGTGCAGGTGTTGGACGACAGCGCCATCAGCCGTTCTCAGCCCCTCTGCACCCCTCCCTGTGCCCTCTCTATGCACCAGGTGGTGGACGACAACTTGATCAACCGTCTCTCATATGTTCTCTCTCTGTCAATCCTCCCTCTCTATCCATCCACCAGGAGGTGGACGACAATTTGATGAACCGCCCTTCCGCTATCATCCCCTCACAAACCTCAGATCCTCCCTGCCTCTATGCAACAGGTGGTGGACAACATCGCCATCAACCGCAGGCCATCTCTGTCCATCCATGCTCATCCCCTCTCTCACACCCGTCCCTGTACCCCCTGTGCCCCCAGGTGGTGGATGACAACGTGATCAACCGGCGGGTGGCAGCAGCGGGTAACGCCATTTTCATTCATTCATTTCACCCCCCCTGTGCTGCACCAGGTGGTGGACGGCAATCTGATCAACCGGCGGGTGGCAGCGAGCACGCTGGCGCGGTATGGGGCGGAGGTGGCGCTGGCAGAGTCGGGCGAGGCGGCGCTGCGCCTGCTGCAGGCAACCCACTCCTTCCGCCTCGTGCTCATGGACCTCCTCATGCCTGGCCTTGATGGCTTTCAAACTACTGCCCGCCTGCGCGCCTTTGAGTCCCAAGCCCACACTGCTCAAGGGGGGGTACAGGGGGGGCAGGGAACAGAGGAGTCGCAGTGCATTCCAGAGGTGGGGGAGAATGCGGCAGAGGGTAGTGAAGGGGGCTGGCAGTGCCAGCAGCGCGTTCATGTGGTGGCCATGTCAGCAGATGTGGACGGCAGTGTTGCAGCCCGTGCTACAGAGGCTTGCATGGATGGTGCCGTGCAAAAGCCACTCAATGAGAGAATGCTGCTGCAGTTGCTTTCAACACTGAATGGTTTGTAAGTCTCCATTCATGTAGTTTGTGTCACTAACCTGGCTTGCATGTGTCAGACTACCTCAAAACGAATCTAGGGGCCTGATATGTACGGTTTTCTAATGTCTAATTTATTCATTTGTTTATATCTTACGGTTTCTATGGAGGGCACGAGGCGTACAACAATGTGAGAATAGTAAGCATAGTGAGGAGCCATAGCTAGGGTTAGCTAGCTAGGCAAGAGATAAATGAAGAAAGGAGGGGTTTCACTAGCAGCAGTTGGGATACAAATAGCAAACCCTAACAGGGTTGTACTCGCTATAGAGCACCCCACTACAGGCTAGATAATAACATTCTGACACACCCCCATAGCCAAAGTGGGGTGTAATCAGCAGAGCACACAGTCATAGAGCAGGTTCACAATGGCAAGCAAAGCTAGAGGCTATCACAGAGGGCAAGTGAGGAGGAGAGTACTGTGGACGGAGAGAAGATGGGAGGCAATGACTGAAGCTACAGAGGCACGGGCATAGGAGCGGCTGACTCAGTGGCTACCGAAGCAAGGGCGACGGACTACTGGAGTGACTGGCTCTGCGGCTAAGACGAGCGGCAGGAGCAACGGACCCACTGGCGACTGGTGCAACAGGCTCACTAGCTACCGAAGCAAGGGCGATGGACTACAGGCGCTGCAGGCGACATGACAGCTACCTCCACACAACCTCCTCCAACTGACCCACACCCTTGACACACACCCCCTGCTGAACCCCTAACTCCACTCCCACATCACCCCCCTAGCACCACTCCTTCGGCTCCCACACACCCACCCCCTTGAGCGGCAGCTGCAGCAGCGGGAGACAGAGGAGGAGGAGCAGGGGACGGCGCACACAACCGGCACCCCCACAACCGTCCCCCCCACACTCCCCACCCCCAAACCCTAAAGCGGGTGGCACGGGGTAGGAGCGCGGGGGACGGCGAGGAGGACGGCGCGCGGCCCCCAGGGCGCCACCACGGGGCAGCGAGGGGCCGCGCGTGGCTCCCCAGGGCGCCGCGACGTGAAGGGCGGGGGCCGCGCGTGCTCCCCAGAGCGCCACCACGGGGCAGCGAGGGGCCGCACGCGGCTCCCCAGGGCGCCGCGACGTGAAGGGTGGGGGGCCGCGCGTGCTCCCCAGGGCGCCGCGACGAGCAGGGCGGGGGCCGCGCGTGCTCCCCAGGGCGCCGCCACGAGCAGGGCTTTTTTTACCTACACTGGAAAATCAGTGTTGAGATTTCTGTGGGACTGATCTTTCAGCCGTTTTTGTTAGGCCACACTGAAATTTCATTTTTTTTTTTTCCCAAGTACACTGATCCCACAGGGTTGTAATGAACACTGAAATCAATTCAGATTCTTACATGTTCTGTGTGGATTTGCCCGCAATTACAAGGATTCTCAGATTACTGTGGTGCCAGCACTCCATTGGGCACTTGCTAATCAGAATGTGGCAACCATGTGGAGATGGAGGGCTGCGAGGGTTTCTACACTGTTGGCTGTGCTGGCAAGCACTGATGCTCCCATTCCCTCCAATGCAATCTCTCTTGTTTCTTTTCCTCATGTTTCTCTCTCCCAAAACGGCCCTTAGTGACGTGTAAACGCACCCAATCATTGGTCACCACTCAAGTTTTCGGATATCTTGGAGCATGGAAGCCAATGAGACGTGTACATTGCTACCAAAGTGTTCAAACTTCGAATGGTGTCCAAACTTCAGAACCGGGATCTAAATCTTTCCTTATGGACCACGCATTTCCGCAACCAGCAAAACCCCACTTTTAATTTATTTTCACTCGAAGAGACTCACGCCCCTTAGCGTAATAGGAGCCACTGTCCTCGTGCTCTTTCGCAAGCGCATGCAGCCACGACTGCACCTAGCACCTAAACCGGCCGACGTCCTTTGACATGGGAGACCGCATTGAACCTCATGCAGGAGCGCCGGACATGTGGCACGCGAGGCTTGCGCACGTCGACGTCGACGCGATAAAGAGCTCGGCGAAGCACGAGGTTGTTGCCGGCCTGGACATCAAGCCATCTGTCAGCGCCGACCTGCCGTGTGTCTCCTACGTCAGCGGCAAGCTGGCGCGGCAAACCTTCCCCGAGAAAGGCTCGGACGCCGAGGAAGTTCTGGCCGCCGAGCACATTGACTTGTGTGGGACGTTTCAAGTGGCCGCCAAGGATGGCAGCCTCTACTTCCTTCTGCTGAAGACCACAAAATATGCTACGTGTGGGTGAGGCTGGTCGCCAAGAAGTGTGACATGCTGCTGGTGTTCTAGAAATGGCTGTCGGTGGTGGAGCGACTTAACAAGAAGTCGGTGTTCATGCTCCCCTCTGCGGTGGTGAGTTTCTTAAAAAGGCTTTCACAAACTTCGTCGACGGAATAACGATCCTTCACGACCTGTCCTGCCCGTACACTCCGCTGCAGAACGACATGGTGGAGTGGAGATGCGTACGATCGTTGAGGCCGTGCGGACGATGCTGCTTCACATGGGCATGAAGCATGACTGATGGCACCTTGCCCTGCAACAGGCCATCTAGGTGCGCAACCAAGGACGACGCTGCACCAATTGCTGACCGACAAGAAGCCCGCCCTCACCCTGGCTCACGTATGGGGCTGCATGGTGCAGCTCATGGTGCCCGAGAAGTAGCGCGGTGGGAAGCTGGCACTGAACGCCCGGTGGGGTCTCCACCTGAGTATGTCGCTGGCGAGCAAGGACTGGGAGGTGCTCGACTTGACAGACAACAAGGTGGTTACCACGGTTGAGGTGATCTTCTACAAGACTCTGTACAGCGGTAGTGAGCTAGACAACGGGGGTTGGCACGAACTACTAGGAGTGATCGTAGCTTTGCCTTATTCCTGTCAAAATAGTAGCTAAGGCTAAGAAGCCATGGCTAGGTTTAGGGTACACGAAAGAGAAATGAAAGAAGAGAAGTGATGTGTTCACTATAGGCTCAAGGGTACATATAGCAAACAAAGCTAGCAAGGTGCACCACTAACAATGTAACACTACACTAACTATTGCTACAAGCAGTTTATATAAGAAATGTATTTCAACACACCCCCTAAGCTGCTTGCAGCAGGAAGCCAATGCAAAGACACCCCCTGAAGGGGTACACCAAGCGCAGCAGAAGGAGAGAGCAAGTGAGGAGGAGGCGGGACTGTGAGAGGAGTGGAGATAGGAGGCGACGGGTGAAGCCGCAGACACACGGGCAACAGGAGAGGCGCGCACAGTGGCTACCGGAGCAAGGGCCCCGGTCTACAGGAGTAACTAGCTCCGCAGCTAAGACGAGCGGCAGGAGCAACGGACCCACAGGC
Source organism: Closterium sp. NIES-65 (assembly GCA_948144175.1). Taxonomy (NCBI): domain Eukaryota; kingdom Viridiplantae; phylum Streptophyta; class Zygnematophyceae; order Desmidiales; family Closteriaceae; genus Closterium; species Closterium sp. NIES-65. The sequence goes on from CANXME010002574.1 coordinate 125,132, forward strand.
GACTGGCGCAGCGACTGGCTCGCTGGGCTACGGGAGCAAGGGCCCCGGACTACTGGCGCTGCTGACGACACGACGGCTGCCTCCGCTCAACCTCCCCCACTTGTCCCACACTCATCACCCCCACACCCACCACCCCCATACCCATCACCCCCACACCCGCCACCCCCATACACGTCACCCCCATACCCTGAGTGTGCGGTAAGCGAGCTCAGGTGTGCGCGAAGCGTGCACAAGCGTGCGGGGAGCGAACTCGGGTGTGCGGTAAGCTAACTCAGGTGTGCGGGGAGGGGGGCCGCAAGGCGACACGCGGGTCCACGAAGCGGCGCACGGGTCCCACAGGGTGGCGCGCCGGGATGGCGAAGGGCCGCGCGCGGGTCCCTAGGGCGACGCAACGGGATCGCGGGGGGTGCACGCGGGTCCCCAGGGGCGACGCGACGGTCGACGGGGTGGACGCGCGGTTCTCCGGGGGCGGTGCGACGGTCGACGACGAGGGATGCGCGGGTCCCTGGGTGACACGACGGTCGACGGGGAGGGACCCGCGGGTCCTCGGGGTGACGCGTGAGGCAGAAAACCGCCGTGCGCCCCGAGCGCGCGGTGGGCAGAAAACCGCCATGCGCCCCGAGCACGTGGCGGGAAGAAAATAAACGTCGCACGCCACGGGGCGCGCGACAGACAGGATAGCAGCGGAAGCAGGTGGGCCCACAGGCCAGGAGCGTACTAGCTCTGATAGCATGTTAAGAATCTAGCGAGGCTTAGGGCTTGCACTTGGTGCTTGGTGCTTGCATAATCACAGAAGAAATCGGCAAGAGTTTCCACTAGCAAAGTCGAAAATTAGTTGAATAAGCAATGACAACAATGACTACATCAGGCACCTAGCAACCCTGCAGCTAGCCTAGTCGACCGCCACCACAGCTTGGTCGACCGCCTGCCAGCGTTGCGTAGAGGAGCCGCGCCAGCACTGCACCACGGCGACCTTCCAACAGTGCAGGTCGACGGCGTGCCAGCGCTGCAGCAATGCGGCTGTCCAGCGTTGCACCCGTAGATGGCAGCAGTGCGCACGCTCGCAGGTGCGCGCAAACGATTGGCCCGACTTGCATCGTTGTGCATCCATCGGCTGTTGTCTGCGCCTGACGAGCCACATCGACTTCGTGATACCAGCCCAAAGTCGCCTTCGCCATCGCGACCTCGACGACATTCGCATGTCTCCGCAGAACTCGTCGAGCAGGTTACCCGGTCGACCTGGTCGACCACCAGGTGCTTCCGGTCGACCAGAACTGCCTTTGGTCGACCACCAGGTGCCTTTGGTCGACCACCAGGTGGCTGTGGTCAACCATAGCTTCTGTCAAGCTACCCCCTGGTCGACGGACCCATTCCATTGACCAGAACCGTCAGCGGTTGTTGCTGAGCTCCCCTTGTCGACCGCTGCTCACTTGCAGGTCGACAGACTGCTCCGTCGACCTCCCGGTCGAACTGCAGGTTGACTGAGTGCTTCGTCGACCCCTCGGTCGAACTGCCCCTCCTGGTCAACGGCCCACCAGTCGCCCAGACCAGTCAGTTGCGGCTGTCATTTCTGTAGGCTGTAGGCTGTAGTGGGGCACTTCTTATGGGGTACAGTACTATTAGGTTTTGCCTATACAAACCTTGTACTATCCTGTTTCTAGCCATCCTCGTTTCCTACTTTGTGAATGGTTTCAGAGCAGGTTCCCTAGTGGGAACGTTTTTTTTTGAAGGGCCCACCGTGCTAGTTTTTTTTTTTACTGCCCTGCCCGAAGCGCGCGTCGTGCCTGCCTCGCCTGCGCCGTCGTGCGCTCTGCCTTAGTGCCGCCCTTAGCGGCCCTGCCCTTGCGGCCCGTCGCGCCCTTACCCCAACGGCCCGTCGAGGCCCTTTTCTCGCCGCCGCGGCCCGTCCTAGCCGTAGTCGCCGCCCTTAGCGGCCCGCCTCAGCCGTTGACGCGGCCGTGCCCTACCCGCCTGCTGCGGCCTGCCCTCGCTACCCGCACGGCCCTGCCCTGCCGCCTCTCGTTGCGGCCCTGCTTTGCCGCGGCCTCGACGCGGCCCTCCCCTGCAGCCGCAGTGAAGCGGCCCTGCCCTACTGCCACCCGGTCGCGGCCCTGCTCTCCCGCCGCCTAGTCGCGGCCCTGCCCTGCCGCCTCATTGCGGCCCCTGCCCTGCCAGTCGTGGCCCTGCTCTGCGGGCTCGTTGCGGCCCTGCTCTACCGGCTCATCGCGGCCCCTGCCCTGCCAGTCGCGGCCCTGCCCTACTCCCTCCCCTGGAAAGCGCACCAACACACCCGCGCCAACCTGCCGAGCGCGCGTCGCGCCTGCCTCGCCTGCGCCGTCGCGCGCTCTGCCTTAGTGCCGCCCTTAGCGGCCCTGCCCTTGCGGCCCGTCGCGCCCTTACCCCAACGGCCCGTCGAGGCCCTATTCTCGCCGCCGCGGCCTGTCCTAGCCGTAGTCGCCGCCCTTAGCGGCCCGCCTCAGCCGTCGTCGCAGCCCTGCCCTACCCACCTGCTGCGGCCTGCTCTCGCTACCCGCACGGCCCTGCCCTGCCGCCTCTCGTTGCGGCCCTGCTTTGCCGCGGCCTCGACGCGGCCCTCCCCTGCAGCCGCAGTGAAGCGGCCCTGCCCTACTGCCACCCGGTCGCGGCCCTGCTCTCCCGCCGCCTAGTCGCGGCCCTGCCCTGCCGCCTCATTGCGGCCCTTGCCCTGCCAGTCGCGGTCCTGCTCTGCCGGCTCGTCACGGCCCTGCTCTGCCGGCTCGTCGCGGCCCCTGCCCTGCCAGTCGCGGCCCTGCCCTACTCCCTCCCCTGGTAAGCGCATCAACCCACCCGCACCAACCTGCCGAGCCGCGTCGCCCTGCCGAGCCGCGTCGCCCTGCCGAGCCGCGCCACCCTGCCGAGCCACGCCGCCCTGCCGAGCCGCGGTGCCCTGCCGAGCCGCGCCGCCCTGCCGAGCTGCGCCGCCCTACTGAACTGCTACTGCTACTGCTACTTCTGCTGCTGCAACTAATTCTCCTACTACTGCCGCCATGGCTAACCCTAGTGTTCTTACCTTCGATGCTGAAGGTCGAGCGGTTGATTTCGAGGTCTGGGTCGATGAACTGCAGCTCTTTCTGCAGTGCGACTCTAGGGACGGAGTCTCACTGTTCGATCACACGTCCAGCGTCTCTGTTGCACCTGCTGCCGTTGCTGACAGTGCAGTTCGCTCGCAGTGGACCACGCGTGATGCTGCTGCTCGTCTTGCTGTTTGTAGTCACCTGCCGTCAGCTGAGCGCGCGCAATTTAGCCAGTACAAGACTGCTAAGACTCTGTATGACGCTGTTGTTGCGCACTACTCCTCCCCTACCTTTGCTGCCCTCAGCCGCCTCATGCTGCTGTACCTGTTTCCTGACCTTGCCGCTTTTGCCACAGTTGCTGACCTCATTAGCCACCTCCGCACCAGTGACACCCGCTACCGCGCTGCGCATCCTGCCAAGTTCTGCGCCAAGAACCCCCCCCCTATGTACATCACCCTCAACTACCTCGTCACCCGACTCCCTGACTCCCTTCGCCCAGTCAGGGACCACTTCCTCTCCCTTTGCCCCACCACGCTCACCGTTGACCTCCTCGAGGAGCACCTCCTTGCAGCTGAGAAGAGTATAGTCGCTGTAGGAGCCTCTCGTGGTGACCCTCGTGCCCCTTTCTTTGAGGGGTGCTCCCCTGTCCCCCTTTTGCCCTCTGTTGCAACTGCTGCTGCTTTTGACCTCGTTGGCACCGAGTCGGTCGGAGCTGCGTCTGCTCCTAGTGGGAGACGCCGCAGCGGTAAGGGCAAGGGGGGCAAGGGTTGTGAAGGGGATGGCGGGTGAGGCGGTGGTGGCGGCGGTGGTGGCGGTGGAGGAGGTGGAGGGGGTGGGGGTGGAGGTGGGGGTGGCGGCGGGAGTGGGGGCTTCGGTGGCGGTGGTGGAGGTGGAGGCGGCGACGGCAGCGGGAGTGGGGGTGGAGGCGGCGACGGCAGCGGCAGTGGGGGTGGAGGCGGCGGTGGTGCTAGTCGAGGTGGAGCTGTGCAGCGGGGAGGCTTTGGCGGTGGCCCGCGCTAGCAGCAGCAGCGCTCTCGTGAGACCTCGTCGCCCCAGCAGCTTCGTGAGTGGTACGCTGGGCATGGGAGGTCTGGGGGTGCTGGTCACTGCGCTTACATTCTACACACCGATGAGCGCAGCGGGGAGACGTGCGGGCTGCCGCACGCTACCCACCACTGCTTCGGCCGTCTGACTAACGCTTGGCGTGCACAGTTTCCTGACGCCACTGATTTGCTTAGGTCGGGGGTTGCTATCTTTGATCTTAATTATGATGCTATCTTTGCTGCTATGTATGTTGTGACTATTAGTGCTGAGGGTGACTGTTACCTTTGTGTTCCGCCCGACCCAGGCATTGAGACTGCTCCTCTAGGTGCTAGCAAGTCTGCCGCTCCAGGTGCTGGTGAGGCTGCTCTCTCAGGTACCGCGTCGGCTCAGGTCTTGCACACTTTCACCCTTGACTCAGGTGCTTCCCGTTCCTTCTTTCGCGACTGCACCACACTCACGCCGCTCAGCCGGCCAGTGGCAGTCTCCCTGGCTGACCCCTCTAGGGGTCCGGTCCTTGCGCACTTCTCCACAGTTCTGCCGTGTCTGGCGGTCCCGTCTGGCTCCTTGTCCGGTCTCCACCTCCCCCCGTTCTCCACGAACTTGGTGAGTGGAGCTGATCTTCAGGACATGTGGGTTGACCAGTTCACTCCTGGAGGTCAGCGGGTGATCCACTGTACGTGTACACGGACGGGCTGGCACCTGGCCTTATTTACTCATCAGCCTGTACACCCTGACTACCGTGTCTCCCCCAGTTACTGCGTCTGGTCAGGTGTTTGCTGCAGCGTCCCGGTCTGATCCTGAGTCTGCCCCCTGCTCGTGTCGCCTCCTGTCTCACCAGTGTCAACGGGAGTGTTGTGTGGCCCCGTCCTCGCTTGGGCAGAGCCGACCTCGTGGTCGGATGTGTGGGAGTTGCAGCCAACATGCAGCAGTGGGCATGGGGGCCACTACAGGAGCGCCGAGCTGGAGGGCGCCTGGCTGGAGGGCGCCGAGCAGAAGGACACCGCCGTGGACGCCTGGTTGGCGTCCCGGACGCCTGGCCGGCGTCCTGGGAAGCTGGACGCCGAGCTGGGCGTCGCCACGACTACCCCGGCTCCTAGTCAACGTCGTGGGCGCCTGCACGGCGTCCTGGAAGGCCAGACGCCGACCTAGGCGTCTACACAGCGAGCCTAGGAGTCTGGGACGCCGCACTGGGCGTCTGCACGGCGTCCTGGGGGCCCGGACGCCGACCTGGGCGTCCTGGGGGGCCCGGACACCGACTTGGGCGTCTGGTCGGCGTCCTGGGAGGCTGGACGCCCCTCTGGAGGTTTGCTCGGCGTCCTGGGCGTCTGGACGCCGACCTGGGGGTTCGGAAGGTTTCCTGGGCGCCTAGATGGCGGACTGGGGACGCCGGGCATTGGTGGCCGGCTGCGAACTGTATTGGTTGACCGGGCGTGGTTGCCCGGTCGACCGGGATACCCGGGCGACGTGCGCGAGTGTCGCCAGGGTGGAGTCTGCGAGGCCGACCTCGGGGGTGGTATCCCGAGGTCGACGTGGCTGGCGGGCGCAGTCGCTGGTGTGGAGTCTGCCAGGCGTCTGCGCTCGGCACGTGACAAGGAAGTGCGCACCAACCAGCTGCGCGAACCTGCGAAGCACGTGCATCGTTGTCCTGCGAGTGCAACGCTGTGCAGCCGACTTGCTGCAGCGTTGGCACCCCGTGGACTGCAACGTTGGCGAACCGCTACTTTGCAACGCTGAAGCGGTGCGAGCACTGCTGCGCTGGAGCGCGGTCGACCGTGCTGCGCTGGAGGTCGACCAGAAGCCTAGCTAGCTCTGATGTAGTCAATGCTGCCAATGTTGTTGCAATCATTATTGTCATATTTTCCAAGTGAAACTCTTGCCAATTCTCCCCGTGTACTAGCAAACAACGTGAACACAATGAAACGAACGCAGAGATCACACGGGCACCCGTGCCTAGCCCGTAGTCTAGCTCCCTTAGCAGCAGTTATCTCCGCAACCAGACTCTCCACTGGCACCACTGCCTTGGTCACCCCTCCCTGCCTCGTCTCTGAGGCATGGCCTCTCGTGTCCTTGTCACTGGTCTTCCCCGGTCACTCCCTCCCCTTCCCCCGGGGCCTGCCCCTATTTGCGTTCCTTGCGTTGAGGGGCGGCAGCGCGCCGCTCCTCACTCCTCCGAGTTCCCTCCTACGGAGGCTCCCCTGCAGACTCTCCACATCAAAATGGGATTGTTGTGTGCCGCATTGGCATGGTCATGGATGTCGCTCGTGTTATGTGATGCTATCACTTGCATTCACGTCTCTCTGCCTCCCATCACATGTTCGTGCGTTACATGCGCGGTGTGAGCGTGTGCAAGAATTTGTGTTCGATGTGGTTTGGTTTTTCTGAGTGTGTGTGAATGTTATTTGGCTTGGGCAGATATCTGAAGTGACTCCTCTGCTCAAGAGCTTTCCGACGAACCAAGTATCGCTTCAATCGGAGCACGAACAAGAAAGTTACGAAAGTTGGAAGTTTGTATGCTTTTGATATTTGGTTGTGGTGACTATGGGAAGTTGTGGGGTTGACTCCATAAGGGGTATAGACTTTTGGGGGTTGGGAAATTCGTCAACATCACTGTAGATGCTGCCAATTGAGAAAACTGACACGAGGATGAATGAACTATGAACGAAATGAGTACAAGTACTAACCCTAATTGGGTTGTACCCCTTATGGGCTACCCCACTATAGCCTACACAATAAGCACAAGCTATATGTTCTGACACACCCCCATTGGCAAAGTGGGGGAGAACAAGGGGTCACAAGACCAGTCAAGCAAAGCAAAGCAAAGCAAGCTCAGGGTGGATCACAAAGTCACCACACATTCTGAGCACAAGTTCAAGGCCACAAGGCCAGTTCACATGCAGGAGTACATATATATATAAAAGGCTAGACAAGCAAGAGCAGGTATATATATATGTAACAGTACAAGCAAGGTCAAGAGGTGAGCAAGTGAGGCAAGACAGGCACAAGACCCAACTGCGTGCAAAAGCGCTGATGATCACAAGGCGCAAGTGCCTTGGTGAAGACATCAGCAGTGTTGGCCTCAGAGGCCACGTACGAAAGCCGCAACTGACCACGCTGCAGTAGCTCACGAGCAAGGAAGTAGCGAAGAGCAATGTGCTTTGTTCTGTGCTCCAGTCTCTGCTCTCGACACAAGGCCAGCATGGCCTTGTTGTCTACGTACAGAACTGGAGGAGAACGAGGCGACTCTCCGAGGTCAGTCAGCAGGTAGGTGAGCCAGCGAAGCTCCTGTGCAGCCATGGCCCCGGCGTAGATCTCAGCCTCACAACTGGAGCCGAGAACAGAAGACGAGCGAGTAGCCCGCCACGAGACAGAGCCGGAACCAAGGCTGAAGGTGTAACCCTGTGACGACCACTGCGTAGCCTGATCGTCAGCCCAAGAAGCGTCTGCGTGCCCAGTGAGGACCACTAGACTGCGCCCTCCAAGAAATAGCCCCATGCCCGACGTACTACACAAGTAGCGCAACACCCTCTTCGCTGCAGCCATGTGCTCTGGTCGGTGTCTCCCGGGAGCAACATAGCGTGCGAGAATGCTAAGAGGGTATGCAAGGTCAGGTCGTGTGCAGGTCATCAGGTACATGAGGCTGCCAACAAGCTCTGGATACGGGCCACTCGACTCTACGGACTCATCCGAAGAGAGAGCTGAGAGCGAGTGGCGAGTAGGCAGAGGAGTGGCCTGAGGCGAGGAGTACGTGAAGCCGAAGCGCTGAAGGACCTGCTGCACCATGTGTGACTGAGTCAGGGTAATGGTGCGGCGTGCTCTGTCCCGGGTGATCTGCAAGCCAAGGTAGCTGCGCAGTTCACCCAGGTCTGTGCACGTGTGTCTCTTCTGCAGCTCGGACTTCACGTAGACGAGTCCAGCAGTGTCAGCTGTGGCAAAGACCAAGTCGTCGACGTACACGAGGATGTAGAACGGCGGCAGAGAGGTGTCGGTGCGCAGAAACAACGACGGGTCAGCAGTAGAAGGAGCAAACCCAAGAGCCGTAAGCGTAGTCCTCAGTGTGTCGTGCCACTCACGTGGCGCCTGGCGGAGACCGTAGACTCGACGCCGGAGACTCCACTGGGTACCAGGAGGGAAAGACCCAGTGAAGCCAGGTGGGCGGCGCAGCCAGATCTCCTCGTGCAGGCTGCCCTGCAAGAAAGCTGTGCTGAAGTCGAGAGAGTGCAGCTCGTAGTCACGGTGAGCAGCAACGTGCAGCAGTACCCGAAGAGTGGTCATCTTCGGGGTGGGAGAGAAGGTCTGAAAGTAGTCAACTCCCTGCCGCTGACTGAAGCCACGAGCCACGTAACGCGCCTTGAAGACAGGCGGAGAACCCGGCGGCCGCTTCACCCTGAAGATCCACATGCCACTGACGATGTTCGCCCCAGGAGGGGGGACAGCGTCAACGTAGGTGCCTGTGGACTTCTAGGAAGACATCTCTGCATCCATAGCTGCTTGCCACTGAGAAGATTAGGGACCCTCTATCGCCTCCGCGTAAGAGCGCGGAGTCGGGATGTGAAGTGCATCCGGGTCTCCCTCAGGGGTAAGCAGTACGGACACGAGATGAGGTGAAGCAGCGACCAAGCACTGGAACTCCTCCTGCCTGTCCTCAAGGACGTCCGTGCCAAGGGCACACTCACCCCCGACGGACGGAGGACAGACAGACTCAGACTCAGCAACAAGACTGGCGGCGTAGTCTAGACGACAACGAGCAGCAAAGTCGACGAGCTCAGCAACTAGGGCAGACGCAGCAGTGGACTCAAAGGAAGGGTTAGTGACAACAGTAGCAAGGAGACCTGTGACAGTAGGACTGGCAGCACGAAGAGAGTCCGACTACGGGTCGACAAGAGCAGGAAGAGAAGACTCAGGAGGAGAAGGCAAAGGGGCACGCAGAGGAGCAGTGGACGGACGTAGAGACATCCGGTGCGTGCCAGGGTCAGGAGGAGGACGCTGACGCGAACCACGACCACTAGCGCGAGCAGTACGGACAGGCGACGCAGGGCGAGACGCAGGCTCACGACGCTCAGCAAGACCTCCAGTAGGACCAGTGTAGGGAGAAGGAGCAGGTAGTGGGGAGGACGGCTGTAACTGTAATTGTGACAGGACAGGCTATGGACACTCTAAGGGAGGAGGAGGACCAGTAGAAGGCGGGAGACCAAGAACATGCTGAAGGAGCGGAACGAAGTACGGCCGAGGCCGCGCGGCGACTCCAGATACAGCAGGGACAGCACTAGTACCCCCAGCGGCAGCACCAACACCAGCAGCACCTCCAGCTCTTGTACCTCCAGCAGCACCAGGAGCACCCTCAGCAGGACCGCCTCCAAGACCAACAGCAGTAGCCTCCGCGCCAACACCCGAAACAGCTCCCGCTCCAGAAGTACGCGCAGGCCGAGCAGCGCCAGTACTCCGAGTACGAGCACCTCCGGGACCCGCGGCAGCAGCACCCACAGCAGCAGCAAAACCTCCAGTACCCTCAGCACCTCCAGCTCCAGCAGCTCGCCTCCAGCGCCGGGCAAACCACTCACGCAGCTCCTGTGGAGAGAATGGCTCCCGGCGAGACGAAGCACCCGGAGAACCGCCAGGCTCAGCACCGCCAGACGCCCCACGAGCAGGCCCAGCTCCCTCAGGATCAGCACCTCCAGGCGTAGCACCCCCAGGCTCAGTACCCCCAGGCTCAGCACCCCCAGGCGTAGCACCCCCAGGCTCAGCACCCCCAGACTCAGCACCTCCAGGCTCAGCACCCCCAATCGTAGTACCCTCAGGCTCAGCACCCCCAGGCGTAGCACCCACACGCTCAGCACCCCCAGAGTCAGCACCCTCAGAGTCAGCACCCCCAGGCTCAGCACCCTCAGCAGCACCAGAGTCACCAGCGACCTTGACAGGCTCAAAAGCGTCTACCTGAGACACACCTGAAGGGGCAGGACCCTGAGGGGGGAGGGGGTCTACCGGGGGGGGACCTGGCACAAGGAAGAGCGGTGGCGGGGGGAGGGACGGAGTGCGGTAGGGGAAGAGACGGTAGTAGGGGACCGACTCGTCGAACATGACGTCCTGAGAGGACAGAACACGGCGAGAGGTGGGGTGGTAGAACTGCCACCCTAGCGCGTCAGGGGGGAAACCCAGGAAGACGCAGGGAGCAGCACGAGGGGACAGCTTGTCCGCAGACAAGTCGCGGACAAACGCCCGAGATCCCCAGACACGGAACGCAGACGCATCGCCAACCTTCCCCGTCCATAGCAAAGCTGGGGAGGTCTCCGACATGGAGACCCTGGGCTGAAGGTTGATCTGATGCGCCGCGTACCGGACCGCAAACGGCCACAGAAAATGGGGGGCAGCCGCATGCATCATGGACGTACGGGCGACGTCCATGGCCATGCCAATGCGGCGCTCAGCAATCCCATTTTGCTGTGGAGAGTCCGGAAGCGTGAAGGTCTGGCGGATGCCTCGTGCACGACAGTAGGCTCGCAAAAGGCCAGAGGAGAACTCTCCGCCTCGGTCAGAATGCAGACGCAGAACAGGAAAGTCCGAGCTGAAGCTCCGCCTGAGCTGGAGACGAGCTGCGCGGATCCAGTCGATCAACACCTCAGTGACATCACTCTTGCTGCGCAAGGGGAAGACTGTGGTGTAACGCGAGTAGTCGTCAACCACCAGCTGGAAGTAGCGCTCATGACCCTGTCCACGGACGCGGGCCGGGCCCCACACGTCCATGTGAAGCGTCTGCAGCGGGGCCTCTGTCGGAGGAAACTGAGAGGAGTGAGGGGCAGCCCGTTGCCGCCCCTCGACACAAGGGACGCAGGTAGGGCCAGGCCCCGGAGGAAGGGGAGGGAGGGACAGGGGAAGACCAGAGACAAGGACACGGGAGGCCATGCTTCGGAGACGAAGCAGGGAGGGGTGACCAAGGCGGTGGTGCCAGAGGAGAGTCTCGTGAGACAGGAGACGACACGAGCAGGGGGAAGACTCAGGACCAGACCTGGACGCTGCAGCAAACACCTGACCCGACGCAGCTACCTGACCAGCCGCAGTGACTGGAGGAGACGCAGTGGTCAGCGTGTACAGGCTCGACCCCGGCCGATATGTAAACGTGGCCAGGTGTCGGCCTGTCTGAGCGTTCGTGCAGTGGGTCACCCGCTGACTCGCAGGAGTGAACTGGTGAACCCCCGCATCCTGTAGGTCAGCACCACTCACCAAGTTCGTAGAGAATGCGGGGAGGTAAAGACCAGACAGGGTGCCAGAGGGGGCCGCGGGACACGGGAGGACAGTGGAGAAGTGAGCAAGGACACGGCCCCCAGAGGGGTCTGCCAGAGAGAGTGCAACTGGCCGACCAAGCGGCGTGAGTGTGGTGCGGTCTCGAAAGAAGGAGCGGGAAGCCCCCGAGTCAAGGGTGAAGGTGTGAGAGGCCGGAGCCGACGCGGTACCTGAGAGAGCAGACTCACCCGCACCTGAGGAAGCAGACTTACTAGCACCTAGAGCAGCAGCTGCACCTGTACCTGGAGCAGGAGACACACTAGCACCCAGAGCAGCAGCCTCACCAGCAGCTAGAGCAGCAGGCTCTATACCCGGGTCAGGCGGTACGCACAGGTGACCGGCACGGTCAGCACTAGTAGGCAATGCATACATGGCAGTGAGAATAGCATCATAGTCAAGAGCAAATATATCTACCCTCTGCCTAAGCAACTCCACCCAGTCGGGGAGCTCAGCCTCGTCGCCAAACTCGGTACGCCAGGCGTCGCTCAGACGGGCGAAGCAGCGGGACTGTGTGTGACTAGGCGTCCCACAAGGCTGACCTGTCTGAGCACCAGTGCGAATCACGTAAGAGCAGCGACTAGAACTGAGAGAACCTCGACTCTGAGCGTACCACTCACGAAGCTGCTAGGGCGTGAGAGACGCTCGTGGGCGTCGCTGGAGCTGGATCTGGCCGCCGCCAGTAGTAGTAGCAGTAGTAGCGCCGCCACCCCTACAACCCCAACCAGCGTACCACTCACGCAGCTGCTGGGGCGTGAGGGACTCACGCGGACGTCGCTGGGGCTGCATCTGGCTCCGCCAGTAGAAGCAGGAGCAGGAGTAGCAGCAGTAAGGCAGGCAGCCAAGCAAGCGGCAGGTAGCGCGCTAGTAAGGCAGGGGATCACCAGTGGTGGGAAGAGCAGGCTCAACGACTCGGCGACTCGGCGACTCGGCGGTGCGGGCGGCTCGGGCGGCTCGGCGGCACGGCGGCACTGCAGTAACTGCGGCTCGGCGGCTCGGGCGACTCGGGCGGCTCGGCGGCTCGGCGGCTCGGGCGGCTCAGCGGTACGGCAGCTTGGCAGCAACTGCAGCTCGGCGGCTCGGCGACCCGGCGGCTCGGGCGGCTGAGGTGGCGCTGCGGCTCGGGCGGCTCGGGTGGCTCGGGTGGCTCGGCACTAGCTCGGCGGCGCCGGCGGCTCGGTGGTGATACCAAGTGGTTGGGAGGAGCCAAACCAGGTTGGCAAGTGTGGCCAAGTTGGACAAGGTGGATGGCATGGGCCGGAAAGTGACAAAAGTAAAAGTGGGGTTCCTATAGGGAAGGGATTTGGTGTGCTTATGGGGTTTTCTTGGTTGTAGACTCCTTGGGGACCTTCCCTCTTGTGCTCCTCTTCCCTCCCACCTGGTTAATTGCTACTCTAACTTTCTTGTGTGAAATTGTGAGACAATTGTGATTGAGTTAAGATTCTATGGCAGCTTACCCCCTAGTGCGCCAAAATCCGTAACTCAAGAAATACTTCACCTTATCGTACGATTCAAATTGGGAATTGTAGCCACGGACTAGGGCTACAACATATCTGAGGTTGGTGAAGTTTTTATTGTGAAGTTTTTGTCAACGGCGTTTTTTGGGAACCCGACGTTTCTGTTCAGAATTCTAATCCAACGATTTTGAGAAATTTAGGCACCTAATCTTCGTAGACTCCGTCCTTAGTCTCTAACACGATGTGGTTCAACCCAACACGCTGCCGATGGTGATTGTGTTGGAGAAGGAGCTGGCTGCCCTCTCCATGCGATCGGGAGACGATGTGAAGCCGGTCCTTGACAAAATCAAGGACACCTATGCGAGGATGGCAGCGGCGGGCAGCAAGGTGTCAAAGATGCAGCAGTGCACCAAGATCATCCCAGTGCTCGACAACTCATGGGACAACCTCATCCCCACCCTCAACGCTCAGTAGGACAAGTGGACGCCTGAGTGGCTACGGGAGGAGGACTTGCAGGAGCAGATCTTGCAGGAGGACTTCCGCAGGCGCCACACGGGAGGTGGTGCTGCCAACAAAACTGCTGAGGGATACGGAGCTGCAGGAGGTAACAGAGGAAGAGGGGGAGGGAGAGGCCAAGGCCCTCGGAGAGGCTTTGGCAGAGATAGAGGCCGAGGTGACTACAACGAGGGGCATGGGAGCTCTAGAGGCAAGAGGAGCACCCGAATGGAGGGAGCTTGCTGGTACTGCAAGAAGGGTGGACACCCGTGGTTCAAGTGTTTTAGCCGGCTTGAGGGATGGGCACCCCCAGGCATGAAGCTGCCAAGTGGTGAACGTGCACGAGGTGGCGCTGTGCAAGGTTCAAAGTGCACAAGGTGATGGTGCACAAGTTAAAGCCGACCCTGGGATGTTCCTCATGGTTGAGGATGTGCAAGGGAGTGGGGGTGATGTGGGTTCAGTTGGGAAGGTTGTGATGCACCCCTTCACTAGCTGGGTAATCGATTCAGGTTACACAAGTCACATGACCCCACGGGCAGATTTGCTTGACGAGGTAAAACCCCCTGGGAAGATCAAGTTTGTGGCTGCCGCTTCAGGTGCTTTGCTCCCTATGATAGGTGTGGGGAATGCCAAGGTAATGGGAGCTAATGGGGGGCAGCAAAGGAGATTGGGAGCTGCCCTACATGCCTTGAGACAAAGTTCACGAAGTTTCCCTTCAGCAGCAGCACGGGACCAGCGAAGGCTCCACTTGCACTTGTGCACATGGACGTGGTGGGCCCCACGAGGGCCCCTTCTCTCTCGCGCAGCCGCTACTTCTTGACCATTGTGGATGGCCACACGCGTGCGGTGTGGGTGTACCCTCTGAAGACTAAGGGGGGGGTGGCAGCGGCTGTTCTCAAGGAGTGGATGCGGAGAGCTCAAAGGGAGAGCGGACACAAGGTGAAGGTGATCCGCGCAGACAATGGGGGAGAGTTCATTGGTGCTGATTTTGAGGCGGTGCTGAAGAAGAAGGGGATCCAGCATCAGCTCACAGTGCCCTTCAACCCTCAGTAGAACGGCGTGGCTGAGCGGTTCAACCGGACCCTGCAGGAAGGTGGTCACACTCTTCTTGGGCGTGCAGGGCTGCCGGATCCGTTTTGGGTGACTGCACTGCGGCGGGTTGCCCTTGTGAAGAACAGGGTGCTGGCGAGTGTGGGGGACAAGCAGTGGGTCCCCTACACCAAGTGGTATGGGAGTGCACCAACAGTCAACATGCTGAGAGCCTTCAGATGCATGGTGGTCTTTCATGTGCCTAAGGAGAAGAGGGGAAAACTGGAAGCTTCTGGGAGATGGGGTGTGCACTTGGGGCTTGCTAAGGATCACAAGGGCTGGCTGATTTGGGACTTGCCCAGCCAGCAGCTGACTGTGTCAAGGGATGTGAAGTTCCTTGAGTCCTTGTACTATAAGGAGTGGAAGCAGCAGCAACAGAAGCTTAAAACTACACCGCTGATCATTGAGGCTGATGTGGTGCAGCGGCCTTCGAGGCAAGTGCAGTTCACTATCTCAAAGGAGGAGATATCTGGGGTGACTGAGGTTGGGGGAGAACTTGAGGTGGAGGAGCAGCAGCAGCAGCAGCAGCAAGGTGCTCCACAAGGTGCCGCACGTCCAGCTGACCGTCCTAGGAGGGATGTGCGCCCTCCTAACCGGCTGAGCTATCCGAGCTTTGGCAAGCCAAAGGTGGTGCGGGGTGGGAGTGTGGCTAAGTAGTGTGATGAGGATGAGATAGCACACTGCTACTGGGCAGCCGTCCCTGAGCCCAAGACGCTAGCTGAGGCGTCTGTTGGAGGAGATCGGAGTATGCCAGAAGGAGCCAACTGTGATTTTCTGTAACGAGTCGGCTGTGAAGCTTGCAAAGAACGCTTGCCTTCATGGGCTGACGAAGCACATAAGGCCTAAGTGGCACTGGGTGAGGAGGCTCCTGGACAAGGAGGTGCGACTGGAGATTGTGAAGACCCATCAGCAGGCGGCTGACATTCTCACCAAGCGCCTGGCTGAATCTGAGCATTGGAAGGGCATGAAGCTTGCTGGGATGAGTGTGCATTGAGGGTCCATGATTGAGCTATGGCATGTGGGATGATGGTAGGTAGCCAGAGGGGGAGTTTTTCGATGTGATGCTATCACTTGCATTCACGTCTGTCTGCCTCCCATCACATGTTCATGCGTTGCATGCGTCGTGTGAGCGTGTGCAAGAATTTGTGTTTGATGTGGTTTGGTTATTCTGAGTGTGTGTGAATGTTATTTGGCTTGAGCAGATATCTGAAGTGACTCCTCTGCTCAAGAGCTTTCCGACGAACCAAGTATCGCTTCAATCAGAGCACGAACAAGAAAGTTACGAACGTTGGAAGTTCGTATGTTTTTTATATTTGGTTGTGGTGACTATGGGAAGTTGTGGGGTTGACTCCATAAGGGGTATAGAATTTTGGGGGTTGGGAAATTCGTCAACATCACTGTAGATGCTGCCAAGTGGTTGGGAGGAGCCAAATTAGGTTGGCAAGTGTGGCCAATTCGGGCAAGGTGGATGGCATGGGTTGGAAAGTGACAAAAGTAAAAGTGGGGTTCCTATAGGGAAGGGATTTGGTGTGCTTATGGAGTTTCCTTGGTTGGAGACTCCTTGAGGACCTTCCCTCTCGTGCTCCTCTTCCCCTCCCACCTGGTTAATTGCTACTCCAACTTTCTTGTGTGAAATTGTGAGACAATTGTGATTGAGTTAAGATTCTATGGCAACTTACCCCCTAGTGCGCCAAAATCCATAACTCAAGAAATACTTTACCTTATCCTACGATTCAAATTGGGAATTGTAGCCACGGACTAGGGCTACAACGTTTTTGAGTTTAGTGAAGTTTTCACAGTGAACGTTTTGTCGACGACGTATTTTGTGAACTCGACGTTTCTGTCCAGAACTCGAAGCCAACGATTTTGAGAAATTTAGGCACCTAATTTTCGTAGACTCCGTCCTTAGTCTCTAACAGCTCGAACGTTCATGATCCAAGTGGCTGCTCCCTATTTTCTGTGGCCGTTCGCGGATCTGTACGCTGCGCATTAGCTCAACCTCCAGCCCCGGGTCTCCATGCTGGAGACCACACCTACTCTGCGGTGGACGGGGAAGGTTGGCGATGCGTCTGCGTTCTGTGTCTAGGGATCTCGAGCTTGTGTCCGCGATTTGTCTGCAGACAAGCTGTCCTCCTGTGCTGTTCCCTGCGTCTTCCTCGGCTTCCCCCCTGACGCCCCTAGTTGGCAGTTTTACCACCCCACCTCGCGCCGTGTTCTGTCCTCTCAGGACGTCACGTTTGACGAGTCGCTTCCTTACTACCGTCTCTTCCCCTACCGCACTGCCCCCCTCCCCCCCCCCCCCCCCCCCCCCCCCCCCCCCCGCCGCTCTTCCTCGCGCCAGGTCCTCCTCCGGTAGACCCCCTTCCCCCTCAGGGTCCTGCCCCCTCACGTGTATCCCAAGTAGACGCAGTCGAGCCTGTCGAGGTAGCTGTTGACTCTGGTGCTGCTCGGGGTGCTGAGCCTGCGGGTGCCGGGTCTGGGGGTGTTGAGCCAGGGGGTGCTGCGTCTGCGGGTGCTGAGCCTGGGGGTGCTGAGTCTGGGGGTGCTGAGCCTAGGGGTGCTGAATCTGGGGGTGCTGAGCCTGGAGGTACTGAGTCTGAGGGTGTTGAGCCTGGAGTTGCTGAGTCTGAGGGTGCGGAGCCTACGGGTACTGCGCCTGCGCGTGTGGAGCCTGGGAGTGCTGAGCCTGGGGGTGCTGAGCCTGGAGGTCCCTTGGGTGCCTTGTCCCAGCGGGAGCCACTCTCTCCACAGCAGCTACGCGAGTGGTTTGCTCCGCGCTGGAGCTGTGCTGCTGGAGCTAGTGGTGCTACTGGAGCTGGGGGTTCTGCTGCTACTGAAGCTGCTGGGGGTGCTGGAGCTGCGGGTCCCGGAGGTGCTCGTACTGGAGGTACTAGAGCTGCTGGGCCTGGTGGTGCTGTTGGAGCTGGAGCTGCTGGAGGTGCTGGAGCTGGCAGTACTGCTGGAGCAGGTGCCGGTGGAGGTGCTGGAGCTGGCGCTACTGGAGCTACTAGGGCTTCTGGTGGTCCTGCTGGAGCTGGGTCTGTTGGAGGTGCTGGTGTTGGCGCTGTTGGAGCTGCTGGAGGTGCTGCTGGGGCTGGTGGTGCTGCAGAAGTTGGAGCTGACGCTAAGGGTGCTGGTGCTGTCTCTGCTGGTTTTGGTGGTGCTGCACGGCCGTGACCGTACTTCGTTCCACTCCTTCAGCAGGTTCTTGGTCTCCCGCCTTATACTAGTCTTGCTCCTCCCTTAGAGTGTCCTCCGCCGGTTCAATCGCAGTCACAGTTACAGCCCGCCTCCCCACTACCTGCTCCTTCTCCTTACATTGGTCTGACGGGAGGTCTTGCTGAGCGTCGTGAGCCTGCGTCTCGCCCTGCGTCGCCTGTTCCCGCTGCTCGCACTAGTCCTTGTGGTTCGCGTCAGCGTCCTCCTCCTGTCCCCGGCATGCACCAAATGGTACTGCGTCCTTCCACTGCTCCACAGCGTGTCCCTCTGCCGTCTCCTCCAGCGTCCTCCCTTCCTGTCGGTCCGGACCCGGAGTCTGACTCCCTTCGTGCTGCTAGTCCTACTGTCACGCGTCTCCTGGCCACTGTTGTCACTGACCCTTCTTTAGAGTCTACTGATGCGTCTGCTCTTGTTGCTGAGCTAGTCGACTATGCTGCTCGCTGTCGTCTAGACTACGCCGCTAGTCTTGTTGCTGAGTCTGATTTTGTCTATCCTTCGTCCGTCGGGGGTGAGTGTGGCCTTAGCACGGACGTCCTTGAGGACAGGCAGGAGGAGTTCCAGTGTATTGCTGCTGCTTTACCTCATCTCGTGTCCGTGCTGCTTGCACCTGAGAGAGACCCGGATGCACCAGACATCCCGACCTTGCGCTCTTACGCAGAGGCGATAGAGGGTCCCTACTCCTCTCACTGGCAGACAACCATGGACGTAGAGATGGCTTTCTCGAAGTCCACACGCACTTACGTTGATGATGTTCCCCCACCTGGGGCAAACATTGTCGATGGCATGTGGATTTTCAGGGTGAAGCGGTCGCCGGGTTCTCCGCCGGTCTTCAAGGCGCGGTACGTTGCTCTAGGCTTCAGACAACGATAGGGAGTTGACTACTTTCAGACCTTCTCCCCCACCCCGAAGATGACCACTCTTCGGGTGCTGCTGCACATAGCCGCTCAGCGTGACTACGAGCTGCACTCTCTTGACTTCAGCACAGCCTTTCTTCAGGGTAGCCTGCACGAGGAGATCTGGCGGCGCCGCCCACCTGGCTTCACTGGGTCGTTTCCTCCTGGTACCCAGTGGAGCCTCCGGCGGCCAGTCTACGGTCTTCGACAGGCGCCCCGTGAGTGGCACGACCCAGTGAGGACTACGCTTGCGGCTCTTGGGTTTGCTCCTTCCGCTGCTGATCCGTCGCTGTTTCTACGCACTGACACTTCGCTGCCGCCGTTCTACATCCTCGTGTACGTCGCCGACTTGGTCTTTGCTACTGCTGACACTACAGGACTGGCCCACGTGAAGTCCGAGCTGCAGAAGAGACACACGTGCACAGACCTGGGTGAGCTGCGCAGCTATCTTGGCTTGCGCACGGCGCACCATTACCCAGACTCAGTCACACATGGTGCAGCAGGTCCTTCAACGCTTCAACTTCACGTACTCCTCGCCTCAGGCCACTCCTCTGTCTACTCGCCACTCGCTCTCAGCTCTGCCTTCAGATGAGTCCGTAGAGTCGAGTGGCCCGTACCCAGAGCTTGTTGGCTGCCTCATGTACCTGATGACCTGCACTCGACCTGACCTGGCATACCCTCTTAGCATCCTGGCACGCTATGTTGCTCCTAGGAGACACCGACCAGAGCACATGGATGCAGCTAAGAGGGTGTTGCGCTACTTGTGCAGTACGTCGGGCATGGGGTTAGTGCTTGGAGGACGGGCTCGAGTTGTTCTCACTGGTCACGCAGACGCTACTTGGGTTGACGACTTGGCTACGCAGCGGTCGTCACAGAGTTACACCTTCAGCCTTGGTTCCGGCTCTGTTTCGTGGCGGTCTACTCGCTCGTCTTCTGTTCTCAGCTCCAGTTGTGAGGCTGAGATCTACGCTGGGGCCATGGCTGCACAGGAGTTTCGTCGACAGCGTGATGTCGAGCCCAACAACAACTTCATGCTTCGCCGAGCTCTTGATCGTGTTGACGTCGACGTGCGCGAGCCTCGCATGCAACCAGTTAGGGGTCGACTTTGACGCCGAGACGATCGTCCGCACAGCCACCACCTCGGTTGACGGCGACCGCGTCGAGTAGGGGCAAAGGTCGGTGCAGAGGACTCGTCCGGTGTAGCGTGCTTAACCGAGCACCTCCCCGGTCGCCCCGACAAGCACCATCTCGTCGCTGTCGCCCTGCAGGTGCACTCCACTCTCCTTCAGTTGGCCAGCTGGCGGTAGGTTTGCCTGTATGCGTGGAACGTAGAGCACGTCCGGGATGAGGACCTGCTTCCTGGCCTCCCCTTATAGAGCGACGGTTCCGCGACCCTCGACAGGCTGCAGCGCCCCGTTAAATCCACGCACGTGCTTCACTCCGTCGCTCGGCGCCATGTCGATGAAGACCGCCTTCGTCCCCATCATGTGGTGGGAGCACCCGCTGTCGATCAGCACCGCTATCGGGTTGGCCTGCACAGCTGCCGCCACCTCCCGGAAGTCCTCGCCAGCCTCCGGTGCCAGCGAGATTGCCGGCTCCACCACGCCGACCATCGAGCACGACGCCTCCCCGTCGCCTCGGCCCTTGCTGCTGGAGGTGTCGACGTCCTTCGTCGACGACGTCTTCTTCGACGTCTGCTTCTCCTTGCGCGGCTTCGCATCTCGGTGGGGGCGACGACTGGCCGATCAACCACGACCTCCCTTGTTGTTGTCCACGTCGCTGTCATCGCGTTCAGGGCATTCGTAGGAGAGATGGTCGGGGTCGTGGCAGATCCAGCACTCCCGCCGTCGACCACCACCTCCTTGGCCCTTGTCACGCGTCGACCTCTTCTTGTCGACGTCTTTCGTCGACTGCCCACCTCTGCTACCACCTCTACCCGGCTTCTCGTGCTCCCCTTGCTGCTGATTCAGCTTCGTCGGTGCAGCGTAGTTTGCCTGCGGAAGGAGCTCCGTGGGCTGTTCGGCCTCCTGCATCGCCTCGTCTTGAAGGATGTAGCTGGTGATAGAGTCCTCATCGAGGGACTCACGCGTGCCGGGCACCATCATCATCCTCTTCATGAGGTTGTAGCTGCGCGGCAGGCCCTTGACGATGTGGGTGATGTAGGACGCCATCGAGTATTTGGCGCCCACCATCCGCATCTCAGCCAAGATCCGTCGAGCACGGTTGTAGTAGTCCGTCGCCGACACTTGCTCGCCCATCCGAATGTGTGTCATCTTCTCCTCCAGCTGTCCGATGTACGGGTCGTCCCTAACCTGGTACGTCGACAGGATGAAGTGCCATGCCTGGTGACCAGCATCCAGTCGCTCTCGACTGCTCCTGAGGGCTTGCTGCACCACCAGCGAGCAGCACCTCGAGATGACTATGAAGGTGAGAAATTGAGCCGCTTGAAACTCCCCGCGCTCGACATCGTCCACGAGCGGAATCGGCTCGGTGTCGTCGGCGAAGCCCTTCAGCCCGCTGACCTCCTGCTGAGGTTTGATCGACTCCCTCCAGGTGATGAGGTCCCGTCGACCTTGCAGCGGTGCGACGGTGATCCGGTCTGGCCAGAACTTGAAGTAGCCATACGCCGGTGCAATCCTACCCGCCGTCACGTGCGTCGTCGCTGAGAGCCCTCCACCGCTTCGTAGAGGAGAGCGACGTCGACCATCGACGTCGGCACGCAAGCTGCATGCAGCCGCCGTCGACCGCTGCACTCGCGCTTGAATCCCGTCGACAACACCGTCGACCTTGATCACCCCTCTCTGCCTCGTGCCTTCACTGCCGCTGACTCGTGCACCACCGTCGACCTCGTCGTCGACACCACCTTCGTTGCGCACCGGTCGAGGAGATGTAGGACGGGAACAGTGTTCCGTTGCCCGCTGCGACCGGATGCCCAACTCGATGATCGCCCAACGGATCGTCCCGTACTCGCCATCCGCGTGGCGTCTCCTCGCATCAGCCAAGCGTGCCTCCAAGGTGTCCGCTATGCCCGCATCAACTACGGGGTCGACCATGGCAACTAACGCTGCAGCTGGCCTACGGACGACTTAGTAGGTGCAAAAGTCGGCTCCTATCTGAAGGTTATATGCGGGGCCGTCCACGCTCACCGCACCATGCGGAGAGTCACTCTACAATGGTAGTAAGCTAGACTACGGTGTTGGCACGAACTACTAGGAGTGATCGTAGCTTTGCCTAGTTCCTTGGTGCTTGCACAATCACAGGAGAAATTGGAAAGAGTTTCCACTAGCAAAGTCGAAAGTTGAACAAGCAATGACAACAATGACTACATCAAGCACCTTGCAACCCTGCAGCTAGCTTGGTCGACCGCGAGCACAGCTTGGTCGACTGCCTGCCAGCGTTGCGTAGAGTAGCCGCGCCAGCACTATAGAAAGGCGGCGACCTGCCAACACTGCAGGTCGACGGCGTGCCAGCGTTGCAGCAGTGCGGCTGTCCAGCGTTGCACCCGTAGATGGCAGCAGTGCGCTCGCTCGCAGGTGTGCGCAGATGATTGGCCCGACTTGCATCGTTGTGCATCCATCGGCTGTTGTCTACGCCTGATGAGCCACATCGACTTCGTGATACCAGCCCAAAGTCGCTTTCGCCATCGCGACCTCGGCGACGTTCGCGTGTCTCCGCAAAACTCGTCGAGTAGGTTACCCGGTCGACCTGGTCAACCACCAAGTGCTTCCGGTTGACCACCATTGCCCTTGGTCGACCACCACCGCCTCTGGTCGACCACCACTACCTTTGGTCGGCCACCAGGTGCCTTTGGTCGACCACCAGGTGCACGTGGTCGACCACAGCTCCTTTGGAGCTACCCTTGGTCGACGGACCCCTTCTGTCGACCTGAATCGTCAGCGGTTGTCGCCAAGCTCCCCTCGTGGACCGCTGCTCACTTGCAGGTTGACAGGCTACTCCGTCGACCTCCTGGTCGAACTGCAGGTCGATGGACCGCTCCGTCGACCTTCCGGTCGAACTGCCCCTCCTGGTCAACGGCCCACCCATCGCCTAGACCAGTTAGTTGCGGCTGTCAAGCTCCCTGGTCAACAGCAACACCACAGCGGTCCCCTGCAACCCGACGAAGCCTGTCGAGCAGCTCTCCCAGTGTGAACGGTCGGCTTCTACTCCCGTACATCCGACCAAGTTGTCAGCGTTGCCCAAGCGAGGGCGAGGCCAACACTCCATTCCCGTTAATAGTAGCGCGGTGGGAAGCTGGCGCTGAACTCCTGGTGGGGTCTCCACCTCGGTATGTCACTGGCAAGCAAGGACTAGGAGGTGCTCGACTTGACAGACAACAAGGTGGTTACAAGGATTGAGGTGATCTTCTACGAGACTCGGTCGCCCGAGACGTGGAAGGCCGAGTACGGGCCGTTGTCGACACGGACCTCGACTACAGCGTAGACGAATTCCTCTCCGGCAACAATTCAGCTTCTAGACAAGGACAGTGGCCCTGATGCTGAGGACGTCGAGGACAATCCTCCCTCCTCCCTCCTCCCTCTGTATCCACTGCTTCGCCGTCGCCGGTCTCGCTGCCTTCGGTGGTGGTCTCTCCTCCGCCCCTTGTCGCCGACTTGCCTCAGCAGACGCCTACGCCGGCCACCGGCGATCAGATAATGGTTGGTGCATTGCCTGTGGCACGAGCCATGGAAGGTACAGTCGACGCACCAACCGTAGATCGCCCGTTGCTGGTCTTGAAGGGCAAAGAAGTGAAAGGTCGCCATGGACGAGGACAACCGTAGCCTCATCGCCAACGGCACATGGGAGCTGGTCGAGCGCCCCCACGTCGTGAACATGATGAAGAACTGGTGGGTTCTAATGACCAAGTATCATGTCGACGACACAGTCGCCCGTGAGGCACGCCCGGTCATGAAGGGCTTCACGCAGCTGAACAATGTTGACTACGACAAGACGTACGCGCCGGTCGGGAGCTGCGTTATGTTGGGGGTCTTCGTCGTCCTCGAATTGCACTTGATGCAGCTCGTCATGAAAAACGCCTTCCTGCAGTGCAAGCTCGACCGCGTGCTCTACTTGTACCAGCCCGACTTCTACGACGACGGGACCAACCGGGTATGCAAGCTGTTGGATGCACGTCATTCTGAGTGCAAGTCATCCTAACGTCCTGCCGAGTGCTCGTGCTATTTGTGCTTGCATGATTTGCATGAGCGTATGTCATTGTGCATGGCTGTTGGATATTATCATCTCTGTGTTTTTCTCCAAGTCTAAATGCTTGATCATGCAGGAGAAATCCAGAGCTTTCCAACGACACCAAGATCGCCTTATCCCGACCAAGATCGCCCAAGTTACATGATTTCCAAGATTTGGATTTCTTATAACCTTTTGGGGTTATATCTAATTTGGGTGATTACTTGGGACATGACTATAAAGGGATCTTTGGTTGGGTGGTTAGGAAGGCAACATTGACTTTTGGATTGGGGTGGCTAGAAGTTTCTAGCATGGGTTGCAAATATTGCAACACCTAGACAAAATCCAACTAGATTGGATTTTGCATGTGACACCTCAAGGACCTCATGATGAGGGTTGCATCCTTGCTGCTCGGAAGGTTCCTACCATCCTTCCCTAGCTCTTGGAGAACCCCTTCTCTCTCATGGTTCTCTTGGAGTCCCCAACTCCAACTTTCTATGCCTTAATGCTTGTACTTCCTCCACCATACTAGTCATGCGGCTACTGGACGTTTTTACTTGTTTCTCACTCTATAGACCATCTTAACAACTGACTCAACTTGGAGATGGTAGCTAAGCCTAAGGAGCAACTTCCTACCGAGCGGATTTGCGTTTAGTTGAGTAATGAGTTCGTCGTAAGCTCTCAAAGTGACGGATCCTGAACAACACAAGCTGTTGAGGAGCTTGTACGTGCTTCATCAGCCGTCGCTGTTGTGGTAATCAGCTCTCGACGTCGTGCTGGCCAGCGCCGGCTTGAGCAAGAGCCAGGTCGAGGAGGCTCTCTACTCCAAGGTCGCCCCCGACTGCTCGGCGTGCTGGATGCTCGTCTACGTTGACGACCTGCTCGCTGCCAGCACCATCATTGCAATGCTGAGGGAGTTGAAGGAGATGCTGCGGCGCCTTTGAGCTGCTCGAAATCAGCCGGTCGAGAAGTACCACGGGTTAGAGAACGTGCACGACCGACTGGCGAGGAATCTGTAGCTTCAAAAGTAGGCCTACATCGACTATATGAGGAGGTGTTTCATCAACGAGGAACAGATCAGGCATATTCCAAAGATGCAGGTCTCCTTCGATGCCTATGCCATGCTAATGTTTGGTGATGAAGAAGCTCAGTCGCGCGAGGAGGAAGAATACGGGCTGAAGGCCAGCTTGGTGCAGTTCGCGGCTACCACAGCGAGGCGGGACATCGCCTTCAAGTGCAAGAAGCTAGGGAGCGGCCTGACGATAAGGAGTGACCAGCACTGGCGTGAGGTCGACGCTGCCTTGCCTACGTCGTAGACACGTGTGACGCCGCCCTGGAGTTCAGCAGTGGACTAGAGTCGTTGTGTCTGGTTGGCTACGCGGACGCCGATGACGCTGGCAACAAGTAGAACCGCGACGAATGGCTACATTTTTCGTCTTCGGTGAACTGTCGCAATCGGCCAAGTGCGTCTGGCCGCCGTAGGCGACAGTGACGATGATGTGTAGCAGTAGGCACCGTACGCTTCTTCACGGCTGGTGCGGTGACCGGTGTGCTGTGTGTTGTGTACACGCCGACGATGTGAACTCGTGAACTCAATCCTAATGGGTCCTGGGAGGACCTTGGGTGCCAAAGCGTGAGCGCGACACGGGAGTGTTGACGGCAGTTGGCCCCGCCCTCGCTTGGGCGATGCCGACTTTGTATTCAGGTGTGTGGGAGGTGTAGCCGTCTGCTCTCAGTGGTCGCCACTTACTCGAGCGAGGAAGTCGACGTGTTGGGTCGACTTCCGCGAAACCACTTCGTAGCTGCCGACGACGGGCCGACTTCGACCTGGGTGGTCGACGAAGGGGTTCATCGACCTGTGGAGATGCCGACTTGGTGAAGTCGGCGGGTGGTGTCGACTGGGCGGTTGACGAGCATGTGCGGGCTCTACAGCCCTTAAGGTTGGTGCCGGCTTCGGAACTACCTGGTCGACCGAGTGACCTAGTCGACGAGGTTCTACGGAGATGTGCGAACGCTAACGACATTGCTGTGGAAAAATTGGCCGACATGGTAGCACGTGGTCGATGTGGCTCATCCGTCGGCACGTGGCCGACTTGGCACCCGCGCGATGTGCGTGACAGTGCACGTCGTGCTCAACAGTCTACAAGCAAATGCAAAGTAGGTGCATGCATGTGCACCTCTGTCACATGTGTTTGCAATGCTGGAAGGCCGCTCAACTGCAGCGTTGTCAAGCCACCTTGGTGCAGCGCTGGTAGGCCGCTGACTTGCTAGGTTGGCGCGGTGTCGACTTGCAGTGCTCGCAAGTCACCGACTTTGCTGCGCAGGTAGTCGATCTGCTTGTCTGTTAGGCTGCCTTGCATTTGATGTAGTCATTCTCGCTATTGCAATTTCCATAATTGTTCTCAACTTTTGCTTATGAAACTCTTGCCAATCTTTACAGTGAATGTACAGGTGTAAGTGAGCACAGGGAATGTTGCAATCACACGTACCACCCGTGCATTTCCCGTAGTCTAGCTCCCACCGGTCTAGAGCGACTATCCGTACCTAACTCGCTGGTGCTTAGTGCGCTGCCGCCTAGCGTGCTGACGCTTAACTCGTTGGCGCCTAGCGCGCTGGAGCCTAAAGCACTGGCGATTAGCGCGCTTGCGCCTAACGTGCTGGCACATAGCGTGCTGGTGCCAGTCGTGTTAGGCATCGTACGGCGCTTGCGCATAAGGCTCTAGTGCTTAGCGCACGGGCACCTAATGCGCTGCCGCCTAACGCGCTTGCGCCTAGCGCGCTGGCAATTAGCGCGCTTGTGCCTAGCGTGCTGACGCCTATCGTGTTGGTCGCCATATGGCGATGCCGCCTTAAGCATTGGTGCCTAAAGTGCAGGTGCCATGAGCGTTGGGGCCTAGAGCGCTGGCGCCATGAGCGATGGCGCCTAGAGCGCTGGCTCCTAGAGCGCTGGCGCCTAGAGCGCTAGCACCATGAGTGTTGCCGCCTAGAGCACTGGCGTTGTGAGCGTTGGCGCCTAGAGCGCTGGCGCTGTGAGCGTTGGCGCCTAGAGCGCAGGTGCCATGACCGTTGAGGCCTAGAGTGCTGGCGCATGGGTGTTGGCGCCTAGAGCGCTGGCGCCATGAGCGTTGGCACCTAGAGCGCAGGCGCCACAAGCGTTGGGGCCTAGAGCGAAGGCGCCATGAGTGTTGGCGCCTAGAGCACTGGCGCCATGAGTGTTGGCGCCTAGAGGGCTTGCGCCATGAGCGTTAGCGCTTAGAGGGCTGGTGTCACCGTGTCTTCGCTGTTTTCAATGGCCCCATCAATCTTAGGTGCATTAATTTATAATGTCACTCACTAAGACATGTTCATAGCCGCTTGTCTTTTTTTCGTATGTGTGCACGACTGTTTGTATTAATTAATCTGTCAAAATGCATCTGTAATCTGTTTGTGCTTGGCGATGCCGTATATTGTTGTCCAATTATACGATACGCCATATTAATCGACGATGCTGGGATAGTCGGATGCGCTCATGGTTTCGATATAGTACGCGCATATTTGCTTTCACGTTTTGGAATATCGTTCAGAGGTGATCGATTATCCACTTTTTTGAGGCATCTGCATGAATCCAGTGCTTCAAATGGTGCACAAAAATGACTTATGGAATGACATCCCCAAAATGTGAAACCAAATATGCAGGCTTGCTACACAACTCTAAAAATTCGGATTTGATAAGCGATCTCTCAAAAGTGAGCCCGTCGCACCATGTCATAAGGGCACGTGTCATTTTTGTAGAGGTTTGAATATTTCGGTTGAACTTTTGATGGTAACCTTCTTCGCAGAACTCGCCAATTGTCTCGCTTGTGTACTCGTATCCATGTACAATATTATAGATGGAGTAGTACACTAATGCTGGGTTGATCTTTAGGCTCAAACCATGCGTGAACGAAAAATCATTCGTGTGTCCTTTTGAGAATACACCAGGTAGGTGCGAATCTGGCGACAGTTGCAGCACACATCGTGCGCACGAGCGACTTCGGAATCAGTGTTCGGGCATCTCCGACAAATACATGGCAAACCGAGTAACCTGAGAGAATTGAAACGAGAATGAATGAACTATGAATGAACTGAGTACAAGTACTAACCCTAATTGGGTTGTACCCCTTATGGGCTACCCCACTATAGCCTACACAATAAGCACAAGCTATATGTTCTGACACACCCCCATAGGCAAAGTGGGGGAGAACAAGGGGTCACAAGACCAGTCAAGCAAAGCAAAGCAAAGCAAGCTTAGGGTGGATCACAAAGTCACCACACATTCTGAGCACAAGTTCAAGGCCACAAGGCCAGTTCACATGCAGGAGTACATATATATAAAGGACTAGACAAGTAAGAGCAGGTGTATATATGCAACAGTACAAGCAAGGTCAAGAGGTGAGCAAGTGAGGCAAGACAGGCACAAGACCCAACTGCGTGCAGAAGCGCTGATGATCACAAGGCGCGGTGAAGACATCAGCAGTGTTGGCCTCAGAGGCCACGTACGAAAGCCTCAACTGACCACGCTGCTATAGCTCACGAGCAAGGAAGTAGCAAAGAGCAATGTGCTTTGTTCTGTGCTCCAGTCTCTGCTCTCGACACAAGGCCAGCATGGCCTTGTTGTCTACGTACAGCACTGGAGGAGAACGAGGCGACTCTCCAAGGTCGGTCAGCAGGTAGGTGAGCCAGCGAAGCTCCTGTGCAGCCATGGCCCCGGCGTAGATCTCAGCCTCACAACTGGAGCCGAGAACAGAAGACGAGCGAGTAGCTCGCCACGAAACAGAGCCGGAACCAAGGCTGAAGGTGTAACCCTGTGACGACCGCTGCGTAGCCTGATCGTTAGCCCAAGAAGAGTCTGCGTGCCCAGTGAGGACCACTGGACTCCGCCCTCCAAGCACTAGCCCTATGCCCGACGTACTGCACAAGTAGCGCAACACCCTCTTCGCTGCAGCCATGTGCTCCGGTCTGTGTCTCCCAGGAGCAACATAGCGTGCGAGAATGCTAAGAGGGTATGCAAGGTCAGGTCGTGTGGAGGTCATCAGGTACATGAGGCAGCCAAAAAGCTCTGGATACGGGCCACTCGACTCTACGGACTCATCCGAAGGCAGAGCTGAGAGCGAGTGGCGAGTAGGCAGAGGAGTGGCCTGAGGCGAGGAGTACGTGAAGCCGAAGCGCTGAAGGACCTGCTGCACCATGTGTGACTGAGTCAGGGTAATGGTGCGGCGTGCTCTGTCCCGGGTGATCTGCAAGCCAAGGTAGCTGCGCAGTTCACCCAGGTCTGTGCACGTGTGTCTCTTCTGCAGCTCGGACTTCACGTAGGCGAGTCCTGCAGTGTCAGCTGTGGCAAAGACCAAGTTGTCGACGTACACGAGGATGTAGAACGGCGGCAGAGAGGTGTCGGTGTGCAGAAACAGCGACGGTTACCGGTGTTTTCCGCCCGACCCGGGCATTGGGACTGCTGCTCTAGGTACTGGTGAGGCTGCTGCTCTAGGTGCTAGCGAGGCTGCTGCTCTAGGTGCTCGTGCGTCTGCTCCCTCGGGTGCTGGTGAGTCTGCTCTCTCAGGTACTGCGTCGACTTCGGCCTCCCACACCTTCACCCTTGATTCGGGGGCTTCTCGCTCCTTCTTTCGAGACCGCACCACACTCACGCCGCTTGGCCGGCCAGTTGCAGTCTCTCTGGCAGACCCCTCTGGGGGTCCAATCCTTGCTCACTACTCCACTGTCCTCCCGTGTCTGGCGGCTTCCTCTGGCACCCTGTCTGGTCTTTACCTCCCCTCGTTCTCTACGAACTTGGTGAGTGGTGCTGACCTACAGGATGCGAGGGTTCACCAGTTCACTCCTGCGAGTCAGCGGGTGACCCACTGCACGGATGCTCGGACAGGCCAACACCTGGCCACGTTTACCCGTCGGCTGGGGTCGAGCCTGTACACACTGACCACTACGTCTGGTCAGGTAGCTGCGTCGGGTCAGGTGTTTGCTGCAGCGTCCAGGTCTGGTCCTGAGTCTGCCCCCTGGTCGTGTCGCCTCCTGTCTCACGAGACTCTCCTCTGGCACCACCGCCTAGGTCACCCCTCCCTGCTTCGTCTCTGAGGCATGGCCTCCCGTGTCCTTGTCTCTGGTCTTCCCCGGTCCCTCCCTCCCCTTCCTCTGGGGCCTGGCCCTACCTGCGTCCCCTGTGTCAAGGGGCGGCAGCGGGCTGCCCCTCACTCCTCTCAGTTTCCTCCGACAGAGGCCCCGCTGCAGACGCTTCACATGGACGTGTGGGGCCCGGCCCGCGTCCGTGGACAGGGTCACGAGCGCTACTTCCTGCTGGTGGTTGACGACTACTCGCGTTACACCACAGTCTTCCCCTTGCGCAGCAAGGGTGATGTCACTGAGGTGTTGATCGACTGGATCCGCGCAGCTCGTCTCCAGCTCAGGCAGAGCTTTGGCTCGGACTTTCCTGTTCTACGTCTGCACTCTGACAGAGGCGGAGAGTTCTCATCTGGCCTTCTGCGAGCCTACTATCGTGCACGAGGCATCCGCCATACCTTCACGCTTCCGGACTCTCCACAGAAAAATGGGATTGCTGAGCGCCGCATTGGCAGTGTCATGGATGTCGCTCGTACGTCCATGATGCATGCGGCTGCCCCCCATTTTCTGTGGCCGTTTGCGGTTCGGTACGCGGCGCATCAGATCAACCTTCTCAACAGGGTCTCCATGCCGGAGACCTTCTCAGCTTTGCTGTGGACGGGGAAGGTTGGCGATGCGTCTGCGTTCCGTGTCTGGGGATCTCGGGCGTTTGTTCGCGACTTGTCTGCGGACAAGCTGTTCTCTCGTGTTGCTCCTTGGATCTTCCTTGGCTTCCCCCCTGACGCGCCAGGGTGGCAGTTCTACCACCCCACCTCTCGCCGTGTTCTGTCCTCCCAAGACGTCACGTTTGACGAGTCGGTCCCCTACTACCGCCTCTTTCCCTACCGCACTCTGTCCCTCCCCCCGCCACCGCTCTTCCTTGTACCAGGTCCCCCCCCGGTAGACCCCCTCCCCCCTCAGGGTCCTGCCCCTTCAGGTGTGTCCCAGGTAGACGTAGTCGAGCCTGTCGAGGTTACTGGTGACTCTGGTGCTGCTGAGGGTGCTGAGCCTGGGGGTGCTGACTCTGGGGGTGCTGAGCGTGTGGGTGCTGCGCTTGGGGGTGCTGATCCTGCGGGTGCTACTACTGGGGGTAATGAGCCTGGGGGTGCTGCGACTGGGGGTGCTGAGCCTGGGGGTGCTGCGACTGGGGGTGCTGAGCCTGGGGGTAATGCGACTGGGGGTGCTGAGCATGGGGGTGCTGAGCCTTTGGGTGCTACGCCTGGGGGTTCTGAGCCTGGGGGTGCTACGCGTGGAGGTGCTGAGCCTGGAGGTGCGGAGCTTGAGGGAGTTGGGCCTAGTCGTGTGGCGTCTGGCGGTGCTGGGCCTGGAGGTTCTCCGGGTGCTTCGTCTCGACGGGAGCCCCTCTCTCCACAGGAGCTGCGTGAGTGGTTTGCCCGGCGCTGGAGGCGTGCTGTTGGAGCTGGAGGTTCTGCGGCTGCAGAGGGTGCTGGTGCCGCGGGTCCCGGAGGTGCTCGTTCTGGGAGTACTAGAGCTGCTGGGCCTGCGGGTGCGACTGGAGCTGGAGCTGCTGAGGGTGTTGGCGCTGAGGCTACTGCTGTCGGTCCTGGAGACGGTCCTGCTGGGGGTACTACTGGTGCTGCTGGAGGTACTGGAGCTGGAGGTGCTCCTGGCGCTGGTGCTGCCGCTGGGGGTGCTGGTGCTGTCCCTGCTGTGTCTGGAGTCGCCGTGCGGCCTCGGCCGTACTTCGTTCCGCTCCTTCAGCATGTTCTTGGTCTCCCGCCTTCTACTGGTCCTCCTCCTCCCTTAGAGTGTCCATAGCCTGTCCCGTCACAATTACAGTTACAGCCGTCCTCCCCACTGCCTGCTCCTTCTCCCTACACTGGTCCTACTGGAGGTCTTGCTGAGCGTCGTGAGCCTGCGTCTCGCCTTGCGTCGCATGTCCGTGCAGCTCGCACTAGTGGTCGTGGTTCGCGTCAGCGTCCTCCTCCTTTCCCTGGCACGCACCGGATGTCTCTACGTCCGTCCACTGCTCCTTTGCGTGCCCCTCTGCCTTCTCCTCCTGAGTCCTCTCTTCCTGCTCTTGCCGACCCGGAGTCGGACTCCCTTTGTGCTGCCAGTCCTACTGTCACGCGTCTCCTTGCTACTGTCGTCACTGACCCTTCCTTTGAGTCCACAACTGCGTCTGCCCTAGTTGCTGAGCTCGTCGACTTTGCTGCTCGCTGTCGTCTAGACTACGCTGCTAGTCTTGTCGCTGAGTCTGAGTCTGTCTGTCCTCCGTCCGTCGGGGGTGAGTGTGCCCTTGGCACGGACGTCCTTGAGGACAGGCAGGAAGAGTTCCAGTGTCTGGCTGCTGCTTCACCTCATCTCGTGTCCGTACTGCTTACCCCTGAGGGAGACCCAGATGCACTTGACATCCCGACTCCGCGCTCTTACGCGGAGGCGATAGAGGGTCCCTACTCCTCTCAGTGGCAGGCAGCTATGGACGCAGAGATGGCTTCATGGAAGTCCACAGGCACCTACGTTGACGAGGTTCCCCCGCCTGGGGCGAACATCGTCAGTGGCATGTGGATTTCCAGGGTTAAGCGGCCGCCGGGTTCTCCGCCTGTCTTCAAGGCGCGTTACGTGGCCCATGGCTTCAGTCAGCGGCAGGGAGTTGACTACTTTCAGACCTTCTCTCCCACCCCAAAGATGACCACTCTTCGGCTACTGCTGCACATAGCTGCTCACCGAGACTACGAGCTGCACTCTCTTGACTTCAGCACTGTTTTCTTGCAGGGCAGCGTGCACGAGGAGATCTGGCTGCGTCGCCCACCTGGCTTCACTGGGTCTTTTCATCCTGGCACCCAGTGGAGCCTCCGGCAGCCAGTCTACAGTCTCCGCCAGGCACCGCGTGAGTGGCACGACACACTGAGGACTACACTTGCGGCTCTTGGGTTTGCTCCCTGCACTGCCGACCCGTCGCTGTTTCTGCGCATCGACACTTCTTTGCCGCCGTTCTACATCCTCGTGTACGTCGACGACTTGGTCTTTGCCTCAGCTGACACTGCTGGACTCACCCACGTGAAGTCCGAGCTGCAGAAGAGACACACGTGCACAGACGTGGGTGAACTGCGTAGCTACCTTGGCTTGCAGATCACCCGGGACAGAGCACGCCACACCATTACCCTGACTTAGTCACACATGGTGCAGCAGGTCCTTCAGCGCTTCGGCTTCACGTACTCCTCGCCTCAGGCCACTCCTCTGCGTACTCGCCACTCGCTCTCAGCTCTGCCTTCGGATGAGTCCGTAGAGTCGAGTGGCCCGTACCCAGAGCTTGTTGGCTGCCTCATGTACCTGATGACCTGCACTCCACCTGACCTTGCATACCCTCTTAGCATTCTCGCTTGCTATGTTGCTCCTGGGAGACACAGACCGGAGCATATGGCTGCAGCGAAGAGGGTGTTGCGCTACTTGTGCAGTACGTCGGGCATGGGGCTTGTTCTTGGAGGGCAGAGTCCAGTGGTCCTCACTGGGCATGCAGACGCTTCTTGGGCTGACGACCAGGCTACGCAGCGGTCGTCACAGGGTTACACCTTCAGCCTTGGTTCCGGCTCTGTTTCGTGGCGGGCTACCCGCTCGTCTTCTGTTCTCGGCTCCAGTTGTGAGGCTGAGATCTACGCCGGGGCCATGGCTGCACAGGAGCTTCTCTGGTTCACCTACCTGTTGACTGACCTCGGAGAGCCGCCTCGTTCTCCTCCAGTGCTATACGTAGACAACAAGGCCATGCTGGCCTTGTGTTGAGAGCAGAGACTGGAGCACAGAACGAAGCACATTGCTCTCCGCTACTTCCTTGCTCGTGAGCTGCAGCA
Organism: Closterium sp. NIES-65; assembly: GCA_948144175.1. Taxonomy (NCBI): domain Eukaryota; kingdom Viridiplantae; phylum Streptophyta; class Zygnematophyceae; order Desmidiales; family Closteriaceae; genus Closterium; species Closterium sp. NIES-65. The sequence goes on from CANXME010002574.1 coordinate 158,767, forward strand.
GCGTGGTCAGCTGGGTCTTGCGTACGTGGCCTCTGAGGCCAACACTGCTGATATCTTCACCAAGGTGCTTGCGCCTTGTGATCATCAGCGCTTCTGTACTCAGCTGGGTCTTGTGCCTGCCTTGCCTCACTTGCTCACCTTTTGACCTTGCTTGTACTGTTACATATATATATACACCTGCTCTTGCTTGTCTAGCCATTTATTAATATATGTACTCCTGCATGTGAACTGGCCTTGTGGCCTTGACCTTGTGCTCGGAATGTGTGGTGACTTTGTGATCCACCCTGAGCTTGCTTTGCTTTGATTTGCTTGACTGGTCTTGTGACCCCTTGTACTCCCCCACTTTGCCTATGGGGGCGTGTCAGAACATTATAGCTTATGCTTTTGTGTAGGCTGTAGTGGGGTAGCCCATATGGGGTACAACCCAATTAGGGTTAGTACTTGTACCCAACTCTTTCATAGTCCATTCATTCTCGTTCTAGTTTTCTCATTTCCAACACTTTTAAATTGCTTCAGTTGAATGATAAAAAAAATGTACCTGCGACTGTCGATGTGGAAATGATGGTGAGAATGGCGGCGGTGGTGGCGGTGTGGATGGGGCTTGCGGGCGTGCTGGCGGGGCTGGTGGCGTGGAGGGTGCAGAAGGGCTTCGACGACAATCGCAAGGCGTAGCTTGACACCTGGTGCGCCGGTCGCGCGCGCTCGCTGTAGGAGCAGTTCATGCAGACCGCCGACCACGTTAAGGTGCACAGTCGACCACGTAGCACAGCCCTGAACGTGCCAAACCCGTAACACAGTGGGTGTTTGGAATTCAATTTTGCGGGTACGCAAGATGCAAACATCTTGTTAGTAAGTCTTAACTAACGGGGTTGTCTAAGGTTGAATCATCCGCCGTCGATGCGCGCTCTTCACGAAGTCGCATTGAAAGCCGCGCGAGCCGTCTGAGCATGGCGCGATGTGAGTAGGAGAGCCGCCTGCCGGGCCGCCCACGTCTCAAAAATTGGGGGTTGGTCCAACTCGCCTCCAACGCATGTCACCCAGAGCTTACATACGCTGAGTTCGCTGCATCTCACCCTGAACTAGGCCCAATGTTACATCTTCATTGCAAACACACAATCGGATTGGCATTTGTATGGTTACCCCTAGTCACGCAAAATGTAGTTGTGAATTGGCTCTCGCCCAACCGTCGTTTCGCATGCACGCGGTCATGAAAGCCTCCAGCAATGTTGTATCCATACTCCTTACAATGTGTTGCGCTCATTTATGCCCTGTTAAATTCAAGGCCACCATTCGCACTATATATTTTTTCTGCACTGGTAATACTACACTTATTCAGTTTCTTTTATAACAACGGTCCAATAGCACCTTCATTGTAGCCCGTCATGGGGGCCCTTTCTGTTAGAGACTAAGGACGAGGTCTACGAAGATTAGGGGCCTAAATATCTAAAAATCGTTGGGCCTAGTTTCTGGACTGGAAAGTCGAGTTCACAAGAAACCCCGTCGTCAAAAAGTGCACCGCCAAGACTTCACCAAATAGCCCTAGTCCGTGGCTACAATTCCCAATTTGAATCGTACGATAAGGTGAATTATTTCTTGAGTTATGGATTTCGGCGCACTAGGGGGTAAGCTGCCATAGAATCTTAACTCAATCACAATTGTCTCACAAGTCCCACAAAAGGAAGTTAGAGTAGCAACAAACCAGGTGGGAGGGATAAGAAGGATGAGAGGGAAAGTCCCCAAGGAGTCCCCAACCAAGGAAACCCCATAAGCACATCAAATCCCCTCCCTATAGCAACCCCACTTTTACTTTTGTCACTTTCCCAACCTCCACAATCCACCTGACCCAAGTTGGCCACACTTGCCAACCCAATTTGGTTTCTCCCAACCACTTGGCAGCATCTACAGTGATGGGGACGAATTTCCCAACCCCCAAAAGTCTGTACCTCTTATGGAGTCAACCCCACAACTTCCCATAGTCACCACAACCAAATATCGAAAGCATACGAACTTCAAATGTTCGTAACTTTCTTGTTCGTGCTCAGATTGAAGCGATACTTGGCTCGACGGAAAGCTCTTGAGTAGAGAAGTTACTTCAGATGTCTGCTCAAGCCAAATAACACACACACAAACTCAGACAGTCCAAACCACACCAAACACAAATTCTTGCACACGCTCATACCACGCATGCAACGCACGAACATGTGATGGGAGGCAGACAGACGTGAATGCGAATGAGAGCATCACTCAACACTTCCTTCCTGAATAAAGTTTCGCGTGTGTCATGGACTCTTTACCGTGTCTGCATATTTTGCTCCCAAGTCGTGTGCCTACCATCACTTATTATGTTTCCTGCCACGCCGTGCTGCGACATGAGTCGTCCCTTAGTGGCATGTCGTGAAACGTACTATGTCGCATTCTTTCATCCACCACTCGCCTTGGTCCTCATCTTATCGGACCCTCCTCTCCTTTATGGTGTGGGTCGCTATCCTCCTCTGTACGTGCGCCAGCCTGCAACGTCAACGGAGCAAGATTGAACACGCACAGGTTGATATGGTAAGCGAAGGGCTTACGTAACACCCTTTATCTCTGCTCCAACAAGCTCCCGCATTTGAGTGCGGTGCTCATGGTGTGGCACTTATCGTTATATCCGTCCGCTCTTCCCTCAAAATGACATGCTGGGTACTCTACTCATGCGCAGTAGGTGACACGCATAGGGGCAGCAACACCGCACCATCTTAGCCTACATGCGTCTGTTACAGTGCGTACCAGTGTTTGGATCAATGTCACGCCAGTGCAGGGTGCACCTCTCGGCATCGGTCGGCCCACTTGTTCAGGAACCACACATTGCCACGTTCGAACGACTGGACCACGTGCACGGTTCGCATAATGCGCTGTATGGGGAGCACAACAAACCCGCCTTCCACGTCTGCCCTGGTTAGCTGCGTGCATCCTGATTCTTGATGAACGGCGCCCTTGTTCATCACTTGTACAAGTGCTACCTCCTCTCGCTTAGGCTCCCGCGAGTTGCCTTCGGCTCGTGTAGTAGTAAGAAGGAGGCACAAATGTCCGATACGGGTCGCCTTGTTGTCTGCCTTGTACTGCACCCACGAGAAGGCGGGGTGTCCATGTAGCTTCGGCATTGCGCGGGCATAGTGGGCTGCAGTGTCCCCCCGCTACTTTGACTCGCTGGCAGTGCCAACACCGTGTGGACCTGTAACGTTGTGAGAGATGAGGGGGGGAGGGGGGGAGGGGGTGGTAAGGGGGGGGGAGGGGTGCGGGAGTGGGGAGATTTGGACGCTACGCGTGAATACACATCCAACATGCGGTGTTGTTCTGTGGCCTTTGCCATGCGTGGGGTTTCTACAGTCGTTGCGAGACTAGAGGGAGCTTCCATGGGCAGCCGTTCTACTCTCGTGTGATGCTTTGCTTACCCACACAGGAAATTCTATGTAGCCCGCGCTGCGCATAGATGCCGAGTAGGCCGCGATGCCCCCCGGGAACGCGTTGTCGTACTCTTGATATACTATGCCTCGGTGTGTCGTGCACGGTGTTCCTTGTTGCATGCGTAATCACCCTTTGGTGAGACGTGGGGTCCTGCTCTCGGTAGCTTGTACACAAGCATATACAGTATCCACTTCTTAACAACGAATTGTCCGTTCCCCAATCCCCAGATTGACATGCTAGCGTGGCATGCATTCATGGGCGCTACTGTCACTAGCAGCGCGGCTCACCTGCCGCAGAGTCGTGTCGTACACCCTTGGTTGCTCGTCGGCGAGGGTCAATGCCGCCAGCATCGACTGTTGTTCGTTGTGGTGTGCAATCGCCATGCCCACCTCGCGTTTGTTGGAGGCCCTGTACGGCTGCTTACAGGTCCGCACGTGTGCGTTCTCATAGGGGGCGGCAGAGTACTCCGCAGGCAGCCCGACCCTCTTGATAGCATCTGGGACGTGTGTCGCAAGGTGTACCTTGAGCAGGTTCCAGCCATCGTGCCCCCTTGGGAAGTTGACCTCCATGTGCTGTAACATTCTCCAACGAGCATGGACAGCGCGCGCATGAGGGGAGTGAGCCATTGCATGTGCAATGGTGCGGCGGAGCGCATTTAAATACCCCACTGCATACAACACATATGTGGTGCCTACATTCCCATGTCGGAGGCCATTGTTGCCAACGAGTCCTTTGCGTGGTATGGGGCTCTGATGTGTGTGTTGTGCCACTCGACGAAGCGCAGCAGTGTGAGGTGTTGCACAAGTGTCAGCATTCCTTGCAGCAGCAAGGGCGCCATCTGCGATAGGCAGCGCATGCCGCGGGGTGTGCTCGTGGGGTTTGGTTATGCCTGTCTCGTATGGGAACCGTGTGGGCAAGGGCGTGAAAGTATACGGGGCTTGCATATGACAGGCTGTTTTTGGCCCGGCAACATGTACCATATCATGGCGGCGTGCTCGGACGCAGTGTGGTTGGCCCCGGACGCCCAGTACACCGCTGAGGCTGGGACAATTACCCATGCAAGCTGCGCATCAGCGTGCGTTGTCTCGGTACGCCTGTAGGGCAGACGGATGCAGGGATGGGGCTTTGTGAAGTGTTGCATACATGCGACTACATCTACTGGACCGTCAAGTGAGGAGAGCGCTGTCAGGGGATGTCCGCCGGCGTAAGTGGCAGTGCCACTAAAACAAAGGAATGCAGGAAAGCCAGAGACAATTAATACATTCCTCCAGGATGTTCGCTCACTCATTGAGTATTGTCGCTTTGTCGTCGTTGCCTCTTATGAACTGGCGTACGTATAGCCACAGGCCTATGTATATGAGGTGCAGCACATCAGGCATCACCGCGCGATACGTGTTTCCCCACTCTTCGTCGCACCCCAGGAATTGCCATAGGAAAGACTGCAAGGCATGCGGAGAAACCAGGCCATCCTTAGGACTGACGTCTTCCAAATGCAAAACATGTACAGAAACCTCGCTACGCGTTTGCCACTAATTGCGGCTGAGCTTACCGCGATCGGGAATGTGTTGTAGGCAGCTGCCAGAGTGGCATTTGCTGCCAAGAATTTTTGTTGCTTCACTGTTCTGTAGTCGGCGGGCATGCACTCCATGTCCCGGAGCAGTGGACAGAGAACGTAGCACAAGGAACATGGCATTGGGGAGCTTAGTTGCTGCGTGCATGTTTTTTTTTTATGTCTCAGGGTAGTCCCTCACGACGGAGTACCCCAATGGCCACACCGTGTGCCGGGATCCCCTCGGGTCTGGGAGTGCCACGCCCCTGAAACACCGCGTATCTTAAGGGAAAATCACAGCAAGAGCATTTTAGATGCAGAGGGGTGCGCTGTGGCATAATTGCATGTGGGCACATGTACGGTACCTGTGCGAAGCCAGCGTGAGGTCTGCAAGCACGACAGCCATGGCGGCCTGGAAGAGAGCGACCTTCTGAGCGGGAGTAATTGTTCTGTCGTAGTCTGGGAGAAGCGCTAACAGAATCCCCCCCCCCCCGTCCCGCCACCGCAGCCGTAGCGCAATGTTAGTGATGCAAGGTAGATGGCCCATACCCGCTGCTTGTCGTTGCCGCTCAGTATCGTTGCATCACTAGCTATGACGAGGGGGGCGATGATTTGGCCTGGTCCATACCTCTTCTCCAGCCATTTCTGCGCGCCAGCAGTAAATTTATTCGGCCTCAGAGTCTATGGTGGCGAGTACAAGCCGATATCTTGCGTGCGTTTGTCGCACTACAGCGCTGTCGGTTTAGCGGAGAGACCGTGCATCTTTGTTATTAGCGTGCACGTGCGATGTAGAGGGGATATTGAGTGTCATACGCTAGATTGGGGTGAACGTGCCCTAGCGGGTGAGAGGTGTAGGCCTTCTCGACCCATCTATTGGCCCACGCTATTGCTTATGGGCTATGTGAGACCTGGTGTGGACACTGCACGGCCATGGTACACCCACACACCCTGCATGACCAGTGCTCGCTCGATCTGTTTTTCCTTCCTTCGCTTCGTGCCAGTAATCGGTCGTCTGTGGGGTGGTGTACATGTCCGTTCCATCGGGAGCTACTACGCGTTCAGGTTGTAATACGAATCCCGCTCTGTTGGCTGGATTGCTGAACAATTCGTCAAGGGCCTGCACATAGCATGGGGTGGAGGTAGATGCAGATTGTGCTTATATACACGGTGGCTACCTTCTACGACGGGCTATGGCATGGTATCTATATCGGCCTCGACGTGAAACGGGATAGTAGGTTGCGCACCTCAACGCCTCCCGTGTGTAGAACCTTGAACGCTCTGTGCACACCGGGTATGCGCACCTCCGTCGTTCTGTACTTGCTCGTTCCCATCAGAGTTTTCAGCCCATACTGCATCACCGCGCGTTTGGACTTCCAGGTCTGGATCTTGGCCAAGTCAAGACTTGCGGCGCGGAGCAGCCGAAAAAGCCGCGCAGTGTCCTTGAATGGTAGACCCTTGCCGTTGTTACAGCTCATTATGAAACGGAACATCTCAAGTTGGGTATCGAAGAGAGTTTTGGGCGGGAGCTTTCCATCCAGTCGGAAGAATTGGACGAGTCACTCGTGCAACCACTGTTGTGATTCCCCTCCGAGGTGACACTAGCGGCCTCATCTTCCGTGCTTTCTTGCGCAACACAACCGGCTGGTATTAGGCTCTATGTCCAGCTAAACTTGAAAAGTATCGGAACGTAGAAGTTACCACCGCCTGGCAATATCCATGTTACGAGTGCCGATGCATCACGGACCTCGTCCTCCGAGGGGGCGTATTGGGGGGTATTATTGCTAGAAGAGGCGGCCTGACGTAGGTCTGGCGTTAAGAACACTACGGTGTCATGCCCACACTGTAGGAAGTCTCTCAGATATGCTCTGCGGCATTTTTGCGTTCTACGTTTATGCGACAGCAGGTCGCCGCGTTGCTTGAAAGTCTTGCGGCATTGCTCGCAAACATAAACCATAACCGGTGTAGGTTCCTCGTCATCTTGTCTGCGCGCATACTGAGAGTTGTGTGAGATTGAGAGCATAGCACGTGTCAGAGTTATCGGACGAGTGTAGCTTGTTGTAGTTCCTAGCCAGAATGGGTCCATGCATCCTCAGGTTGCCTTTTATCTCAACCTCCCTGGTCTCACTTACATGTCAGGGTCCATAAGGGAAGTCGGCGATGCTACGTGGCCACTTCAGGGTAAGACAGGCAGTCAGGCTGCACTCACGGCGACCGCCAGACTCTGCAGACCACCACAAGGGTTATCAGGGCACAGACTACTTTCGCATGTGCTGCAAGAGAGGATGCGGTTTTACCTTTACTGTCTAATGTGCATGAGCAACGAGTGACAAGGAAATCCTTTCCATATATCCCGTACTCGAAATTTAGTCGCTATTGCCGTGAACCATATCTGCTCACGAGTCAGCTCAGAAATGGCAGCGAACATACGCATCTTCTGGGCACTCTCTCACTCTTCACGTCACCGAGTATGGCTGCGCGTGGGCATAAGCGATGCGGGAATCTAGTAAGACGGACATGAACCACGGACTAGTTAAGACAGCTATAGCGTTTTAGGCTGAAAAGGTGCGCTGATGATCAAGTTACGTTTTTGAAGAAACGTGAACCATTGTTTACCAACATTTATTCACGCAAACAGCGGTTGGATGGGATTCAGAGCCAGGAAATAGCAGCTCTTAACGAAACCGCTTCCCATTTGCGCGTGTACACGAGGGTTTTGTAGCACTTATATCGGGGATCGTGCAACATGACAGAGCTTAAGAGGGTGTGTCCTCAGTAATAGGGTTCAACCCAAATGCCAGAGTGTAACGGTATCCCAAACTCAATTGGCACGTGTCGTTACAAAATGGATCCATGGCACCGATGCATTCCCTCGGTGCAAGCGAACAGGTCCTCGCTTAAACTCTCTTTTTCTCCTCCCAATGATTCTTGAAAGCGCACTCGACTCGCATTTCCCGTTGCATACTCCTTCTTCCCGCCTTACGCCATGCCTTGCAATATGATTAACCCGGCCAAGGAGAAGTACTGCGACGAGTATTTTGCAATGAAGGGTAGGTGGCCTGTTAACCGAGGGCCCATATGGCCTAGCGATACTCCATCCGATAAGCGCCCACGAAATACTACAGAGGTGGTTAGGGACTACCCTAAGATTGCAAGCGTGTGGCTGCAGAGCCGAATACTTGCGTCAAAGGCGCATCGGCGGTTTCTTAACGCCGGTGATGCTTGAGGAGAGCCTCGGGTGCCTTGCATCACATAGACGCAGCCCGGCGCACAGTGCACGGGAGGGAGTCATCAAGGCAGTATGCGAATTCAGGGAGTCAAACGACCTAAGCTCGTGGAACGATATAGACAAGCTTTGCGTTGTCGCATTGTACAACGACGAACGGGACTTCCTAATGCGAGACCATTATATTGACTGTTCTATGGAGCTCGTTCCCAACTTCCTTGACATCAACTACGGTGCTACAGGGATCGCGTCCTTGAGGGCCCGCGAGCGCCCTGCGGAACACTACCGCAAATACCTTATGGACTTCGCGATGAGTGAGGGCTGGGTGGTACGCATCATGAACCTTTCGTGTTCTGTATGTAATGTAATGGACATATAATTCTTGATTGTTCCTTACCATTCATTTCTGTCCTTGTGTGCAGGTCGAGCGAGGCATGTACGACAAAGAGTATGAACGAGATGCCTGGGTGGATTTTGAGCATTGTCGTCTACCGTGCAACACTTTGAACGAAACACCACACCTTGAGCATATAGGGGCGGACGAGGGAATGTGGGTGGACATACTGTCTCACGCTCTGGGGATGCGTGCATGGTGGGAACGACCTGGAGAAAACACAAGGCACTTGCGCTATGTCGAAGGGTGCCACGACCTGGTTTATCCCTGGTATCATCGCAAGGGGGACGATGGTCCCCCAATAGTTCATCGCCTTGTGCCGCAGATGTTTGGCAAGTACGCGTAGCGGATGTGCGTCGAAACACAATGCCATGCCGGGCAAAGAGATAAGCCCTTTTTGTTTGTGAGAAGCATATGCCTTATTTATGCGAACATGGTTTTTGCCTCTCTTGATATGAGATCATCATTATGGAAGTCTTTAAAAGGATAATAGTAACTGCTTAAATCAGAACATGGTCGTACATGAAATCTCAATGTTCTGACGGGTATCTAAGGTTCGTGTGAATTAGGCACTGGACGCGAGACCCATCGTCGTGGTCCGCCGACAACCCCTTTCTGTCAGAACATTATAGCTTATGCTTTTGTGTAGGCTGTAGTGGGGTAGCCCATATGGGGTACAACCCAATTAGGGTTAGTACTTGTACCCAACTCGCTCATAGTGCATTCATTCTCGTTTCAGTTTTCTCATGGTATCGAGCAGGTTCCCTCGTGGGAACTGTTCCTAGGGCCCACCGATTCGATTTTTTTTTCCTGCCCGGAGCGCGCTCAGCCCTTGCCCGAGTCGCGCTCCCCCATTCTCACTGTGTCGCGCCGCCCTAGCGGCTGTGTCACGCCCCCCTTGACGGCCCCGATCCGCCGCCCTAGCGGCCCTGTCGCCTACCCCGCGGCCCTCGAGCCGCCCTTCCCGGCCCCGATTCGCCGCCCTTTCGGCCCCGTCGCCTACATCGCGACCCTCGCGCCGCCCTTCCCGACCCGGCCCCGCCCTTGCTGGCCCTGTCGCCTACCTGCGGCCCCGACGCCTACCTGCGGCCCCGTCGCCTACCTGCGGCCCCGTCGCCTACCTGCGGCCCCGTCGCCTCCTTGCGGCCCCAGCGCAAAAAAAAAAAAAAAAAAAAAAAAAAAAAAAAAAAAAAAAAAAGGTCCCCTACTACCGCCTCTTCCCCTACCGCACTCCGTCCCTCCCCCCGCCACCGCTCTTCCTTGTACCAGGTCCCCCCCAGGTAGACCCCCTCCCCCCTCAGGGTCCTGCCCCTTCAGGTGTGTCCCAGTAGACGCAGTCGAGCCTGTCGAGGTTACTGGTGACTCTGGTGCTGCTGAGGGTGCTGAGCCTGGGGGTGCTGACTCTGGGGGTGCTGAGCGTGTGGGTGCTGCACCTGGGGGTGCTGAGCCTGCGGGTGCTACTACTGGGGGTGTTGAGCCTGAGGATGCTGCGACTGGGGGTGTTGAGCCTGGGGGTGCTGAGCCTGGGGGTGCTATGCCTGGGGGTCCTGAGCCTGGGGGTGCTACGCCTGGAGGTGCTGAGCCTGGAGGTGCGGAGCCTGAGGGAGTTGGGCCTACTCGTGTGGCGTCTGGCGGTGCTGGGCCTGGAGGTTCTTCGGGTGCTTCGTCTCAACGGGAGCCCCTCTCTCCACAGGAGCTGCATGAGTGGTTTGCTCGGCGCTGGAGGCGTGCTGCTGGAGCTGGAGGTTCTCCAACTACTGAGGGTGCTGGTGCCGCGGGTCCCGGAGGTGCTCGTGCTGGGTGTACTGGAGCTGCTGGTCCTGCGGGTGCGACTAGAGCTGGAGCTGCAGAGGGTGTTGGCGCTGAGGCTACTGCTGTCGGTTCTGGAGGCGGTCCTGCTGGGGGTACTACTGGTGCTGCTGGAGGTACTGGAGCTGGAGGTGCTCCTGGCGCTGGTGCTGCCGCTGGGGGTGCTGGTGCTGTCCCTGCTGTTTCTGAAGTCGCCGCGCGGCCTCGGCCGTACTTCGTTCCGCTCCTTCAGCAGGTTCTTGGTCTCCCGTCTTCTACTGGTCCTCCTCCTCCCTTAGAGTGTCCACAGCCTGTTCCGTCACAATTACAGTTACACCCGTCCTCCCCACTGCCTGCTCCTTCTCCCTACACTGGTCCTACTGGAGGTCTTGCTGAGCGTCGTGAGCCTGCGTCTCGCCCTGCGTCGCCTGCCCGTGCTGCTCGCACTAGTGCTCGTGGTTCGCGTCAGCGTCCTCCTCCTTTCCTTGGCACGCACCGGATGTCTCTACGTCCGTCCACTGCTCCTTTGCGTGCCCCTCTGCCTTCTCCTCCTGAGTCCTCTCTTCCTGCTCTTGCCGACCCGGAGTCGGACTCCTTTCGTGCTGCCAGTCCTACTGTCACGCGTCTCCTTGCTACTGTCGTCACTGACCCTTCCTTTGAGTCCACAACTGCGTCTGCCCTAGTTGCTGAGCTCGTCGACTTTGCTGCTCGCTGTCGTCTAGACTACGCTGCTAGTCTTGTCGCTGAGTCTGAATCTCTCTGTCCTCCGTCCGTCGGGGGTGAGTGTGCCCTTGGCACGGACGTCCTTGAGGACTGGCAGGAGGAGTTCTAGTGTTTGGCTGCTGCTTCACCTCATCTCGTGTCCGTACTGCTTACCCCTGAGGGAGACCCGGATGCACTTGACATCCCGACTCCGCGCTCTTACACGGAGGCGATAGAGGGTCCCTACTCCTCTTAGTGGCAGGCAGCTATGGACACAGAGACGGCTTCCTTGAAGTCCACAGGCACCTACGTTGACGAGGTTCCCGCGCCTGGGGCGAACATCGTCAGTGGCATGTGGATTTTCAGGGTGAAGCGGCTGCCAGGTTCTCCGCCTGTCTTCAAGGCGCGTTACGTGGCTCGTGACTTCAGTCAGCGGGAGGGAGTTGACTACTTTCAGACCTTCTCTCCCACCCTGAAGATGACCACTCTTTGGGTACTGCTGCACATAGCTGCTCACCGCGACTACGAGCTCCACTCTCTTGACTTCAGCACCGCTTTCTTGCAGGGCAGCTTGCACGAGGAGATCTGGCTGCGCCGCCCACCTGGCTTCACTGGGTCTTTTCCTCCTGGCACCCAGTGGAGCCTCCGGCGGCCAGTCTACGGTCTCCGCCAGGCACCGCGTGAGTGTAACGACACACTGAGGACTACACTTGCGGCTCTTGGGTTTGCTCCCTCTACTGCGGACCCGTCGCTGTTTCTACGCACCGACACTTCTTTGCCGCCGTTCTACATCCTCGTGTACGTCGACGACTTGGTCTTTGCCACAGCTGACACTGCTGGACTCGCCCACGTGAAGTTTGAGCTGCAGAAGAGACACACGTGCACAGAACTGGGTGAACTGCGCAGCTACCTTGGCTTGCAGATCACCCGGGACAGAGCACGCCGCACCATTACCCTGACTCAATCACACATGGTGCAGCAGGTCCTTCGGCGCTTCGGCTTCACGTACTCCTCGCCTCAGGCCACTCCTCTGCCTACTCGCCACTCGCTCTCAGCTCTGCGTTCGGATGAGTCCGTAGAGTCGAGCGGCCCGTACCCAGAGCTTGTTGGCTGCCTCATGTACCTGATGACCTGCACTCGACCTGACCTTGCATACCCTCTTAGCATTCTCGCACGCTATGTTGCTCCTGGGAGACACAGACCGGAGCATATGGCTACAGCGAAGAGGGTGTTGCGCTACTTGTGCAGTACGTCGGGCATGGGGCTTGTGCTTGGAGGTCAGAGTCCAGTGGTCCTCACTGGGCACGCAGACGCTTCTTGGGCTGACGACTAGGCTACGCAGCGGTCGTCACAAGGTTACACCTTCAGCCTTGGTTCCGGCTCTGTTTCGTGGCGGGCTACCCGCTCGTCTTCTGTTCTCGGCTCCAGTTGTGAGGCTGAGATCTACGCCGGGGCCATGGCTGCACAGGAGCTTCGCTGGCTCACCTACCTGCTGACTGACCTCGGAGAGCCGCCTCGTTCTCCTCCAGTGCTAAACGTAGACAACAAGGCCATGCTGGCCTTGTGTCGAGAGCAGAGACTGGAGCACAGAACGAAGCACATTGCTCTCCGCTACTTCCTTGCTCGTGAGCTGCAGCAGCGTGGTCAACTGCGTCTTGCGTACGTGGCCTCTGAGGCCAACACTGCTGATATCTTCACCAAGGCGCTTGCGCCTTGTGATCATCAGTGCTTCTGTACTTAGCTGGGTCTTGTGCCTGCCTTGCCTCACTTGCTCACCTCTTGACCTTGCTTGTACTGTTACATATATATATACACCTGCTCTTGCTTGTCTAGCCTTTTATATATATATGTACTCCTGCATGTGAACTGGCCTTGTGGCCTTGACCTTGTGCTCGGAATGTGTGGTGACTTTGTGATCCACCCTGAGCTTGATTTGCTCTGCTTTGCTTGACTGGTCTTGTGACCCCTTGTACTCCCCCACTTCTCCTATGGGGGTGTGTTAGAACATTATAGATTATGCTTTTGTGTAGGCTGTAGTGGGGTAGCCCATATGGGGTACAACCCAAATAGGGTTAGTACTTGTACCCAACTCTTTCATAGTGCATTCATTCTCGTTTCAGTTTTCTCACTTTCTGCATTCATCCCTGCCCGTCCAACGCGTCGATATTTCGATGGCATTTAGGGAAGCGGTAGTGGCAACATTCTCGTCTCACCCGGTGCATTTGTGCTGATGTGCACCACCCTCTCAACTGCCAACGTTAAGAGCCCACACGCCATATCTTTGTTTGCTGAGGAAAAAACCCCGTCACTATCAAGACGGACCGTGACCTTCTAGATACTTCGAAAGGCTGGCAGAACTGTTGACAACACACAACAGGGAGGCACGTGATACGTTGTGTTGTCTATGTCTATGTGTTGTCTCGTACGGGTTCCCTAAATCTACATGATAACCACAAAAACGCGTAGACCCAGCAGGGATACGGCGTGCTAGATAATGCAGCACTTAGGATATACCGATAGCCCATGACAACGAGGAAAAACTGACACGAAGACTGACACGAAGTTTCCGCACCGCAGATTCCTCGCGTTATTTTAGGTCGTCGAAGTGCCTTTCCGAAAGCCCTTTGACAACGAGGTGGAGCATGTGTTGGCATGCTGGAACAACAGGACATGGGTGGTCAACGTTAGCGACAATACACGCAATAGCAGTGAGCAGGAATCGGAAAAGGGGCATGGCAGCAGACTACATGGTGGTGCGCTTGAACAGTATACACAGGGTATGGTAAAGGGGCTAGATGCTCCGGTGCACCGCATCATCAAGAAAGCACAGACGGGTGGCGCTTCGCGGCATGCAATCTTGTTTCACACCTTTTACCATTGCCAGCCTCAAGCGCGCGTGATGGTGGCGAGTTTCAGTATATGTGGCACACATCGCGCGCAATAAAGTAACCTTCCAAGATAATACATGGACGAGATACAATGTATAGGGCAAACTCGCCTATTCCCCCGCCGCTGCACACTTCTTTGCGCCTCTCTGGTCAGCGTAATAGGAATGATCCGACGTATGTGTACTACGACCCGTCTTCCCCACGAAAATATTTTGGAAGGGATGAGATTCAGTCCGCCATCGGAGCGCAAAATGGACAAACACGACAAGCTGCATCAACTGACACGGGATACGCGACATGGGCGGCACGAGCAGAGGAAGAGGACGACGCCAACAGTCTAGACGAAGACAGCAGGGGAGCAACGGATGCTGAAGGCGGCAGGCCCATTGACGAAGAATACAAAGGTATGCTGCCAGTTCGAGAACCGTGTAACTAATCGTATATTTTCAGGTGCGAGGAGACGCTTATCCTTGTGGCAGACGGGGCTGAGCATAGAACTAACTTTGCTTCGTGGATGATGCTGCGCGGTGCAAAATCTCTCCGCCAACAACGTCCAGTGTCAGTAGTGACGAATTCGGCACCACGTGCCGCCTCTGTGGATCGAGATGGTAACCCTGCCAGCGCCCGTTCTGGAGGTCGCGGTCCAGCGATACCACCGACGCAAAACACCCGCGCGGGGTCGATGTACAATAATAATTTCGTTTGAGTCGCTACTCGCACGCTTGCGAGCACAGGATCTTGAGTTGCTGGACATGAGGAGCAGGCTGGCGTCGGTCACGAAGGAAAAGGAACACGAAGACCACAACGGAAGCAGCCCTAAGTGGCCCAAGACGGCACACGCAAGGGGAGAACGTGAGGCACCCTCGACCGTGTCAGTAGATCTGCACTGTGGATGCCCGATTGATCCTGGAGAGGGTTACAGGCGCGTTCGCCTGGGGGGTTATGGGCGCACTGACCCGCTACTGAAATAAGCCCTTTTATCCCAATGGTCTAGTGGTTGGGATTCTGACATGGTATCAGAGCAGTCTCGGGTTCGTTTCCCGGTGTATGCACATGTAGGCCGTTGCCGCTGTGCTTAGTCCTGGGCCTCCCAGTGTGGGGGGGTGTCAGTAGATCTGCACTGTGGATGCCCGATTGATACTAGAGAGGGTTACAGGCGCGTTCGCCTGGGGGGTTATGGGCGCACTGACCCGCTACTGAAATAAGCCCTTTTATCCCAATGGTCTAGTGGTTGGGATTCTGACAGACCGTACCCAACGAATTCCTGTCTTACCCGGAGAATAACGACGTATTCCCTTTTGCACACTTCTCCCCGTTCGTGCACGAGGCGATGCAGGTGCAGTTCCAGGCACGCTACGCATGTCATATGCGGATGAACGATCGCATGAGTGGGTGGGCGAGGACGCTACGTGGTGCGGACCTTGCGCTCCCTCAGGTTGACAAAGGGTGGCAGGTGAGTAAACATGCACTTGCTCATGCGTGTGCAATATGGTCCCCATTTGTTTTAACGCTATAGCGCAGTGACGTGTCCGTATCGGCCACTTGCATAACTACCTAACCAAAGCGCGGTGACCCTTAAAGCGCGATGTTCCTTTTCTTCTATAATCACCCATGTGTTATGGGAGAAGGTAGACATTGGTGTGGCACACATCCGTGACGACCTTCCGGACGCTGAGATGTTTTGGCTGGACGACGCTCTAGTGGAACGCGCGATGGCTCACTCGATGGAGTTGACCGAGAAGGAAGACTTGTCGAGGCTACATCTGGTTCTAGAGCTCGACAAGAAGAGGAGCGGGTGCTTCACGTCTGCGATGCAGAAATTTTGCTCAGACATACTTCCGCATTCCCAACGGATCGAAGTATACGAAGCTCCCCACGACACGAATTGCACTACCGGCGGCTCCAGATTCGACTGTGGTCAAACCAAAGGACAATGAGGAATTCACTGAGAAATATGCCGCCAGTGAGTAATGGTTGTATTGTCGGAAACCTCCTTGCCCTCTCCCGGCTAGCTCACTGCCCACCCTGCTACCCTTGTTCCTGCCCACACATCCTTCCCCTCATCCTCGTTCCACCTGCCCCATCTCTGCTCATATTGTCCCTTGACGCTCTCCCATCACCCTTGCCTTGTCTTCAACGACTCCCCCCCCCCCTTTTCTCCTTTCTCTGTATCGTTCTGCTACCCCACTTTCTGCTTACCCTTATCTTTGTTCATTTCCTTTCTGCGACCGCGGTCGCGCCTGCGGCCCCTGCGCTCCCTCCGATCCAGTCGGCGCGTTGCCTCCGCCGCCTGCGCTTCCGGTCTGAGCACCTCCCCTGGGGCCGGTTGCTCCCTCACTGGGCCCAGTCTGGCCTTCTACATCTCCGCCTCCCGGCGGCAGATTATTCTCCCGCTGATTCCCGTCTCCTCCCATCATCCTCTCGTCCTGTCCTTGCGTTGCTCTGACTACTTCTATCCACCTTCCTGACCGCAATCGCATTCGGACTGCGTGATTGTACTGTATGCCCTTCCCCTAATCCATCAGACTGCAGATATGGCTTCGCTAAGAGACTGCTTATCTTGAGAAGAATTCACAGTAAATTGCGAAAACAATCACGCAGTGGCAGTCCCATGGCCCAGGAACCTCTAATATTGCACCCAACCTAGCCTAGCTAAGCATGGCTACCAACAGATGAGTGCTAGCAGCCGAGCTTCGCCACCCTTGCAGTTACCCTGCCTTCTTCCAGCTGGCGGGTGTGACTTCCAGCTCCCCCTGGACTCGGTGTCTGCACACAAGCAAAAACAAACAAACACATGCATCCCATCAAACCCCATTCCCCCCTCCCGCCACGTAAGCTCGCCAACCCTTCTCCCAGTCAGCCACAGGTTCGTCCCAACCTTTACCCACTGCCTACCAATGCCGAGCTGCCCTCCACCTCCTGCTATCGCTTCTACACCCCGTTATCCACTTCCTCGACTATATACAAATGTACACATTGTTCCTCCTTGCCTCAATTACAGCCCCTCCCTTACTGTCAGCGTTCTTTTAGGATTTCCCTCAAGAACTCTGACAGCTGTCGGAAACCTCCTTGCCCTCTCCCGGCTAGCTCACTGCCCACCCTGCTACCCTTGTTCCTGCCCACACATCCTTCCCCTCATCCTCGTTCCACCTGCCCCATCTCTGCTCATATTGTCCCTTGACGCTCTCCCATCACCCTTGCCTTGTCTTCAACGACTCCCCCCCCCCCTTTTCTCCTTTCTCTGTATCTTTCTGCTACCCCACTTTCTGCTTACCCTTATCTTTGTTCATTTCCTTCTCAGCCCCTTCCTGCCCCCTCCCGTGACGCATCGCCGCCGCCCTCGCACGCGTCATGGGACCAGAGGGGCTTCCCTTGCCCTTCTCCGAGCGAATCCTCGCCACATTGGTCACGTGATCGGACACCTGCTTGCCCTTGCCATCCTCCAGTATGATCACCCCCGATGGCTTGACTTCCTTGACTGCCCACCGTTGCTGTGATAGCCCCACATCCAGGGCGTGTTGCTGCTGCCGCCTCAGGTACACCTCCTCCCCTTCCTGCATCCCTGCTTCCTTCTTCCTGCCCTTTATCTCTTGCCGCTGCTTGTACCTCTCAATGTCCCGCAGCTGAGCGACGTGCAGATTCTCCATGGCTGCGGGCAGCAGTCGCCGTAGGTACGCTGCTCGCGCATCGGCTACTGCGACCCATTTTTCTGCCGATCCTGTGGTCACCACGTCCAGGAGGAGCTTTGGTGCCCCCACGGGCATCACTGGCTCCTTGCCAAACAGCAGGTAATACGGCGACACGTCCTTGAGTGCTGCTTGCTTGCTAAATCGGTATCCAGCCATAACCCAGCAGAGCCTTTTGTCCCAATCCCGCTTATGCTCCTCACCGTAAGCCCTTAACCCTCTTTTCACCGTCTGCACCAGCCGCTCGGTCAACCCATCGCTCTGCGGATGATAACGTGACGTGCAGCGATGCCTGATCCCCGTTGCCCTGAGCAGCTCATCGAACGCTCCTTTGAACTCTGTGCCTTGGTCCGTCAGCACCTCCCCGCATGCCCCCAGACGCGTGATCACCATCTCCTCAAACGCTTCTGCCACCGCCTCTGCCGTTTTGTGCACTAAGGGTTTGGCTTCCGCCCATTTGCTCACGTGTTCCACCATCAGCAGTATGTAACGTCTTCCTTTCGTGCTGAGTGGAAGCTCCCCCGCGATGTCAAGCGACCACCTATAGCCCAAGCTCACCACCGGCAACGGTTGTAGCTCTGCCTTCTCCCGTTCCAGCACCGCCCTGTTCCGGCCGCATGCCTCGCATTTCCATACCCAGTCCTTAACCTGTTTGCGCAGGCCTGCCCACCACCATCCGGTTTGCACCAGCTGCTGCGTTCTTAGTGGCCCGTAATGCCCTAGCTTCTCGTGTACTTCTTTGATGATGCCTTCCCTCTCCTCTGGTGCGGGCACGTGCTTCCATCCTTCTCCTGTCCTCAACTGCACTTGCCCCTTGAACCAGCGGTAAAACTCCCCTCGCGCTCTTACTCTAGCTGTCACCGCTCCTGCCTCTGTTGTTGCCCCCTGAATCCATGCTAGGGCTGCCTTATCTTCCTATATGTCTGCAGGTCCGCCTCGCCCTTCTCCCCACTGCCCCCCTTGGTCTGCTTCCTTCGCCAGCGCCATTAGGCACGCTGAGGGCTGCATCACCGGCGGGTTCCTCGAGAGCCCGTCAACGTGCTGCATGGTTTTCCCCGGCCTATGCCTAATCTCAAAGTCGTACTCTTGGAGCTTCATTGCCCACCGCGCGTTCCTGCCCGTCAAATCCGACGTCTGCATGAGCCACAGCAGGGGTTGGTGATCCGTCACCAGGGTAAACTTCCTCCCGTGTAGGTACACCCGAAAGTGCTTAACTGCCCACACTACCGCTAACCCCTCTCCCTCGTACGATGAGTAGTTGCTCTCCGCTGCATTGCAGCTGCGGCTTGCGAAGGCCACTACCTTCTCCACCTCCCCCTTCATCTGAGCCAGGACTGCACCCATGCCCACACTGCTCCAGTCAGTGTAGAGCACGTAAGGCAGATCAGCTCTGGGTAGCTCCAGCACTGCTCCATTCTTTACGGCGCCCATGAGGTCCTGCACGGCCCTCTCCTGGTCTGGTCCCCACTCCCACTTGCAATCCTCCCTCAATAGTTGATTCAGCGCTTGCGCTCGGCTGCTGAAGTTTGGCACAAACTTCCTGTAATAGTTGAGGAAGCCCAGCAATGCGCGCAGGGCACTCCTGTCCTTCGGTGTTGACACGCGATCCAGCACTTCTACTTTCGCCTTCTGTATGCCGATCCTCCCCCCTGCCACTTCGAATCCTAGGTACGCCACCGTGCTCTGGCCAAATTTGCACTTCCCTGGGTGACAGGTCATCCCGGCGTTCTGTATCGCACTCAGGACCGCCTCGACATCCTTCACATGCGCGCTGCTGTCCCTGCTGAACACGATCACGTCGTCGATATAGTAGGCGGCGTTCGGCACGTCGCGCAGAATCTGATCCATAATGCGCTGGAATTCCGGCGAGGCCGACTTCAACCCAAATGGCAGCGTGTTCCACTCGTATTGCCCATCCGGCCCGTGGAAGGCTGTCTTCTTCCGGTCAGCTTCTACGATGGGTATCTGGTTGAACCCCTGCCGCAGATCCAGGGTGGAGAAGACCACCGCTGCCGCTAACTTGTCGAACAGCTCATCCGGCGTGGGCGTTTGGTACCGTTTCATCACCGTCACCTTATTGAGCCCGCGGTAATCCCCGCACATTCGCTTCGACAGCACTTGCCCTGTGAGGTCTGTTCTAGCAGCTACTACCGTGGCTGCTACGTATTCCGAGTTGGACTTCCGTATGAACCCGGCTTCCCTCAGCTCTTGGCATTTCTCTGTGCAGATCTGTAATTCTTCTGCTGTCATCCTCCGCCGCCGCTGGTACACTGGAATCTCAGTGGTTAACTCGATGCTGACTTCCGCCATGTTGCACCTGCCCACTTCCTTCAGTGTGTATGCGAACGCCTGCCGATATTTTGCAAGCACCTTCCTTAGCTCTGCCGCGTCCACTTTGGTGACGCCATCTCCGATCTCCCACTGATGCTCTGCTGCTGCTGGTGCCGCTGGCTCCTTCTCCCTCGCCCCCTGCGCTGACCCTTCCGCCTTAGCTGGCTCCGTCGGTTGGCCCTGTGCCTTCTCCTGCGACCGCTCTCCCTGTGTCTTCGTCTCTGCTCCTACCTCCTTCGTTGCCGCCATCAGGGCGAATTCTCCTGATCCGAACTCACGCTCATAGCTCTCCCTTCTCCGCTGCCTCTCGATGGCCTCCTCCACCCAGTCCAAGTCCTCTCGCTTCTTGTTCACGGCTGACTCTTCCCGAGCGGCTGACAGCTCGATCTGGGTCGGTTCTGCATACACCGCTGGTACTTCGTCCTCCTCTTCCCACGGATACACCCACCTCTTCTCCAGCGGATGCCCCAACTGGTGCTGGACCATATCATTCGCATACATTTCTCCCAGCATGGCCCTAGCGAGGGCCTCTTTAGCAACCGAGCGCTCCGTGGGTGGCTGCACTGCTGCCGCCTTGTCTCGTTTTCGCTCCCACCGAAGCTGTGAGTGATACATCCGGATAGTCGCCACCAGCCATGCATGACGTTCAGATCCATGGCTCTCCCCAGAGCACGCCTCCTCGCCGTTTCCGTCACCTCTGGATGTGCGGTCGCATCTTCCATGAAACCCATGGCCAATTCCCGCTCTAGCGCTGTCGGTTCCTGCCATTCTCCCGCTGTACAGTCGTACACCATTCCTGGCCCCGGGTCTTCCCCGTGCATCTCAAAGGCCGCTGCGCCCTCGTATGACACAAACGTGGGCCAAGCCCGCCGCGGCTTCCCTACCTCGTTGCACGCGAACTGCGTCGGATGATCCGGCTGTGTCACCGGTGCGGGCATCCTCCCTACTTCAAGGATGTCTTCCACCAACAAGGGCACGGGGCGTTCCATCAGCGACAGGCGGTACTGCAGGGCTGCATTCGTTACTCCATTCGTCCAGTAGCGGCGCACCCTATGCGCCCGGCTGCCCGTCTGCGCCCCATCCACTACAATCCCCGGGCCCAGTACCCCCGTCACTTCCTCATGTGCCACTTGGATCTGCTCCCGCACATCCCCCTCCATGTCCACGTTCTCCACGATGTAGAGCACTTCCCCCTGCACCCGTTTGAGGATTCGCAGCACTCGCACTAACTCCCTGAAAAGGCTGCTCCTTTCGTCCCTCATGCCTCTGCCTGCCCCTGCCCGCAAATATCCTTGACACTCCCATCCCGCAATGACCACATCAATCTTCCCCCATCCCCTTATGGTCTGCTCCGTCACCATCCGTATGTCGCAGGCCTGAGTGTGCGTGCTTTGCTCCAACGCCAAGGCCGTCAGCTGGTGCGGGTATCTCTTTTGCAGCTGCTCCGCGTGATTCCATGCCATCTTCACCGACTCCATGTCTGATTCCACCAGTATCCACTTCTCCACGTAGGCCCCAGCCTTCAGGAGTGCTGCTAAGCCCGTGCCGATGCCGCCAAAGAGCTCCAATACTACTGTGGGACCCAGTAGCTTCTTAGTGTCCGTGCATATCAGCCTTAGGTCTCCGTCGTCCCCGTCAATCCCCTCCGCTGGTGTACGCATCCCCGCGGTTTGCTGCCAGGAGGGGACTCCTAGCTCTTCCCGCAATTCTGCTTCGGTGCACTGGTAAGCTTCCCTCGGCTCTCTCCTCACGAAGCGCACTGGTAACGTGCCAATGGGGCCGTCCTCCTTCCAATAGTGCACGCGATACTGCATCTTCTCCTCCCACATGCAGATTGTCGAGCCGATGCCAAAGAGGTACTCCACCCCTATGAGCAGATCGAAGTCCAACGAGTCCGACACTCCGCAGTGCACCCTCAGCGTGCACTCCTCTGGTGTACCCGGATTCAGCACCAAGGCCATGGACTGCCGAGTTTTTGGCATCCACTTCGCCTCTCCTCCATCCGCCGTCATCAGCAGGTAGCCCTCCGGTATCAGTCGCTCAGCCTTGTCCAGTTGCAGCTTCTCCACCAATTGCTTGCCGATTAGTACATGTGCTGCTCCCGTGTCCACTATGGCTCTCTGGGCTCGTAGACCCCAATCGTGATTGCCCCGGGTTCGATCGTCAGCACCGTGGCCTGACAGATCATGCGATCGCGCGGATGCCGAAATGCCGCTCCTTCTCTGTCCTCGGTCGCGCTTGCCCGCCTCCTCGGGCCATCTTCCCGCCTTTCGTCCTCCCTGAAGAGCTGTCTGCGCGCGCCGCTCCTTAGGCCTAGCTCCTCTCGCTCCCGTGCGGGTTGCGCCATTAGCATGAACTCTCGCTCTTCCGAGTCTTCCTCTTCCTGTGCCACCATCGCCGGCTGCTTCTCCTCCACTGCTTCTAATTCTGCTAATTGCGCCCGCAGCCACGCCATGACGGCTTGCCGATCTTCACCTCCCTCCGCTCCTCGCCTGTCCCTGCGGTTTGCGTAGCAATCTGCTTCCCGATGCCCCTTCCTTCCACAGCGTGCGCACACTGGGGCCCCCGGACAGTCCCGTCGCAAATGCTCGCGACTCCCGCAGAGCGAACAGGCTGCTGGGTTCCGGCAGTCCCTGCGCAGATGTCCCGGCTGCCCACAGTTATGGCAACGTCGGGTCTCTTCCCTTCCCCTTTCCTCCACCTCCTGATACGGGGACGCGGCTGCCCATGCCGGCCGTCTCCTCTCGGATCCCCGATCCACCGTTCTCTCGACCTCGTAGAGCCTGCGTCCCGTCTCCACTCGTTTGACGATTTCGTACGCCTCCTTCAGCAGCGCTTCCGCGCCCAGCTCGAACACCCGCACTTCCACGTCCTACCGTAGTGGTTGACTGAGGCCATGGACGAACTTCCCGATCAGTCGTCCCTGGTCTCCACAGTTCATGTCCTCCCCCAATTCCACCAGCCTCCCGTAGTATGCCAGCAGCGACTCTCCCTCTCGCCTTCTGAACGACCGGAACTCGACCACTCGCTCCGCCGTTTGCGCCGGAAATTGCTCTCGCAACATTGCTAGGAACCTCGCCGTAGGATCCCTTTCGCCCGGGGCCCGCCCTGCCGCCCACTCCAGTAGCTCCTTGCGAGATATGCGGTAATAGGTCTCAGCCTCCCCGGTCAGCGTATTTGCTAGCCCTCGGAAGAACTCCTCTGGGTCCAGCTGATCCTTCGCCCATCGCACTTGCAGATTTTCCAACTGCATGATGTAGTTCTTCAGGCTCGGACCTCGTCGAGCATCGCCGGAGAATCTTTCCGGCACTTCTATCTTCGGCAGCTGAGTGTACTTCCAGCGCTGCATCATCGTCTCGTCTTCCGTGCCTTGCCACAAGGCGCTACGCTGATATCCCACCGGTCCCACCCATTTGCGACCGCGGTCGCGCCTGCGGCCCCTGCGCTCCCTCCGATCCAGTCGGCGCGTTGCCTCCGCCGCCTGCGCTTCCGGTCTGAGCACCTCCCCTGGGGCCGGTTGCTCCCTCACTGGGCCCAGTCTGGCCTTCTACATCTCCGCCTCCCGGCGGCAGATTATTCTCCCGCTGATTCCCGTCTCCTCCCATCATCCTCTCGTCCTGTCCTTGCGTTGCTCTGACTACTTCTATCCACCTTCCTGACCGCAATCGCATTCGGACTGCGTGATTGTACTGTATGCCCTTCCCCTAATCCATCAGACTGCAGATATGGCTTCGCTAAGAGACTGCTTATCTTGAGAAGAATTCACAGTAAATTGCGAAAACAATCACGCAGTGGCAGTCCCATGGCCCAGGAACCTCTAATATTGCACCCAACCTAGCCTAGCTAAGCATGGCTACCAACAGATGAGTGCTAGCAGCCGAGCTTCGCCACCCTTGCAGTTACCCTGCCTTCTTCCAGCTGGCGGGTGTGACTTCCAGCTCCCCCTGGACTCGGTGTCTGCACACAAGCAAAAACAAACAAACACATGCATCCCATCAAACCCCATTCCCCCCTCCCGCCACGTAAGCTCGCCAACCCTTCTCCCAGTCAGCCACAGGTTCGTCCCAACCTTTACCCACTGCCTACCAATGCCGAGCTGCCCTCCACCTCCTGCTATCGCTTCTACACCCCGTTATCCACTTCCTCGACTATATACAAATGTACACATTGTTCCTCCTTGCCTCAATTACAGCCCCTCCCTTACTGTCAGCGTTCTTTTAGGATTTCCCTCAAGAACTCTGACAGTATAAGTCGATTGATATGCGATATTTTGCGTGTACACTTTATTACGCGTGTCGCATGTGCGCATGACCCTTTTCTCACGAACTGCTGACATGGCAATGCGCCGACGAAACGCCAGAACTGCCTTTCTCTTCGGACGCCTTTGACCGCGGGACATATGCGGCGTACAAGTCATCCGCAACGCCCCCGCAAGTTGTGAAGCTGTACGCCATCGTGTTCTGGCTATTTGGGGTAAGAGTTCAATGTTATAATCGGTGCACGTAATTCAGAGTGTGAGAAGCCTATCACTTGCCTCTCGCATCTTTGTGTCACGGACGGAGCAACCTCTGATTAAGAAGACAGTGCTCAACCGGAGCGGCCCCTAGAACGGAACCACTGTTGAGTGGTATCATCAGCGCCTGAAGGCTTGGGCGAAGCACGCCATCATCGAGCGCACGCCGGAGCACGGACCCTGGTGGAAAGCAAAACGCAAGGCGTGGGTGTTTAAGCGCCATGCCCTCGTCCTCTGTTAAGAGACTAGCTTGGTAGGCAGGTGAAATAATAGGACGGCCTAGGCTTAGTAGCCTAGGCCAACGAGTTCGAGAGGATCGTGCCAAAGGGTAAGTTGAAAAGAGGGCTTCACTATAGGTTTCGATGAACATATAGCATGAGAACAAGGAAGGTGCACCACCTAACAAAGTTTACAATAACTACACTAACTACAGCTACAGGCAGTTACAAATATAAATAATATAAAGTCTGACACTCCCCCATAACTGCCTGCAGCAGGAGTTTGTGCAGAACACAACCTGCAGGGGTACACAAGCAACACAACCAAGATGATAAACAAGCAACAGCAGGTACTGCAGGCGGGTTGACACTAACTGGTCACCCCCTCCATCACCTCACCCTCCTCCTTCCCCTCCCCCCACACTGCTGCAGGAGCAGTAGAGGGCGGGGGGGAAGAGAGGAGGGGTGGAGGGACGGCTGCTGGTTGCCTCACACCCGCCACCCCGGTGCCACTCCCCCTTCTCCCCCACACCCTCACACCCTCCCCCCCAGCGGCAGCTGCAGCAGTGGGAACGAAAGGAGGAGGGGAAGGGAAGGAAATGACCCAAAGCTCCAACACCCGCCACCCCCATACCCTCCCCCCCACGGCTGCAGGGAGACAAAGGAGGAGGGGGTGGGCGGGTAGAAAGCCGCAGAGCGGCTACCATGTGTCGGGGCGGGTAGGTCAGGGGCGGCTTGTAGTGAGAGCGGGTGCGGAAAGGCCCGTCGCTTGCCACGGGGCGCCCGATGGGTAAGTTGAGGTAAGGGCACCGTCGTGTGCCTCGGGGCGCACGACGAGCAGGGCACCGTCGCGTGCCAGAGGCGGGTCCGCGACGGCTCAGTGCACCGCCGCAGGCGCCTAAGGCGGGTCCGTGACGGCT